>CM055818.1:45331453-45426889 GCA_029582265.1 Zoroaster sp. YZ-2022
TTGGACCGTTTTGATGGGATGTCTGGTCGTCTCCCGATACGCCCCAAACCTCCCAAACTTTTAACGGTGCATAATAATGTCAAATACAGCATGGTTTGCGCCATTAAAAAAATTATCGAATCTCCTTTTTAACGCCCTACTGACCATTAAAATTTGTGAAAAATTAAAATTTATGCAGTGAAACAAAAAATCAGATTAATGTTGATACTGTTTGAGCGAAGTTAAAAAATTTTTTAATGTCAAAAAACCCAAAATGCACTAAATTGGTATGTTAAACACCCGTTTAGTTCATACAAATTTTGTAGAAATCATGTGAAAACTCCCTTTTAAAAAAATACGCAAAGTAATTTACAGTTATGTTAAACATAATAATTTACAATAATTAGTCTTATTTTTTGGCACACGGCTTTCGTTACTCATAATTGGTTGCTTGTTGATTTTATTATAGGTAGTTGTCAGAAACAATACTCTTTATTCAAGTATTTTTTTTAAAAAATTTTAAAAACAAACTTCAGATCAAGTTAGTTTTGGATAATTTGGGTAAGTTTATAACGGTTATTATTAGGTTATTACCAATTTTTAAATTTTCCTTTAAATATCCTTTAAAAAAAGGGTAAATTGGGAAAATTTATCAAATAAGTAATTAGCCCAAAAAAAGTCTCTGGTTTCGGGTCATGCCTTCAAAATCTTGGTGCGTTTTTAGGTGTTCTTGTGCGAAACACCTATTTTTTTTCTTTTAATTTTTTTTAGGTGTTGGGGATGGAAACACCTTTTTTTTCTTTTTTTTTAGGTTTGGGGATTCCCAAAAACCCCCTTTTTTTTTGTTTTTTTTTTTTTTTTTTTTTTACTTCTTCTTCTTCTTCTTTTTCTTCTTTTTCCCCCCATCGCCCGCAAAAAAAAAACATCTGAAACCCCCAAAAACGAAACTTGGCATGTCTTAGAATTAACAAGTAGATAAAACCCAGTTGTGAGTGCCCCCGATTTGACCTTTTTCCCTGTCCAAACCGGAAGCAAAGAAATTTAAAAAAATCATATCTCAACAACCACAACAGGTAAATGGACTTTTTTTGCACTATTTTAGATTTTTAAATTTGTGAAAAAAAAAAAACATGCCCCCTTTTACCTTACTTCCTTCCAAACGGAAGTAAGTTTAACAAAAAAATCATTCCAACAACCACAAGGGAAAATTTCCCAAATTTTGTACCATTGTAGATCGTTAATTGTCAAAAATATTTAAAAAAAGGGAAATTTGACCTTTCCTGCCCAAAACCGGGAAGTCAAAGTTTAATTTTTAAAAAAATTTCAAAAACCCAAAAGGTAAATTCAAATTTTGTACCATTATACAGTTTGGGTGTCAAAAAATATTTAAAAAGGTGCCCCCAATTTGACCTTATTTCCTTGAGGTAAATTCACAATTTTTTAAATTTACAGATCTTTAAATTGAAAAAATTTCAAAAGGTAATTTGACCCCCCCTGCCCAAACCGGGAAGTCAAATTTTAAATTTTAAAAAAATCTATTCAACAACCAAAAGAGGAAAATTCACAATTTTTCCATTTAAATTTTTAAATTGTCGAAAATATTTACCGGTGCCCCCAATTTGACCTTACTTCTGCCCAAAACCCGGAAGTAAAAGGTTAATATTTTCAAAATCATTCTCAAAAACCCCTGAGGTAAATTCACAAATTTTTTTAAACCATTATACAGTCGTTAATTTTAAAAATATTTTATACCCTAAATTTGACCTTACTCCGTTTTCCAAACCGGGTAAAAGTTTAATAAAAAAAATCATATCTCAACAAAACAGGAGGTAAATTGACATTTTGTACCATTCAGATTTTAATTGTCAAAATTTCAAAGGTCCCCCAATTTTGACCTTACCCGCCCCAAACCGGAAGTCAAATTTTTAAATATTAAAATAATTTCAAATTCAGTATTGTATTTATTCAAAAAAATTTTCCCGAGAACTTCAACAGACAACATTTGACTTCCCCAACCTTAATTGAAACGTACATATAACCTTTTTAACTTAAACGAACACCTTTTTTTTGTGAAAAAAACTTATATCTAATTTCTTCTTCTCCTTTTCTTCAGATAGATTTTTAAAAAAAAACACATACTTGGAACTTCCGAAATTTGGAAATTTTAAAATTTTTGACCAAGTGAGATGAAACAAATTTTGGGCGTCTTATTTTCATCAGATATCGAATTACGATAAATCAAAATTTAAAATTAAAAAAAAAATTTTCAACAACCACAAAAGGTAAATTAAAATTTTTTTACCATTGTTAAAAATTTTATTGTCAAAAATATTTACAAAAGGTAAATTGACCTTACTTCCTGTCCAAACCGGAAATCAAAGTTTTAAAATTTAAAAAAATATCTCAACAACCACAAAGGTAAATTAATTTTTGACCATTTTACAGATCGTTAATGTTGAAAAATTTTCAAGGGGACCCCCAATTGACCTTTTCCCGTCCAAACCGAAAGTCAAAATTTAATATTTAAAAAAAAACATATTCAACAACCCGGGTAAATTAAAATTTTTGTCCATTGCCCGATCTTAATGGGTTTAAAAAAAATTTAAAAGGTGACCCAATTTTACCTTACTTCCTGTCCAAACCGAAATCAAAATTTTAAAATTTAAAAAAATATCTCAACAACCACAAGGTAAATTAAAATTTTGCCTTTTCTGATCAATTTTAAAATATTTAAAAAGGGGAAATTTTACCTTTTTCTTCAAAGGAATAAAATTTTAAAATTTAAAAAAAACAAAAACAACACAAAAAGGGAAAATTAAAATTTTTTCCATTTAAGATGTTAATTGTAAAAAAATTTTCAAAATGCCCCAATTTGACCTTACTTCCGTCCCAAAACCGGAAATCAAGTTTTAAATTAAAAAATCATATCTCAACAACCACAAGGGTAAATTCAAAATTTTGACCATTGTACAGATGTTAATTGTCAAAATATTTAAAAAGGGGCCCAATTGACCTTCTTCCTGTCCAAACCGGAAGTCAAAATTTTAAAATTTAAAAAAAACATATCTAACACCACAAAGGTAAATTACAATTTTTTACCATTTAAGATTTTTAAATTTTCAAAAAAAATTTACAAAAGTGACCCCAATTTTACCTTACTTCCGTCAAACCGGAAATCAAATTTAATATTTAAAACTTCTCAACAACCCAAGAGGTAAATTTAAAATTTTTACCATTTTAAAATTTTTAATTGTGAAAATATTTAAAAAAAGGTGACCCCCCCTTTGACCTTTTCCCCCGTCCAAACCGGAAATAAAATTTAATAAATTAAAAAAAACATATCTAACAACCACAAAGGTAAATTGAATTTTGACCATTGTACGATCTTAATTTAAAAATATTTACAAAAATATAATTTGACCCCCTTTTCCCTTTCCCAAAACCGATCAAATTTTTAAAATTTAAAAAAACTTCTCAAAAACCCCAAGAGGGAAATTTAAATTTTGTCCATTGTACAGATTTTAATGTCAAAAATATTTACAAAAAAAATGACCCAATTTTACCTTACTTTCCCGTCCCAAAACCGGGAAATCAAAGTTTAAAATTTTAAAAAACTATCTCCCAAACCCCAAGAGGTAAATTAATTTTTTTCACCATTGTAAGATTTTTTGTCAAAATATTTACAAAAAAGACCCCCCTTTATTTTCTTTTGTCCAACAAAATAAAAATTTTAAAATAAAAAAAATCATCCAAAGAGGTAAAATTACAAATTTTCCCCCGGGACAGATGTTTTGTCAAAAAAATTTAAAAAAGTTGAAATTTTATTTCTTTGTCCAAACCAGTGTTTAAAAAAAAATTTCCCCATTTTTTTTTTTTGGGAATTTTTTAAAAAAATTTCAGGTAACGCGGGACAAATGTCCCCAAAGTAAATTGGGTGAGGGCTCAAAAACCAAAAACCCCATGTGAAAAATCGTTTTTTCCCCCTTTTTTTCCAAACGACCACAATTTGGCTCAAGGGAACTTTCATGAAGAAAAAACAAATTAAATGAACCCGGGGGTTGGGGACCCGGGGAACCCCAAACCGAACATTTTTTTTTCTTAAAAAAAAAGTAATTGTTTTTGTTTAAAGGGGGTATTGGTCATTTATGTCCCATTTACCTTACTCCTTAACCATAATTCCCTTTTTTATATCAATAATTTTTTTCTTTTTTTGATTTTTTTTCAAATAAATTTTTGCCCAATTGATTTCTTCTTTTCCCATTCAATTTATATTATTTCTCCAAACAGGAATTTCAGTTTCCAATGAATAGGGGGTATTCATCAACGGTAACTTTTTTAATTTTGAAAAGGCAAATTTTTTAAAAAAAAAATCTCGGGGGCCACGAGTAAAATAATTTTAATGTTGATTTTTTGGGGAAAAATTTTCATTTTAAATTTAACAAAACTCCGTCAAGGGTTAGTAAAAAAAAAACAAATTAAAAAAAGGTGGCCCCTTTTTTAAATTCAGGTTGCACGTGAAAAACAATTTATTTGTAACCCCAGGGCGTTATTTACCCCCCTTCAACAAACGGGATTTTAAAAATTGCTTTTTATTTTAAATTTTGGGTCCGAAAAAATTTTTTTTTCCTTTACAAAATCTTTCAAACCGAAACCAAAAATTTATTTTATTTTCCCCTTTAACACCTAATCCCAAATTTAAAATTTGGTTTAATTGGGCATATTTAATACAAGAAACGTCAAAGATAATAATAAAAAAATCCAGCCTATAATTTTTGCCATTTTTTACAGGTATTTTTAGGAAAAAAAGATATAAACCGCTCTAACCGACAAATTTTGTTTTATTTAAAAAACCCTAAAGAAAACATGGTGTTCAGAATGGACTAAATTTACCTACCATGTTCTTCAACCATCTACAAGTTTGGACCCTTAGATGCGGGGTCTTGACCACTACTAATAATTTTTTTTTTAGTTTATTTTGCTTTTATACTGCAGGTCCTTTAGGTTGGTAAGATTAGCAACATGTCCCCTTTTAATTGGTTTGTAATTCATTTAATAACATACAGGTTTAGGCATGGTTGCTTATCGATCCGAGAGACGACGAGCAGCGTGGTTGTAACGGACTAATTATTTTGGATTCGCCATCGGCTCACTTGGTAAAAGTAGTATTATATAATCGGTAAAACTTGCATGGTGAAGGGATAAGTAAGACAATACGGTGACACCATGTGAAATTCTCTTGAGTACTGAGGAAATTGGTTCTGAAACGAACGTTTCGATCAGTATGCTCTGATCGTCTTCAGGAGAAGACGATTGACGATCTTTCTCCTGAAGACGATCAGCATCTGATCGAAACGTCGAGTGTAACCCTTCAGTTCGAAACCCCCCAGTTGTTCGAACTAATTACTACTCAATGGAGAATTTCATGGTGTCACCGCAATTAGTATTACTAGTATTATATTCTAAAAATGTCCCCCTCTAGGATTTATGGAACGTAAATATAACTTGGAGATGTATTGCATGAGCCCTAAATATAAAACCAAAGGGGATATAATAACATCGTGGAAGCCCAAGGGGTTGATGTTAGGTAGTGTAGAAAGGGTCAGGGCACAGTGCAAGAGTGCATACAGAAATAATACACGAAAGAGCACGTATCACGACTAGATCAAGGTGCTGTACATTATCTGCCCATCAGGGCGCAGCCATGATTTGAACCCACATTATGACGACTCGGCCATCAGAACACAACTCGATGCACTAAACTGCTCGACTATGGCACTCAATAAATCTACTGTAATAAAAACATTTCCCTTTGACCCACTGGATCATCTATAATACTATTTCCCCATTCCCCGCCGTGCCAGTCGCCAAAATACGACGAAAGACCACTTCCGCTTTCTCGGTCCATCACTGAAAAGTTATAAATTTTAAATTTTGTTTGTTTCTGGGGACCCGTTTTCGGTGGTGTTGTTAGCAACCAGATGGGGACACTACCATTTTTTTTCCTCGCTGGGTTCAAAAACACTAGTAAAGTAAGTCAATTAAATTCAACCTATAATTGTTTCCGTATTTTGGAAACCAAAAGTATTAATGGTTAACAAACGTACTAACTCATTTTGTCTTATTGCATAATCAAACTTTTTTTGTACAAATCTTTTACGGTCGACCAACAATTGTATGTTGATATCCAGTGGCAGATGGTGAAGAAATAACATGTCTGCTTAAAGACCAGGAAACGTCGATTCCGTGACGGACATAACTTAGAATCACAGCACAGGTCATCTATGCAAACAATGCGGTGGGTCACGTCATTATCTTCTCTCAAATGTGATTTTGTTGTCATATTTGGGTTGAATATAATGATAAAGCCTCACATCTATTCGTTTTGTATCAAACTGAATTTTTATATCGTTACAGTTGCAGAGATTGCGATTTTCGGCGGGCAATGGATGGGGAAAAGGAAGATCCGATGGCTATTTTGGAACTTAAAAGACCCACTCATTCTTATCACAGCTGGTTTGTACATTTCTTTATTGCTTTTGTATCAATGTAGAATACAACATAGCCTCTCAAATGGGCCAGACCCCTATGAGATTGGTGTATATATTTTCCCCCAATAATTTCAGAGTGATGGGCCCTTAAGCCATCCCAAATATTTTTGCTGACTTCTTGTACAGTTCAAAATAAGGACACTTTTCCCATTTTTTTTTTTAAAAATTCAGATTGCATCAAAGAACATCGATAACCGTAAATCATCCTGTGTCCTTGTGCGTGTTCGTCTATTTTCCACCCAAAATGTTCTTTTAGAATAGAACCCTTGTCTGTGGACCTATTTAGCTAAGACTTGTACATTTTGGGTTTTTTAACAGAGCTATATTACTTGACATTCAGATAAACATTGACAAAGTTCAGGACAACTAAAAAAAACATTGAGCCAAAAAAAAAAAAAGATGTTGAGTTGCCTCCACCGAAACCGCCAAAGTGCTGAAATCCGGTCGGTTTTTTTTTATTTTTTTTTTCCCGTCATTCATAGGCCTATTTATTAACGAAACTTACCAATTTTCTTTGTATAAAACATAATACGTTTGATTTGTATTTTCCATTTTTTCCCGGGTTTAATTTTTACGGTACCAAGACTCAATCTACATGCAAATCGAATGGCTGACCTCACATCTGCACTTGCCCCTTTCCCCCCCACACCCCTGTTAATGGGGCCAACGATTCGACTCAAATCTCACGTTTTCCAATCGAAGGGCCCCCCTCACATGTTTTCACGGGCTTCCCCGCACTGTTTTTGTATGTCAGCGATTGCGACTCAATCTCCCGTTTTCAAATCAAAGGGCCCCTCACACGTTGTGCATGGCTCCCGCACTGTACTTGTGTCAACGATTGCGACTCGATCTCCCGTTTTCAAACGAATGGCCACTCACATGTTGCATGTTGAGCATTGCACCAATATGGATGAATTTGCGGGTCAATCCGAAATACAACAAAAAGCGGGATACTTTTTTCTGAAGCAAAATTCCTGCTGATAGGTATACAAATGAAAACATGGTATGGGTTTCGGTTCAATGCATTTCATCTAAAATGACAGTAAAGGAGAAAAATAAATAAATAAAATCCCGACCGCCCGGGCCCTTCAAATATTTTCACTGGGAGGAACTCAACAAATTTTTTTGGCTTTATTGAAATACATTATCACTTGCTATTATTCTATGCGAGTTATAACATAGATTTCTTCACTACATCATTATATCAATGTAGAACATTCACCAGTTTATCAGCTTACATGTATCGGTATATTATCAGGTGCATTATTGTCCCAAGTGTGATCTTCGGGCTGTTAGAGCCAGCTCTGCCTATGGATGATCAACACTAGGGTCAAAACATGGCAGTTAGGTGAGTATGTCCCGTCGTTTAGGAAAATCAAAGCTATTTCTTATCATTGCAAATTATTTTGAACTGCTGATCTTGGCCTTAGTATCTCAAAATACAATGTATTATAGACTGTAGCTGAACCATGACCCAATCAATGTTATATCAAGATAATTATTAATTTCTGTTTGCATACATCACATTGGCCAGTCCCAGCCCAAGTATGCAGCGAGACCAAAAGAACGTGTGAACAAGAACCGTTTTCACCGTTTAGTAGGCCCACACTTGACCGATACTGGCAGGCATAAATCGTTTCACTTACTTAACATAATTTGCTGTTTATGAGAAACACACAAAGTTGGTACCCGTCGTACTTTAATGTAAATGAGATTGTCATGTTCTTCCTTTTTCTATAAAAGTTGCTGGAGTTGTCAAGAATTTTGGGGATTTTCTACCAAAAAAATACGTTTTCGTTGTCTGTTTTTTTTTCTTTGTTTTAGTGACAAATTTTTTTTTCTCTAACTGAATATATTATCTGTTTATTTATTTATGTCTTATTTTCCTGGGTGATCCATTCAGTGAAAAACTACTGATCTCCCATGGATCCAGCTTACATAAAAAGTACAGTAATGCAATAAATATTAACATACAAATATTAAGTACAATGTAAAATATTAAAATTAATTGAAAATAACTTAAAAAAAAAATGCACAAAAGGGAAATCAACCAATACAATACGATACAAAACATCACGGGAAAATGACATTAACTGAGCTGTTTGAGTTGTTTGACGAAGTGTTTTGGGCAGAGATTTCAAATGTTATCGTATACGGTACCGTGTGCCCATATATTTGTATTGCGGAAATTCGTATCTCATTCTTGTTATATTCGAGTCAAAAAACCTGTGCGGTCTCATTAAGCCCAGTGATCTAAAACCCATGAGTTCCATATTTAAATTACCAAAAACAGTTTTGGCATTTGAGGCTTCATGGTGGAATAGATATAATTGTTATTTGGGGTGACACCGTAATGATCTTCTTGGAAGAATGATGGCTCTGTTATAACAACAACGGATTCTATAACCCAAATATCGATCTTGCTTTTTACAAATACTGTTACTCACTATCTTGCAATAAGGTGTGGTGTTTCTACCGTCGGGTTTGTGTTACGTCCTCAGGTGTTTTACTTGGATATTTCGCATACAATATTGGCAGGTGAGTTATTAAGAAAAGAAAAACGAATAACTCGCGTTCTTAAAATTGAAAGGCTTTGGTGTTTCCCCACAATATATGTATATTATGTACATTATTATATTACATAATTACCAATTATATACACAAAGGCTTGATGTAAAGTTGATAATGGTATCAAATAATCTGTTGAAATATTAATGCTTCAGGTGCAACATAAAAATTTATTCAACAGTTAAAAAATAATGTGTTAAAGGTGTTGGAATTTTTATGTCTCCGGCCCTATCAAGTAAAATTATTGAAATAATTCCAAAATTTTTTTCCGATAAACAGAAAAAATTTTGTAATGGTAGCCTATAAAACATCTGTTGAAATATTTGATATGGTTGTATTTACAGACATTCATTTTATTTTCCGTAATGATTTGTGGTAAATATTGGAGAGCAAACAATTTTTTATGTAAAATTATTGGGAAAAATAGACTTATAATTGGAAAATTAATGGACAAATTTTAGGCCCGTCATTAGATCTATTGTAAAATATAACATGGCTTTAAGTGAAATTTAGCACCGTAAAGGTTCACAATGTCGTCATTAGTCCCCAGTGTCCATTTCCTAAAACATAATATTGTTTGTATCGGTAGAACCATTATGTTTTAATGGTACTATTCGAAATCGCACCGCAGCTCCCCCGTTCTTAATTTCCATAGTTGGTTTGATTTGAAACGGGGTTGGATGTAAATCTGAACCTGAGTGCAATTATCAAACCCAGGCCTTTTTTCAAAATCTCCTTATTGAGTTGTTTCAATTCCCACCTCCCGATCTTGTCGTATATTATGGTGGCGTTGTCTACTGCTTTCCTGTTTATCATCGATGTGCGTTGCAATGGTAAGCCTTTTTGGACATTGTACTTGTGTAGTACATCCTTCGTAAAAGGCCCGTTGAGGGCGCCCTTTACCAAACAGCAGCTGTCACAAGGGCTTTACATATCCTGTTTAGTGTGAACTGTGACCCATTTATATTCACTTGTTATCTGTTACGGGGAAGATTTTTCGCTGAAAAAAAACACCTTTAAAGTGTCTTGATTTGGAGTTTTGTACACATTAAAGCCATAGCCTCGGGTACATGGTGTGTATTCACTGCAAGAGGTGCGGTGTGGACGTACATGAGTGGATATACAATTTGTATTTTTTTGAGTTATCTTTATGATAATTTCCTTTGTGTCTGATGAAGAGATCCCTCATTCAAATATCAATTGAACCAAGTACAATATCATACGGTTGACATTGTGCTCGATCGTTTCTGTACTTTGCTTTGTGGTAAGAAACAGCAATTTGAAAGCAACATCGGTTATTCACCCTTTATAATGGTAGGGCATAACTATTATATGATTATGATGCATGAGCATTTTACAACTGAAAAGAATGATATAACTCATGATGTTTAAAAATCAGTGGTAGTTATCACATACACCCATCTAACTGCATATTAAACGCCCTTATTGAGACCGCATGCATTTATCACCATTTCTAAATATTTATTTTAGATTCCATTTGCGACAAGTTTTCCTAAGTTGATTTCCAATGGCCATACTTGGTGTTAGCTTTGGTAAGTTGATTCTTTCCCAAACCCCTTCGACTGTTTTCCGTATCAATGGGAAGGTACCTAAAAAAACCTCAATGTTTACTGTATTTTAGTATTCGTAAATGATAATTCTTTCAAAATAATGGCTATTGGACTTACTTTCGAGCCTAGCAAGTTCTTTCTCAACATACAAAACCCCCATACATAAACACATGAGTGAGTTATTTTACACTATTTGACAATTATTTCAATATCAGACACAGGGTATGCAACAGTATTATGCTATTCATGAATGTTGTTTGCCCCAAATGATTCAGACTGATAAAAAAAAATAATATTTTCATTATTTGTAATCGGGTACTTTGGTTAATTATACATACATTTATAGGTGCAGTAGACACCATAGCTACCGCTGTGATGCTCTATATTGTTGGCAACCGTCACAAGGGGGGGTATGGCGCGTCGGCATCGATCACATCATTTGCCTTCGCCGTCGGGTTCGTCGTGGTAAGTATACGGATGCCTACTTGTTTTTACATTATAAGCTCTGGAAAATTGGGTTTTACACTTTTTTCTATACGCTTCTGGAAAATTAGCCATAGTCCAACGTTATTATACTGGCAAAACAAATATCAGTAACAAAGATCACCGTCACATTTTTCAGTACGGTTTCTTACATAATTTCCCATAAGAACCCACATAGTTATGTAATATTTTTTAAATTAAAATATTTCTAGTAATGAAACTAAGATTCCCCATTGCACATATTAAGCACTGAAGCTTACTTAATAGTATTAGTGATGTTAGTTTTAGATGTGGGAGGAAAACCAAACAACAATTATTGTTCTAAAAAACATTAGGCCTACTCAGGTAGGGATTGAAAAACCCAAAACTCCAAATGTTGGCTTGGGTCCCAGTGGTATTCGAGCACAGATCCACAGAGGTACAAGGTGAATAAGTACCAAATCCATCCTGACACCAAAGATACTTATAAGACACTAACTTTCATTTCTGTATTTTGTTATTTCATCGCTGGGGCCAGCACTGTAGCGCCCTCCTCAATCTCATTGGGTTTGCCTGGTAAGATTCACTTTAAATCCTGTTTCTGGTAACATTCCGAAAAATAGATCTAATAATTTTTTATAAATTATTCAATTCTATTATTATGATGGGGCATAATATGAATTTTAAAAAAAACCAAAAATGAAATTTTTTGTCATCTTTTACAGGCTGCTACCGGGGCTTGGCATAGTCGGCGCTCTCTTCACCACTTTGTTTTTGGCTGCGTGGTTCTGATGGGCGCCCCCTTGACGAAAATGAAGAGCTGGTTTTAATTCTTCCCCCCACGAAAACCCCGAAACAGTTGGTGTGTGGTAGATGAACTGATTGGGATCCAGGCTGTATGGGAGTACCAAATCAATGATGGAGTTATGAAAGTACCTAAAAGGAACTCCCGAAAGGATACAATATCCTCACGAACAAAGATGTTAAATTTTTGGTTGTACTATCTCTTCTGGCCCACTTTTGTTTGACACAAAGGCTAAGTTGATAATTCTTAGCACTAGGGGTGGGAAAAAACCAACATCCCCCCATTACTCCACCATGCTTTGACCCATTATAATGCAACTTGGTACAATTAATGTTAGTCATAATCGTCATGATGACGTCATCCGGGTTTTCATGAAAAAGACCACTAAAGGCGCTTCTTGCACGTATATTATGCATAATTATTGTGATTTTCAGGAAAATATTCGTTATAAGTAATTTAGTTTTTATAGTTACCATTAACAAAAATAATTAATATATCTTAAATTTGTTTGTCTATCTCTAATGTAACCCCAGAACTTATTTAACTTAGAAAAATGTTTTGATTCTCATCTCTGGAGGCCTTTTGGGCCCCCCCTGGTGTGGTGTTAAAGTATAACCATAGAGTAGGGCACGGTGAAACATTGTTAACTTTTTGATCCCCGGGAAAATTTATTCCCTTACTTTTATTTTTTCCTTAATTTATCAGTAACAAACTAAGTATATGTAGGCACTACCCATTGCTGCTAGCTTATCATTCTTATTTGTTTAAAATGGGTAATTGCACTAAATGGACTTCGTCGGTGTAGGGCAAAAATTGAATCATTTGATTAACACCCGACACAAGAATTTCATCAACATAAATTATAAATATGGACTTCGAAAACACTCACACCATAAAGTAGAAAAAATGACGGCCATTTAAAAACAAAATAGCCACCATAATAAATAAACAATCTTCCATGACATCTTCAGTGTGGTAAAATGTAAAACCTACAGTAAAAAAAATACAAAAACTTAATAAAATTCTTTTCAGAATAACACTAGTAACCATTTTTAATTTGGTAAACCGACTTGGTTTTATTGGGCAGCAATTTTAGTTTTTGAAGGTAATTGAATCTTAAGATGGAAAAGCCAAACTGGACAGTGACCTATACAACCCAAAACAAAAAAAATTACCAGCTGTTGTATGTGTCATTTTGATGCCATTTTATGTAGGATTGGCAGCCAAATTGGATTTATGCCCCCATCTTGGATTTTATAGCAGCTTTTTTGAGACAATCGCCTTGTCATTTTCAAATTGCCTCAAGTAACATACAGTACAAATTAACTAAAAGCTCTTCTGAAAATGTAAACCCTTTAAGATAGTGAGCTGGATTCTTTGTCAATCTATTTGAATCTACTGTCGTAACATCTTGGACGATCATGCTCCGCAAAAAACTGTTAAACACAATCTAATCCCTGGTTCAAATGATATTCTTTTGCGGAAAATCCGTCGTCAACTTCGCGAAAATGGCGTGACAATGGGAAACTTGGGTACATCGGCAGAATACCGCAACCAACGTGATATTGTGAAGAACAGATTAACCAGGCAAAATAACTCACTCTCATCTCTTGTGGAAGAGAGCTCTGGCGATCAGAAAAACTCAAATGAAATTTTCAAAAACTTTTTGTCAACCCCAAAAATTGAGAAAAATCCGTCGTTCTTTTCCCCAGTATCTGCCATTCATCCCCTCTCGAAAAATCGCCAAACAAAATTCATGAATTTGAAAACCAGGTATCAACTTCGCTTAAATTTAAAAAACAAAATATTTTGGGAATTTTTTGTTTGCTTTAAGTATTTATCAAACCAATTATTGTAAACATTTTTTCCTTCTTCCGGTTGTTTCCTGATAGCCAGAAGGTTGCTCATGTTAAACCACTCCCGAAACAATTTGGACAAGGAAGTTTTTTAAGTACCGACCGGTGCGAATTTAAAGTACCTTGGAAAAAAAATTGAGCAGTTGTTTCATCACGGATCTCTGACCATGTTCGTGCTAATAACCTGTCGGACACTTTCAGTCAGCCTATAAACCATTTCATGGAACGGAAACCTCTTCTCCGCGTCAACAATGACATTTTATCTGCCATGGATGATGGAAAAAACACCATTAGTTTTTTTTAGACTTAAGCCCCCTTTTTACACGGTCGATCACAAAATCCTTCTCTCCCCCCTTCAATATCATCTTGGAATACTGGCACAGCCCTGGATTGGTGTGGGCCCACCAAATGGCCTCAGCATGTTTGTATTGGTAACGCTATCTCCGAGCCTGTTATTCTTATATTCTGTACCCCAGGCTCTAGCTCGGCCCACAGTGGATTACTGTTTATACCTTTCCAGTTCGGGTATCATTTTTAAATATGATTTAAATTACCATGTTTCTTTTCACCCTCCCTTTGTCTCCAGCACATGTCACCAATGTACACCCCGTCAGATTTTTGATTGCGAATGAAAAATGTCAAGGGGATGGTCATCCGTAGTCAACTTTGATATTTAGCTTGATTAGCCAAAATCATACTATCCGTGCCCCGGGTAAAACCGGGTTTCAAACTTTTTCACAATTGGAAAAATCCTTTGTTCCTTTTCCCCCCAGTATCTGGCATCACAAAATGGGCACAAAACTGAACATCCGTACAACTGGCAAAAAAACAATATGGGATCACAAGAACTTTTTTTGGGGATGTCCGGATCCAAGGTGCTAAAGGAACACTGGGAAGGGAAATTACACTGGTTTTAAATATGACAACGATTTTAACGATTGGGTAAAACACCGATCATAAATTTAAACGATTTTCCGACATACATTAATCCATTTAAAAAAGGGCTTATTTTGGGTAAGCACGGAGGGCACACTTTGCAATCCTGTGCAACGTTGGGGAATCTAACCAATTTTTTACATTTTTGTATAATCGTTCCCTTGTGAATTTTTGCCCCGGGCCACTGGGGGGATACGAAACTTCCGGGTTCGATCTTAAAGGGAAAATTACAAGGAAATCGTAGAAAAAATCCCGAAAAGTCCCGGGTGTTTGGGGGGGTGGTTTTGGGTGCGAAAAACAAATTTTGGTTTTTTGGAGGGGTTTTATCAGTTCAAACCCGGTGCGACCAAACTTTAAGTTTTGTCGTAAACTCATTTTGGGTCTTAATTTTCGATTGCCAAAGCTTGGTGTCACTTCGTTTCCATCGGGGCTTCAAAGTCTCCAACGCCCAAAAGACATGCCGACTACCACGCTTTTGGGGGCGATTCAGCCTCGGTGACTGTTCTGCCGGCACGAAAAACCCAATTTCATATATCGGGATGTGGACTCTGGGAATTTGTCGAACAGTCCTCAAGGTCTTGCAAAGTCGGGTAGGGGTTTGTCCAGCCGGTGGGGCGGTCTTGTTAACGTTGGGAATCGGAAAACCTGACCGGGGCCCGAGGTCACGATGGCGTAAGCAACCAGTAATTGCGGGGGAATGTAAATCGTGGTCCAATGTTTTGTATCTGATTATCCGGGGGAATCTTTACGCGACTAGTAAATCTTTGAAAAATCTTTGCAATCACCACGGATCTAACAAAAAGAAAAGTTCCACGGATGACAGTAGGGCAGGGATGAAATTTATTTTTTAACGTCGACGTGGCCGTAACGCCAGATTACATTTACAAAAGGAACGGGGTTTATGGCTTTTCGCCCCCGGGAGACCTGGAACATCTTCAATAAAATCAAATCTTGCATGTTAACTAGTTTAAATCTGTAAAACTCATTTTGTAAATTCTTAAAATGTGTAATTTGAAATTGATTTAGGGAATGTTCTCAGTAATATTTCCCCACATCTTTATAGGGGTTTTCGTTTTTCTTTGTTTCGCTTAGTGAAAGGGTGGATTATGGCACAAATTTATTTTTTAATTTATTAATTAATTATTATTATTATTATTATTTTTTTTATTATTATTATTAATAATTATTTTATTTTTATTATTATTATTTTATTTTATTAATTTTTTAATTATTTTTATTATTATTATTATTATTTTTTATTTTTTTATTTTATTTTTTATTATTTTTTTTTTTTATTTTTAATTATTTTATTTTATTATTATTATTATTATTATTCCTGTCACATTTTATTGCTGAAACATTCCAATTCATGTAGAAATGGTGGCCTTCATTGGACAGTATTATATGAACCTGAAGTTTGTTTGACTTATGCGATATCGGATAATATCGCACAATTTAAAATATTACAGTGATAGTGAATTGTACAATGTTAAAAAGAAAGAATTCTTTTTTGGCAGGAAATATTTCAGTCTGTTCATAACACTGATGTTTTGTAGGAAATGTTGTTGCACACCATTCATCTCATATGATTTTTCACTCAATATGAATTCCTAGAAATTCTTCTTCGTTGCTCATTGGAAGAGGGAGTTCAAATTTTAAAGAGAGAGGGATTACGCGTTTGCTCTCTGTCTCTTTGCACTAAAATAATATGTATAGTTTATTTTGGGGAGATTAATAACAACCTTTTGGCTGTAGTCAAACTATTTATTTTAACCAGTTTTGTACTGAGGTTTTTGTGTAACAGTAATATCGGCGACATTGTTATAGAAAATGTGTTTGTCTGTAAACAAGCAAAAATGAGACTCATATATTAGAATAATTGCAAATATTATTTATAAATAATGCACAACAGCGGACCTAATATAGAACCTTGTGGAGACTACACAAGAAATACATTTATCAACAGATTTTTAAAAGTTATCTGATACAAATTGTTTTGTTTTTTGTGTGGGCAACCTATATATCGGGCATGGAGTGCAACATGTGCCTCCTATGATGTTTTGTGCCAGTAATATCTCAGAACGCTTTTGAACAGGTCCAATATTGTTTCCACTTTTTTGTAAAAAAATACTCGATTTTTAATACTGTAAGACATTTATTGTGCGTTTTGGGGTTTGTTGTAAAATTTCAAACTCTGCACTGGACAACATTGAGTCATTTGACCACTTCCAATGCATTCCGGGAATCCAATATGGCTTACATTACATTTAAATGCAATATATACTGAACAGCAAAAGAAACGCAAATTTAATTTGCAATGTTTGATTTATAAAAGTTAACCATATTTTGACGTTGGCTGTTTTGCTTACTGAGGCGTGCAGAGAAGTGTAAACCGTGCGCATGCATGAGTTTTATGGTGCTGCTGCTTGCCGCTGCGAGCTCGGGACATGTTGGATATCCACAAAGGCACAGAATGGTCACGAGCGGCACGTGGAAGACGACGCTTGAAAAGTAATGCATACCAGTTGATTTTCACACGGTTCATTTGCAATAAAAAGGAAAGTACTGCACGCTTGCTGTCACCCTGCTTTTGGACAGCAACCATGCCAAGACTGACACATCAGCACAGCGTGAACGAGCTTATCGGGCGTTTGACAGTCCAGACGACCATCAGGCTGTTGCAGCAGCATTCAACGTTCACTTCACTACAGTCTACCGTCTGCAGCAGCGTTTCGGGCGGCCAGAGGAGTGACTGATGATCGACCAAGGCGGAAGACCTCGGGTCACTACAACCGAGGCAAGATTTGGGCACATTTTTCGCAATCATCAGGAGAGAGACCTGTTCCCTGACAGCCCCTCAGAAACTGCCCGAATCACCATTGGACCTCACTCAGAGGTAATCAGCAGCAGACACAGTGCGTCGCCGACTTCTGTGAAAGCACGAGACCCGCGGAACGCCGTCCAGCTCGCTGAGTGCCAGTCCTCACTCTTCTTCAACACCGTCTGGCACGCCTCGTGCGGAAGGCTGTAGAACCACGCCAACTGGAACTGGAGGCAATGGCGTACTGTACTGTTCACAGATGAGAGTCAGTTTTGCACCAGCAATGCAGGCGGTTGTCGTGTCAGAAGTGTAAGGCGGAGGAGAGGTGAACGTTTCAGTACAACTGCGTCATGGAACACTAACGCATGGGGAGGGCCGAACGTCATGCCAGTCTGGGGTGGCATTGGCCACAACCAGCTGCTGGGGCCAGTTTCTTCAAGGTCTGGGTCCCTGGTTGGTCAGGAATGGCGTTATCGCCAACACAGAGTTACATTGATCAAATCTTCTTCGACCTCAAGGTGGCGCCATTTTTCCATGCCCACAACAACAATTAATTTTTCAGCAGGATAATGCACATGCACATTCAGCACATTCGAGGGTCACACAGGACTTCCTGCATCAATAACAGAACATCCAGACGATGGTGTGGCCCGCACTGAGTCCGGACTTAAACCCATTGAACACTTTGGGGATATGCTGAGAGAGCTGAATTCAGTCTATCCCAGACCAATGACAGCCGCACAGCTTCAGCAGTGAAGCCATTACCCAGTGTCCTGGAACAACATCCCCAGAGCCTCAGTCAATCGTCTTGTCCACTCCATGAGACGAAGGTGCAGGCCGTCATTGATGCCAATGGAGGCTCACACACGTATTGATCCACAGGAATGGACTTGTTCGTTTTGTTGAACATTGGACTGTATAGTTTGAAAGACAAATGTCCAGAACATTTTGCCCGGAATTTCGTTTCGATTCATTGAACGGTTATCATGAATGAATTTTCGTCTAATTTTATTAAACTGGATCTGAACAAACATTGCGTTTTTTTGCTGTTCAGCATATGCTATATTTTTGTCCTCAAAACATTTTTAACCTTTTTCAGAATTTGCTGTGCAATATATGAATTTATGACATGAGTAGTACTATAGATGTTATTTAACTGCCTTTTATTGTACTTTTGATAAAACAATTATAAATCCCAATTTTGTCAAGATCTTTAATAATCATGTCTTTGGAAAACAATTACCCAAAATGTTGCAACCTTTAGCGGCGACGTGAAATTGTTGCCAATACTGAATACAACATTGTGCAAAATGTCATTGCCAAGGGATGAAAATAAAGTTATTGGCAAAAAACTGTTTTTTGACCAAACATGAGGAAAAGTTAATTACAAAAATGGGTATATCAACTGAACATACCTACGAGGTTTCATGAATATTTCATGAATTATTATAAGGAATTTTAAAAACAACAACAAATTGGGTCATCTCTTGACAGGCTGCATGTGACTATAGGCATAATCAGCGCCCACGCCAATGTGTTTTTATCTGCGGGTTCTGATAGGGCGCCACCTTGTGACGAAAACGGAGAGCTTGTTTTAATTCTTCCCACCATGAAAACCCCAGAAACAGTTGTATGTAAGATGACATGATGAACTGACATGGAATATTAACTCTGTTGCCCCGCGTTTTTCAGCCACGATGGAATGTGCATTTTTAGGTTGTATATAATTATATATATCTACAACAGATCAACAGATGTTGGGGTAGGTTCTATACGCATTTTTAATACAGTAAAAAAAAGTCTTCAATTATTTTAATAATTGAAGACTTAAAAGTCGTTTAAGTCCATAGTAAAATGTCATTAAATGCTATGTAAACTGAATGTATGTTCAATATTTTAACAGTATAACTTATGTATGTAGTACAACTGTCTTGTTGTATTGCAGGTTTCTTTTTATGTTGATGGTAATTGTTGATTGGTAATTAATAAAAACTAATCTAAGAGGCAAATGGTGTGTGATGAGTCATCCTAAATTTAATTCTGGCGGATTCTGCCGACAAGGCAACAAACCTCAAGAACTGTGGAAAACAACAAACCCCCCACTGCATTTGTTAATTGTGCCAATTGTTGTGATCATAAATATTCAAATATATATAAGGCCTAAACAAAATACGTAATGAATCGTTTATATTGGTGTTACTCTTAAACATATCAAACCTGGGCTTTTTTTCGTTCTCAGACCGGGGTGGGCGGCTCCTCCGTAGTTCAGTCTATATTCATGAAACCTCGTAGGTATGTTCAGTTTTGACAAACCGTTAGTGATATACCCATTTTGTAATTAATTCTAATGTAGGGGTGATATAACCCATTTTGTAATTAATTTTCCCTAATGTTTGGTCAAAAACCAGTTTTTTGCCAATAACCTTTTTTTCATACCTAGTTTTTTTGCCAACAACCTTTTTTTTATTTTTTTTTCAAAACTGGCAATGACATTTTGCACAATTAGATTTATAATAAACACTAAAAACAATTGTCAGTCGCTAAAGGTTGCAACATTTCTTGGGTAATCCATGTTTTCACTTTAATGAAAAAAAGGGTTAAAAATGTTTTGAGGACAAATATAGCAAAATTGGGATTTAAACGTAATATGCTTAAAAGATCTTGCCAAACATATTGGATTCAACGGAATGCATTGGAAGTGGTCAAATGACTTAACATCTGTTGTACTAGTGCAGAGTTTGAATTTGACAACAAACTAAAAAAGCAAAAATTTAAAAATAATTAAGATTCAAACCTGGAAATTTTTCGTTCTCAGACCTGCTATATTCATGAAACCTCGTAGGTATGTTCAGTTTGACAAAATCGAATGGGGCATGACACCTGTCTTAGGTCACCGTTGGGAATTTGATATACCCGAGTATTTTGTAATTAATTTCAATGTTTGGTCAAAAACAGTTTGTATCAGATAACTTCTTTTCATACCTTGGCAATGACATTTTGCACAATGTTCCAAAGACATGATTTGTATCAGATAACTTTAAATTGGGATTTATAATTGTTTTATCAAAAGTACAATAAAGGCAGTTAAAATAACATCTATAGTACTACTCATGTCATAAATTCATATATTGCACAGCAAATTGTGAAAAAGGGTTAAAAAATGTTTTGAGGACAAAATATAGCATATATTGCATTTAAACGTAATGTAACTTTCATATTGGATTCCCGGAATGCATTGAAGTGGTCAAATGACTCAATGTTGTCCAGTGCAGAGTTTGGAATTTGACAAACAAACCCCAAAACGCACAATAAATGTCTTACAGTATTAAAAATCGAGTATTTTTTTACAAAAAGTGGAAATTCAATATTGGACCTGTTCAAAAGCGTTCTAGAGATATTATACAAAACATCATATGGGCACATTGTGCCTCCCATGCCCGATATATAGGGTTAATACAAAATAAAACACAATTTGTATCAGATAACTTTAAAAAATCTGTTGATAAATGTATTTCTTGTGTAGTTCCACAAGGTTCTGTATTAGGTCCGCTGTTGTGCATTATTTATAAATAATATTTGCAATTATTCTAATATATGATCTCATTTTGCTTGTTTACAGATAAACACAAACATTTTCTATACAATGTCGCCGATATTACTACACAAAACCTCAGTACAAAACTGGTTAAAATAAGTAGTTTGCTTCTAGCCAATAAATTGTTTATTAATCTCCTTAAAATAAACTATATATTATTTAGTGCAAGACAGAGCAAACGCGTAATCCCTCTCTCTTTAAATTGAACTCCTCTTAATGAAACGAAGAATTTCTAGGAATTCATATTGATGAAAATCATATAGATGAATTGTGCAACAACATTTCTAAAAGCATCGGTGTTATGAACAGACTGAAATATTTCCTGCCAAAAAGAATTCTTTTAACATTGTACAATTCACCTATCCTGTAATATTTTAAATTATGATATTATCCGATATCGCATAAGTCAAATAAACTTCAGGTTCATATAATACTGTCCAATGAAGGCCACCATTTCTACATGAATTGGAATGTTTCAACAATAAAATGTGACAGGAATAATAATAATAATAATAATAATACAGATTTGTAGCGCACATATCCACCCTGTTGGGCGCTCAAGGCGCAGAAACAAAGAAAAACATGAATACAAACAATATACAATGATAGCATAGGGAAAATATGTACTGAGATACATGTACCTACAATGCAATTACAAATATACATCATCTTTGAAGAATTGTGACATAAGATGAGTTTTAAGCATCGACTTAAATCTAGTTATACTATGACAAGATTTGAGTTTAGTTGGAAGATGATTCCAGAGTCTCGGAGCCGCGACAGAAAAAGACCTATCTCCCCAGTTCCGTTTTAAAGTTGGTTCCTTAAAGCTACAGTCACACTGTCACGATCAGGCGTTACGATTGTCCACGTATGACCACGATTAAAAATAAATTTCATCCGTTGCCATATGCGTGTACATCCGTGGAACATTCACTTCTACACGATAAAGACTCCACAACGTATGACCCCGATTATACAACGATTGCTATAAGAGTATACAAAGTATTTACTAGGTATGCGTAACGATTACCCACGGATAATCACGTATACACAGCGATTGACCACGATGTTACTAGGATTCACAACATATGACCACGATTATATACGGATGTAAAGCGATTGGTTAACGATTGCCCAACGATTGCACAGCGATTGTTCAACGGATGTAGCCGATCACGTGACGATTGCCTATAAATACAGCCATTTTCGTGAAATCGTGATTAATCGTGATAGATCGTGATAAATCGTTATGAAATCGTTATGATCGTTGTGTAATCTTACTGCAATCGTTATAAATCGTCATACTTGGTCATCCGTAGTGTAATCTTAACATTCGCAGTGTATCCGTTGAGCATCCGTTGTGTATCCTGTGTACATCCCTAGTCATACGTAATGCTTCCTGTGTGCATCCCTAGTGCATCCGTGGTGATTTCTGCCACGATTGTACAAAGGATGTTCACGTATGTCTGCGATTGCTCACGATTGCCATTACGTATGCACTACGTATGACTAGGGATGTACACAGGATACACAACGGATTTTTTTCCACGATTCCAGAACGATAGTTTTGAACCGTTTGAAACTTCCGTTGTGCCATCGTGGACCATAACGGATGCCCACGTATGATTAGGTCTCAACTACGAATAACTAAGTATCCCTAACGTATCATTACGTATGACTACGGATGACCATCCGCTGGACATCTTTTGTGCATTCGCAATCAAAAATCGTGACAGTGTGACTGTAGCATTAGGAGTGACATGTTGCTGGAGCACAAATTGCGTGATGGAGTGTATACTTTAAGCAGTTCAGAAATATAAATTGGAGCAATGTTATTAAAAGATTTGTGAACAATTAGCATAAGTTTAAAAACAATTCTCTGTGAAATATAACACCCAAATTACGTGCTTGTGATGAGGGGGTTATCTGCGAGTCACCAATTGTAATAAATGGAAGAGAAACTTTAGATAATTGCTGACGTGATCCAAATAGAACAAATTCTGTTTTTTCGTCGTTCAATTTCAAGAAGTTTTGTCTCATCCAACTACGAATCTCTTGAATACATTTCTCCAGTGTTGTAATGTACGATTCGGCAGGTTCTTGAGAAGATTTAAAAGTAATGTAAAGCTGCGTGTCATCAGCGTAGACATGGTAATTTAAATCATACTTCAAAATGATATCACGAACTGGAAAAGGTATAAACAGTAATCCACTGTGGGCTGAGCACAGAGCCTTGGGGTACAGAATAGTCAAGAATAACAGGCTCGAGATAGCGTTACCAACCCAGATAGCAAGCTTACGTCGGGCCAACGTTGGCTAATGGTTGATTAATTGGCGGTTCATCGGTGTTGGCTGGGATACGTTGGCCTAACGTTGGCCCAATGATGAAATGTTTCGATGAAGTTTGGAAAACATAATGACCGTTGGCCCATCGTTGGCCCACTGGTGGTGATACAACCGTCGCTGACGATAACGGCCCTATGTTGGCCCTACCATGTTATGCCTACCGTACAGTATTTTTATAGATAATAAAAAAAAGTTTGAAAAACATGAATAGGGGGGCCTACATAAAAAAGTTGTCCCATACAAGTGTTTCGTCGAAGAGGAAAAAACAAAAGGTTTAATAAAAAAGGTTCGTTTCTTTAAAAGGCATTTGTTATAGGCATCTTTTGGTCTCCTTTTTAAGTAAGTCATCGAGTACCATGTTATCGAAGATTGTACAAAAAAAAATAGAAAAAGAAATACTGCACGCTATTACATTGGTGGACACATTCAAATAAGTTGTCCGATATTATTTACCGCCCAGGCGAGCGCGGCGTGATCGACGAATGTACCGCGCAAATTACGCGCGTCTCCCCGGCTCCATGGCAAGTTGCCAATCAACCTCGTTTGCGCATGTAGTGTTTTGTTTTTGCCGTTTCAAGTATTTAATTCGGGGGCATAACCGCATAGGTGTGTGAGGTTGATACAGTTACATACATCGACTGTGCATGTATGTGATGATGATGCATGCAGCGCCATTTTGTACACACAGCTACAGCCATAAAGGACTGTCTGAGTGCTTAAATGCACGACATTGCCGTAAAGCCTTCCACGTTACCTGAAGTTAATCCTTACAAAGCTTGCCCAAATTTACCATCAAAGAGAGCGTGATGAGGTATGTTGACAATAGCTTGTTTTTTCAAGCCAATTTCTTGAAACCATGCATTTTGTTTGTTGTATAAGTAAAGTAAAATGGCATTGAGACATCAAAAAACTTGCATTTGAATTAACAAGAGATTTTAAGATTTTACTTTTTGTGCTGTCAAATTTGTTTTTTGCTATTTTTTTTCATAAAATACAGAATTGGTATGATTATTCTTGAAAAAAATTCTGACATTCACTGAATGTTCACTGATAATCAAGTTTATCAGTACCAATCTCCCAGAGAATTGTTTCCATCAATAGGAAATACTTACAAAGTCGGGAAAATGGCTCTGCTGGATAAAAAATGACAAAACAAAAGAACACGGTATAATCACCACGTACATGGTGCATAAATGTCAGTTTACAAGGCCAAGATAAAATTGTTTGTTCAGTGTTCCACTTGCAAAAATTACATAATTGCGTGCTTGTGTAAAAAATAATTTTTATTTGGCTACAAAACAAGTTTTGATTTTTATATCGGCCTACATCAGATACGTACTTAGCTAAGTTTCCGTCTAGTCTATATTGAGAATAAAGAACAATAATTCTTGTGAATTATTTTCAAGGGGCTGTTCCAAGAAACCCATCTGTGCAATCTGCTACGAATGCAGAAATCGATGAGGTAATCAAGGTGTGGCTTCGCTACTCCAAAGACAGAGAAGGTGGCAGGGCAGCAAGACGGGCAGCTGTGGCTGTGGCTGAGGTAGCAAACAAGAATCCTGATGCTCTTGATAATCTGTCCACCGAGGAGTACAACAGCAGCAGTGACAGGGAGTGAACATTGTTGTTACTACTACAGGGTGTTTCATAAATAGGTATTCTTATTTAAAAGAGTTAATATGGCCAGACCTTTATGTACTTGAAATCCAATGGGCTTTGGTAATAAAGGGGAGGCTAAGAGCTTTCAGATGACATCTTGACATCGTTGCTGTTATTCTATACTGAATACCATTGTGTTGAAACTGTGATGCTTTTGAATCCAACAACCATTTCTTGCTTTTCAATCATTTTTATGGCGTTTGTGTGTGGTGGATAAAGCCTGACAAGTTAACACAAGTTTTTATTGCATTTTCAACACAATGGTATTCAGTGAAGAATAACATCAACAATACCATCAAGGTGTCATCTGAAAGCTCTTGCTTCTAATTATTACCAAAGCCCATTGAATGTCGAGTACATAAAGGTCTGTCCATGTTAACCCTTTAAAGTAGGATTACCATTTTTTGAAACACCCTTTGTGTATTTGAAATTATTAAAGTCATTTTGGATGTGAAACTTTGATGATGGAAAACAATCTAAAACTAAGGTTTCTTGTGACACCATTATATAATAATCCCTCTTGACCCTAGTGGTAGTTCTGAAAAAAACCCAGCTGTAAACTTAACTTTTGATCTGTAATCTCTGATCGCGTTGAAGAGAAATCCACACTCTTGTGCTGCATACTGCTTGATGATGAGTATCCCCCTTGATCAAGGGGATACTCAATGATGATGTGTTCATGCAGGGAAATTTTGACAGGATTTGTCACATTCCAGTGACCACACACCCCACTAGACTCTGCAAAAGTTTCTTGTCTAAACTTCATTGAGTAAATATATTCACACTTAATCTTTTCAGAACCACCACAGCCCACAGAGAGATTATTAAATGGTATTACCACAAACCCTAGTTCTAGATTGCTAAAGCCATGAAGCTTTATATTTTTGTAATTAGACAAATAATAATGAAGGCAAAAATAAGTTAAGACTTGCAGTAGCTTAATGCAAAGTTCCAAAGATTTATTTGGTTCTGAAAAGAAACATAAGTTGCTCAACTTGATGTTTCGATCAAAATGATCTGTTCTTCATTTAAATACAAAAAGTAAACTCTGATTAAAATGTTGAGTTGACCAAGATCTGGGTCTTTTCACAACCAACCATTCAATTACAAATTTGCACTGTTACTGCAAACCTTACCTTTTTTGACTTGCACCCATTTGGCCTCATGTTTGACCTCATGTTTGAATTAATAAAAAAATACCATACAAAAAGGAAAACAAAAGTTTAAATATTTTGTAAGGGATTTTGATGTGCACAATTATATCAGGCCTATTGTGATTGCAGCATTTAAAACTAGCAACAGGGATTTGTGGGATCTTCAAATAATAGTTCCTGGACAATCTCTTGAGGATGGTAATTGAACTTAATAATCAGTTTTTATTTATACTAATTACAAAACGTGTACTTTGTCTTTAACTTTTAAATTTGTGGCAATATTGCCATTTACTTGCCATTTACTTTTTGAAAAGTGTTTGAAATAAAAAAAAGTGTTAAGAAACAATAATTGTCAAAATTGTTACACAAAATATCACAACTATCATAGTAAACATTTTAAAATAATTTTGATGGATCTATGCTTTGAACAATATGGTTAATAATTTGAAAATAGTTTTAATTTGTTGTTCCCGATTCATTGGATGGTAGCTCTATAGATTTATTGATTTTATGATGTAAAATGGTTTATAGATAGGATAGATTTTATTTTAGTAAAAGGTTTGCCCTTTGCTCTGTCTGAAAGTCAAGAAAAACCAGCATTTGTATTCTTGTCATACAAATTTATTATTGGACAGCCCTCCAAACTATCCTTTGATTCTAACATGATTAGGTTGTGTTTTAAAAACAATGTAAACAAATCCTGACCAAAATTAAAGTGTAATTACAGTTATTAAATTTTAAAGTCTAACAGGCTATGATGATTTGACTCGATGCTAAACACCAAAAGAAACGCAAAAATGTACAATTTCCATTTATTCTTTGCTGTATCTTTCAGTTACTTTACATTTAAAGGATCAAAGAGTTGTTTTTTCTTAAGGTTTCTGTGGACCAATCCATCCGTAATGGTGTGACAATTAATATTAATTCGAATAATTATTTTAAGTTGAATTACACTACTTAATTCTTCAAAAACTAACAAAGTAAACACATTTTCTGCGTTTCTTTTTTCTGTTCAGCATATATATTTATATAATTTTTGAATAACACTCTTTCCCTCCCCCCCCCAAAAAAGAATATTAATTGAAACCACAATCATTAACCTACATGAAAAGCAAGAAATTGTATACTTTTAAGTTGGCGTGGTGACTACACGTGCTACGCGCATCAAAAGACCACCAATTATGTTCTCTATCAGGAAATTAAAAGCAATGTTCCATCTTGATCATCCATAAAACGATGCTTGTACCATGCAGACGCTGACCCGGCGAGTGTAGTATGCCACTAGAAAAACACGTCGGTCCAACCAAACACCCTAATTGGCCCAACCATCAACCAATGATGGCTAACTGTAGGTATTATATTGGTCCGTGATTGGCCCAACTGAGGCCCAACAATTGGTAAAACCCCATTGGCCCAACCATAAATTTCAATATTGGCCCAACAATGGGCCAATGTTGGCCATCTGTAAAACTTAATTGGCCCAACAACGAACCAACATGTTGGCCCAACCGTTCCCCAATGAGCAAATCCAAATCGGGCCAATGTGGGACGCCAATGTTGGGCCAACAAATAAAACCTACGTTGGCCCAACGTAACCTTGCTATCTGGGAATACAAACATGCTGAGGCCTATTTAAAAGCTAGGACTTACACCAATCCAGGGCTGTGTCATGTATTCCAAGATGATATTGAAGGCGGGAGAGAAGGATTTTGTGATCGACCGTGTCAAAAGCGGCGCTTAAGTCTAACAAAACTAATGCAGTGATTTTTCCATCATCCATGGCAGATAAAATGTCATTGTTGACGCGGAGAAGAGCAGTTTCCGTTCCATGAAATGGTTTATAGGCTGACTGAAATGTGTCCGACAGGTTATTAGCACGAACATGGTCAGAGATCCGTGATGAAACAACTCGCTCAATTGTTTTTCCAAGGTACTTTAAATTCGCTACCGGTCGGTAATTCTTGAAAACTTCCTTGTCCAAATTGGGTTTCTTCAGGAGTGGTTTAACATGAGCAACCTTCTGGCTATCAGGGAAACAACCGGAAGAAAGAGATATGTGTACAATAATTGTGATATACTTAGCAAACACATCAATATTTTGTTTTATTAGCGAAGTTGGTACTGGATCAAGTTCACATGATTTTGATGGCGATTTCATGATGAGTTTCTTGATCTCCGTAACACTAGTAGGCTCAAACATAGACAGTCTACAATGTGGATCCTCGTACGTGTGACGGTGTTTTTGATAGAATGGCAGATACTGAATTTTTGTGACAAAAAAGTTTGAAAATGCATTTGCGAGGTCCTGATCGGAGTGTGTAGATGGAAGCACTGGAGTTTTGGGTTTATGAAGCAGCTTTTCAACAATGTTAAAGAGTTTTTTCTGATCGCCAGAGCTCTCTTCCACAAGAGATGAGTAGTGAGTTATTTTTGCCTGGTTAATCATGTTCTTCACAATATCAGGTTGGTTACAGTATTCTTGCCGATGTACTCCAAGTTTCCCATTGTCACGCCATTTTCGCGCAAGTTGAAGACGGATTTTCTTTGCAGCACGAATATCATCATTGAACCAGGGGGATTCAGATTGTAGTTTAACAGTCCAAGATGTTACGGACAGTAGATTCAAATAGATTGACACAAGAATCCAGCTCACCATCTTCAAGGTTTACATTTTCCAGGAAGCAGCTTTTTAGTTAATTTGTACTGTATGTTACTTGAGGCAATTTGGAAAGTGACAAGGCGATTGTCTCACAAAAGCTGCTATAAAATCCAAGATGGCTGCCATAAATCCAGTTTGGCCGCCAATCCTACATGAAATGGCATCAAAATGACACATACAACAGCTGGTAATTTCTTTGTTTTGGGTTGTATAGGTCACTGTCTAGTTTGGCTTTTCCATCTTAAGATTCAATTACCTTCAAAAACTAAAATGGCTGCCCAATAAAACCAAGTCGGCTGCTATCAAATTAAAAATGGTTACTAGTGTTATTCTGAAAAGCACTTTATAGGTAAAGTGCACAATAAGTTTACGTACTTCAGGTTTTATTTCTAGCTAATGCTTTATTAAGTTTTGTATTTTTTATACTGTACTTTACCACATTGAAGATGTCTATGGAAGATTGCTTTATTTATTATGGTGGCCATTTTTGATTTCAAAATGGCCGTCATTTTGTTTCTACTTTGCTCAGGGTGTGAGTGCTCTTCGAAGTCTATATTTGTAATTTATGTTGATGAAATTCTTGTGTCGGGTGTTAATCAAATGATTAAATTTTTGCCCTACACCGACGAAGTCCATTTAGGTGGCAATTACCGCATTTTAAACAAATACGAAATCGATAAGCTAGCAGCAATGGGTAGCTGCCATACATATACTTAGTTTGTTACTGATCAGGCTAATGAGTAAGAATAAATCCCTGATCAAAGTTAACAATGTTTCACCGTGCCCTACTCTATGGTTATACTTTAACACCACACCATGGGAGCTACAAAAAGGCCTCCAGAGATAGAGAATCAAAACATCTTCTAAGTTAAATAAGTTCTGTGGTTACATTAGAGATAGACAAACAAATTTAAGGCATATATTAATTAGTTTTTGTTAATGGTGGCAACTATAAAAAACTAAATTACTTATAACGAAATATTTTCCTGAAAATCACAATAATTATGCATAATTTACGTGCAAGTATAGCGCCCTTTAGTGGTCTTTTTCATGACAACCGATGACGTCATCATGACGATATATGACTGAACATTAATTGTACCAAGTTGCATTATAATGGGTCAAAGCATGGTGGAGTAATGGAGGATGTTGGTTTATTCCACCCTAGTGCTAAGAATTATCAACTTAGCCTATTGTGTGGGCAAACAAATAGTGGGCCAGAAGAGATAGTACAACCAAAAATGTTAACATCTTTGTTCGTGAGGATATTGTATCCTTTCAGGAGTTCCTTTTAGGTACTTTCATAACTCCATCATATTGATTTGGTACTCCCATACAGCCTGGATCCGCAATCAAGTTCATCGTGTCACCTTACACACAACTGTTTCTGGGGTTTTCGTGGCGGGAAGAATTAAAACCAGCTCTTCATTTTCGTCACAAGGTGGCGCCCTATCAGAACCACGCAGCCAAAAACAAAGTGGTATGAAGAGAGCGCCGACTATGCCAAGTCCGCGTAGCAGCCTGTCAAAAGATGACACAACAATTACATTTTTGGTTTGTTTTAAAATTCACTATTATGCCCCATCATAATAATGTTAGTTCTTGAATAATTGATAAAAAAAATTATTAGATCTATTTTTCTTTTGAATGTTACCAGAAACAGTGATTTAAAGTGAATCTTACCAGGCAAAGCCAATGAGATTGAGGAGGGCGCTACTTAGTGCTGGACCTAGCGATGAAATAACAGAAATACAGAAATGAAAGTTAGTGTCTTATAAGTATCTTTGGTGTCAGGTTGGCGATTTGGTACTTTATTAGCTGTTACGACCTGGTAGTCGGAACAGCTATTGTTTCTGTCAAGATTTTTATTATTATTAATTATTATTATTATTATTATTATTATTATTATTATTATTATTATTATTTATTATTATTATTATTATTATTATTATTATTATTATTATTATTATTATTATTATTATTATTATTATTATTATTATTATTATTATTATTATTATTATTATTATTATTATTATTATTATTATTATTATTATTATTATTATTATTATTATTATTATTATTATTATTATTATTATTATTATTATTATTATACTTTCTTTCCCGGCAAAACCCCATTGCATTAACACGTGCACTTTCTTCGCGGCAAATGGCCTTCTTAGCATTGTCAGAAAGAGTCAACTCATATACCATATGGAAGCTTATGCCTTGACTTAGTTTCTAAATGTCATTAGACTAAAATTCTTAATTAATTAGCTTAGTTATAGTCACGTGAATATTTAATTAGGCAATCTTTTAATAACTATAGCTCAAGAAGTATACACCCGATCATCAAACTTTTTCAGTTATACATTTGTGGGTACTGTAGATGTGCCTTTTGGCCTAGAATGTCTTGTGACGTCATCATGACATCATTTATAGCGCGTTTTGTATCTGTGTACAAAACACATGCACTGAAAAAGTTGATGTGACCAAGTCACTTCCTTATTCGGCAGTAATTCTCCATATATCTTTGTACATAATACACAAACAGATATGACGTGAGACTTGTTAGCGAGTCCAATTAATGACGATCTTTGAACGCAATAATAATACATAGATTCCTTATAGTACTGAGTAGTCCGTCCACACACGTTGTGTAGTCATTGCATTCCTAAATGAAATGAAAGCAGAGTGCGTCCGATTCCTTTCAGTTTCATTTTGATAATTATAATGAGTCCATTACATTGGCGACGAGGATGAAAAGCGGTGAGTATTATTTTCATATGATAGCATACATTTCTAGCAAAAAGGAAAATTGTAAAAGAGGGCCGGACATTTTCGTAACGTTAAGTCCCATTGTTTTACGTACATGTAAGTGCAGCAATATACACATCGTTAGGTTAACCAGTAGCAATATGGCGGAACAACCACTAGCACCGTCGTAACTCAAACAAGGACTTTGAAAACTGAACCATTCACTCACTCCGACGATCAGATATCAACCGGGAAGGCTTGGGAAGATTGGTTATAGGGAATTGAGCATGAATTCCGCTATTTTCGAATTACTCAACCGTATTTTGTAATTTTTGTTTTCTCAAAAATTCTTCAGTTTGTGCACAAATTAACGTTAAGTAGTATGTACCTATTTATTTGTATGCACGCATTGGGATAATACTGACCATCAATCCCATAAACAGAATTGGTGTAAAGATGTTAAAGGGACAGTATCGTCACGATCAGAGCAGACTTTCTACAAACAGGGCATGGAATCGGCGTCCTAGTTTAAGATGAACACAGTGACTAAAAATTACTGGCTCATTTATGCAGCAGCAACACTAATATGACCTTATTATGTGAGTATTATTTTCAGTCACTGGGTTAAACTAGAACTTGAACTCTGATTCCATGTCCTGTTGATCGTGACGATAAGCCCACCTTCAAGCAATAACTTTAATTAGCTGTTACGACTACCTGTTAGTCACATACAAGAAACACAATAGTGCATCTTTCTACAAGGAACATCCTTACCTTGTTAAGATCGCCTTACAAACTTATACGAAGTCACAACACAATGTAATTTGAAGGATAACTGTACAATGAGTTCACTACCCACGCAAACTATTTCTTATAGCTCTGACATACACTTTGTCTTTACCTTTTAACACCAACCTTAACTTACGAAATTATGTATTTGGGTCTTTCCACACTAATGTACAAAAGTGTGACATTTTAGGAACATGGGACATTGATAATAAAATGAAGTACTTTTTACTCATAACTTTTTTCTGTGTACATTCCAAAGTGCCTTAAGGATTGTGCTTTTCAAAAATTAAGACAACTTTCTAAGTAATTAAGTAATTACAAGGGAATCTTCTTTAAGATATATATGTTTGTAACATGGACAGACATTTATTTAGAAATTGACTAAAAGTACTAATAGAACAGATTTATTCACCCACATGTTGTCCCTTTATAATGCTATTCCCCTAAGGATTGTTACCTGAAAAAATCAAGACAACCCTCCTGGTATTAAACAAATAACAGGGGATCATCTTCAAAATATTATGTTTGTAACGTGGACAGACATTTGTCACAAATTGTCTGTCCACGTTACATACGGGGTATATTTCACATGCTAATTTCTTAAATACCCAGAAGTTGTCTTAGTTTTGGCTCATAACAATCCAAAAGGGGTTACGGATGAAATGAAAAAGCATTTGAGTAATTATTTAATTCTATTATCACTTTCCTGTCGATTTTCAAACAAAATGTCTGTAGTCCATGTTACAAACATCATGTCTTAAAGATGATCCTGTAATTTCTAAAGTACCAATATTATTTTCTTATTATTTGTTATGCACAATCATTAAATGCTAAGGAATGTTCAGGAATAGATTAGGACAAAATAGTTGCCTTTATTTGACCCTCCCATGTCACTCTCCAATAGTTATCATATGTATACCCATTAGTGTGGAAAGACCCACTTATTATTTATTTTGTAAGTTCTTTAAAACAGTTTTCTATATATTTAATAAAGAGTTGTACTTTTTACAGATTTTTTTGTGTCTCACTCCTTTACCACAAGTTTTACTTTCCCCAAAACCATCCAATTGTCAAGTTTGATCAACTGTTCCTCAATTGAGCTATGCTTACACCAGCACGACAACTTAAGCCCCTGTAGTGGCTGTCTTCTATAGCCTGTGCATTACCAGTCAACAATTCTTAATTTGGTAGTTGACAAATCTATTAAGACCTGCCCACCATAAAACTCATATAGCGCCCTCAAGTCACCAGTTTTAAAAGTGACATAACCATTGTTCTTAGCGTTGCAAATTACAGTGTACAATGCAAAGGGCCGAAAATTAAACTTTATTGTATTGGGTCAAACTATACACCAAATTGTAGATAATCAAAAAACTTAGTACGAAAAACGTAATTTCGTCATTGTGACGTCATCCGGTTCCATGTACAGTCTCATGAATATTTAATTAGCAAATCCATTGAACCATTACTCAAGAAGTATACACTCGATACTTAAACTTTTTGCAGTTATAGACTTGATGGGTACTGTGAATGTGCGCTGTGGTATCGTGACCTCATAATGACCTCTACTTCCGGTTCAACAGGAAGTTTGAATAAAAATCAATATTTTAGGGTACAAAAAAATGTGATGAAGATTTTTTTTAAGTTCGTGTGTAAGATATCGACAGTGATGTTCAAAATTACACAAAATATAGATTCACTGACGTCGCCACATATTATAGCGCCCTCAAGTGACAGGTTTTAAAAGTGGCAATATAAACCATTGTTCTCAGCGCGAGCGAAGATCGTGAGTCTTAATAGATTGACTTTGTGTATCATAAGTGTCAAGATCAGGGTTAGGCATACAACTTACTAGGTTGAGGGTCGCGTCATAACCATCATAATCCAACAACAACGGAACAGCTTTGTGTTCGTCCATATAGGACAAACACTAAATGTCTAGTTCACCTTGTACCTCTGTGGATCTGTGCTCGAATACCACTAGGACCTAAGCCAACATTTGGAGATTTGGTTTTCAATCCCTACCTGAGTAGGCCTACTTGTGTTTTTTAGAACAATAATTGTTGTTTAAGGTTTTCCCTTCCAACATCTAAAACTAAACATCACTAATACTAAGTAAGCTTCAGTGCTTAATATGTGCATATGGGGAATCTTTAGTTTCATTTAATACTAGAAATATTTTTACTTAAAAAATTATATAACTATGTGGGTTCTTATGTGGGTAATTATGTATAGAAACCGTACTGAAAAATGTGACGGTGTATCTTTGTTACTGATAATTTGTTTTGCCAGTATAATAGCGTTGGACTATGGCTAATTTTCCAGAAGCGTATAGACAAATGTGTATAACTAATTTTCCAGTAGCTTATAACTGTAACAAACAAGTAGGCATCCGTATATCTTACCTACGACGAACCCGACGGCGAAGGCAAATGATGTGATCGATGCCGACGCGCCATACGCCCCCTTGTGACGGTTGCCAACAATATAGAGCATCACAGCGGTAGCTATGGTGTCTACTGCACCTATAAATACAATACAATACAATGAAGGCATTTATATAGCTCTTACACAAACGGTATCACAGCGCTTTACAGTGAGATGCAAGTACAATTTAAAAATACACAGTGCCTAAAATAAATGAGTCTTGAGAGATGTTTTAAATTGACTCAATGAAGAAGCATGACGGATACCAGATGGTAGTTCATTCCAAATGCTGGGTGCAGCAGTATAGAAACCCTTGTTAGCCGCAGTTAAATGTGTAGTTGGCTTTTTGAAGATCCGGGAATCAGAAAATGTATGTATAATTAACCAAAGTATCCGATTACAAATTAATGCACAATTATTGTAATTTTTTATCAGTCTGCAATCATTTTGCGGGCAAACAACATTCATGAATAGCATAATACTGTTGCATACCCTGTGTCTGATATTGTAAATAATTGTCAAATAGTGTAAAATAACTCACTCATGTGTTTATGTATGGAGGTGTTTATGTATGGAGGTGTATGTATGTATGGGGTGTCGTGGCCGAGCGGTCTAGCTTACCGGATTCAAGTTCTGGTGTTAGCAACATAATGTGGGTTCGAATCACGGCCATGACACTTGTGTCCTTGAGCAAGACACTTAATCATAATTGCTTCTGTCCACCCAGGGGTTAAATGGGTACCTGTGAAGGCAGAGTTGGTTTGCTCTATATGCGCTAGAAATGGCAGCAATTGAGTTGTATACTCCCCAGGGAGCTGAGATGGTTTCAGGAATGACTTATGAGCCTTATGAGCCTTATGAGCAGGGATAATAATATAATGCGCCTTGAGCACCACTTAGTTGGTGGATACGTGCGCTATATAAATCCACACATTATTATTATTATTATGTTGAGAAAGAACTTGCTAGGCTCGAAAGTAAGTCCAATAGCCATTATTTTGCAAAGAATTATCATCTTACGAATACTAAAATACAGTTAACATTGAGTTTTTTTGAGGTACCTTCCCATTGATACGGTAACCAGTCGAACGGGTTGGAAAGAATCAACTTACCAAAGCTAACACCAAGTATGGCCATTGGAGCAATCAACTTAGGAAAACTTGTCGCAAATGGAATCTAAAATAAATATTTAGAAATGGTGATAAATGCATGCGGTCTCAATAAGGGCGTTTAATATGCAGTTAGATGGGTGTATGTGATAACTACCACTGATTATTAACATCATGAGTTATATCATTCTTTTCAGTTGTTAAAAATACTTTATGCATCATAATCATACTATAGTTATGCGCCTACCATTATAAAGGGCGAATAACCGATGCTTGCTTTCAAATTGTCTGTTTCTTACCACAAAGCAAACTACAGAAACGATCGAGCACAATGTCAACCGTATGATATTGTACTTGTGCTTAAATTTGATATTTGAATGAGGGATCTCTTCATCAGACACAAAGGGCAATTATCATAAAGATAATTTCAAAATTAACTAAAATTACAAATTGTGTATCCATGAATACACACCATGTATCCGAGGCTATGGCATTGAATGTGTACAAAACTCCAAATCAAGACACTTTAAAGGTGTTTTTATTCAGCGAAAACTCTTCCCTGGTAACAGATAACACCTGAATATAAATGGAGTCAACAGTTCACACTAAACAGCGATATGTAAAAAGCCCTTGTGACAGCTGCTGTTTGCGTAAAGGGCGCCCCCAACGGGCCTTTCACGAAGCGATGACTACCTACACAAGTACAATGTCCAAAATGGCTTACCATTGCAACGCACATCGATAAGATAAACAGGAAAGCAGTGAGGCAACGCCACCTATAATATACGACAAGATCGGAAGGTGGGAATTAGAAACAACTCAGTAAGTGAGATTTTGAAAAGACGCCTCCAGTTCGATAATTGCAGTACTCAGGTTCAGATTTACATCCAATTCCTATTTCAAATTCAAACCAACTATAGGAAGTTAAGAAGGGGTGAGACTGCGGCGGCGATTTCGTATAGGACCATTAAAACATAAATGGCTCTACCTATACAAACAATATTATGTTTTAGGGAAATGGACACTGCAGAGCTAAAGGACGTACATTATGAACCTTTACGGTTCCAATTATAAGTCTATTTTTCCCAATAATTAGTACATAAATAAAAATTGCTACCTCTCCAATATTTACCACAAATCATTACGGAAAATAAAATGAATGTCTGTAAATACAGCCATACTTCAAATATTTCAACAGATGTTTTATAGGCTACCATTATCAACTTGTTCTGTTTATCGGAAAGTAATTTTGGAATTATTTCAATAATTTTACTTAAATGATAGCACCGGAGACATAAATATTCCAACATACCATTATTAACTTTACATGTAATATTTTGTGTTGAATCATTTATATGTTGCACCTGAAGCATTAATATTTCAACAGATTATTTGATACCATTATCAACTTTACATCAAGCCTTTTTGTATATAATTCGGTAATTATGTATAATATACATAATGTACATAATATACATATATTGTGGGTAATTACCAAAGCCTTTCAATTTTTAAGTAACGCGAGTTATTCGAAATTTATCTTTTCTTAATAACTCACCTGCCAATATTGTATGCGAAATATCCAAGTAAAACACCTCCGAGGACATAACACAAACCCGACGGTAGAAACACCACACCTTATTGCAAGATAGTGAGTAACAGTATTTGTAAAATGCAAGATCGATATTGGAGTTATAGAATAACCGTTGTTGGTATAACAGAGCCATCATTTCTTCCAAGAAGACATCATTACATGGTGTCACCCGAAATAACTAAATTATATCTATCTCCACCATGCAAAGCCTCAAATGCTACAACCGTTGTTGGTAATTTTAAATATGGAACTACATGGGTTTTAGATCACTGGGCTTAATGAGACCGCACAGGCTTTGTGACTCGGGATACTATAACAAGAATGAGATACGAATTTCCGCAATACAAATCATATGGGGCACACGGTACCGTATACGATAACGTAGACAGTAGTTCGAAACGGAACATACATATCGATGTAATTGCTTTCAAAGGGATTGCCAGTGCTAAACAACTTGCCGCAACATTTGAAATCTCTGCATCCAACAGGTTTTAATCACTTCGTCAAACAACTCAAACAGCTCAGTTAATGTCATTTTCCAGTGATGTTTTGTATCGTATTGTATTGGTTGATTTCCTTTTGTGCATTTTCTTTTGTTTTTAGTTACTTTCAATTAATTTTTAATATTTTTACATTGTACTTAATATTTGTATGTTAATATTTTATTGCATTACTGTACTTTTTATGTAAGCTGGGATCCATGGGAGATCAGTGAGTTTTTCTCACTGAATGGATCACCCAGGATAAATAAGAAATAAATAAATAAAACAGATAATATATTCAGTTAGAGAAAAAGATTTGTCACTAAAAACAAATAGAAAAATAAACAGACAACGAAAACGTATTTTATTGGTAGAAAATCCCTAAAATTCTTTGACAACTCCAACAAGCTTTTATAGAAAAATGGAAGAACATGACAATTCTCATTTACATTAAAAGTACGACTGGTACCAACTTTGTGTGTTTCTCATAAACAGCAAATTATGTTAAGTAATGTGAAACGATTTATGCCTGCCAGTATCGGTCAAGTGTGACCTACTAAACGGGTGATATACGGTTCTTGTTCACACGTTCTCGTTTTCGGTCTCGCTGCATACTTGGACTGGCACTGGCCAATGTGATGTATGCAAACAGAAATTAATAATTATCATTGATATAACATTGATTGGGTCATGGTTACAGCTACATGTCTATAATACATTGCATTTTGAGATACTAAGGCCAAGATCAGCAGTTCAAAATAATTTGCAATGATAAGAAATAGCTTTGATTTTCCTAAACGACGGGACATACTCACCTAACTGCCATGTTTCTGACCCCATAGTGTTGATCATCCATACGGGCAGAGCTGGCTCTAACAGCCGAAGATCACACTTGGGACAACTAATGCACCTGATAATATACCGATACATGTAAGCTGATAAACTTGGTGAATGTTCTGTACATTGATATAATGATGTAGTGAAGAAATCTATGCTATAACTCGCATAGAATAATAAGCAAGTGATAATGTATTTCAACAATGTTTTCTTTTAGTTGTCCTGAACTTTGTACAATGTTTATCTGAATGTCAAGTAATATAGCTGTGTTAAAAACCAACATGTACAAGTCTTAGCTAAATAGGTCCACAGGCAAGGGCTCTATTCTATTGTGAACATTTGGGTGGAAAATAGACGAACACGCACAAGGACACAGGATGATTTACCGTTATCGATGTTCTTTGATGCAATCTGATATTTACAAATAAAAATGGGAAAAAGTATCCTTATTTAGAACTGTACGAGAAGTCAGCAAAATATTTGGGGATGGCTGTATTGGCCATCCTCACTCTTAAATTATTGGAGGGGATATTTATATATACACCAATCTCATAGGATTTGAGCCCCAGCCGAAAGGCTATGTTGTATTCTACATTGATACAAAAGCAATAAAGAAAATGTACAAACCAGCTGTGATAAGAATGAGTGGGTCTTTTAGAAGTTCCAAAATAGCCATCGGATCTTCCTTTTCCTCATCCATTGCCCGCTCGAAAATCGCAATCTCTGCAACTGTAAAAAAAAATTTAAAATATAAATTCAGTTTGATACAAAAACGAATAGATGTGGAGGCCTTATCATTATATTCGACCCAAATATGACAACAAAATCACATTTGAGAGAAGATAATGACGTGACCCACCGCATTGTTTGCATAGATGGCCTGTGCTGTGATTCTAAGTTATGTCCGTCACGGGATGATCGACACGTTTCCTGGTCTTAAGCAGACATGTTATTTCTTCTCACCATCTGCCACTGGATATCAACATACAATTGTTGTGTCTGACCGTAAAAGATTTGTATCAAAAAAAAGTTTGATTAAGCAATAAGACAAAATGAGTTAGTACGTTTGTTAACCATTAATGCTTTTGGTTTCCAAAATACGGAGAACAATTATATGGTTGAATTTTAATTGACTTACTTGCTACTAGTGTTATGAATCCAGCGAGGAAAATAAATGGTGCAGCTGTCCCCATCTGGTTGCTAACAACACCACCGAAAACGGGTCCCACTAGAAACAAAACGAAATTAAACTGTAACTTTTCAGTGATGGACCGAGAAAGCGGCAAGTGGTCTATGGTCGTCGTATTTTGGCGACTGGTACGGCAGGGAATGGGGAAATAGTATTATAGACGATCCAGTTGGGGGTCAAAGGGAAATGTGTTTTATTAAAGTAGATTTATTGAGTGCCATAGTCGAGCGGTTCAGTGCATCGGAGTTGTGTTCTGATGGCCGCGTCGTCAGAATGTGGGTTTGAATCCTGGCTGCGACCTGATGGGCAGGGGTAATAATGTACAGCACCTTGATCTAGTCGCTAGGATACGTGCTCTTTATAAGAATCGTGTATTATTTCTGCATGCACCTTTTTGCACTGTGCCCTGACCCCTTTCTACACTACCTAACATCCACCCTTGGACTTCCACGATGCTTATTATATCCCCTTTGGTTTTATATTTAGGGCTTATGCAATACATCTCCTAAGTTATATTTACGTTCCATAAATCCTAGAGGGGGTACATTTTTAGATATAATACTAAGTAATACTAATTGCGGTGACACCATGTGAAATTCTCCATTGAGTAGTAATTAGTTCTGAAACGAACTGGAGGTTACGAACTGAAGGTTACGAACTGGAGGTTACAACTCGACGTTTCGATCAGTATATGCTCTGATCGTCTTCAGGAGAAAGATCGTCTAATCGTCTTCTCCTGAAGACGATCAGAGCTATCCCCAATCAAATGCTGTATATAACTCCAGTTCATTCAGATAGTACTACTCAGTACTCAATAGAGAATTTCACATGGTGTCATCACAACAATCTACTTATCCTCTTCACCATGCACAGTTTTACCGATATAATACTACTTTACCAAGTGAGCCGATTGCGAGTCACAAATAACTAGTCCTGTTAGAAATCCACATATCGTCGTCATCTCGGTATCGATAAGCAACTATGCACTAAACCTGCATGTTATTAAATGAATTACAAAACCTTTCAGAACTAATTACTACTCAGTACTCAATAGTAGAATTTCACATGGTGTCATCGCAACTAGTTCATACGCATCCTCTTCACCATGCACAGTTTTACCGATATAATACTACTTTACCAAGTGAGCCGATTGCGAATCCACAAATAACTAGTCCTGTTAGAAATCCACGCTGCTCGTCGTCATCTCGGTATCGATAAGCAACTATGCCTAAACCTGTATGTTATTAAATGAATTACAAAACCTAATTAAATAGAGAATTAGCTGTTGCTAACTGCTTACCAACCTAAAGGACGTGCAGTATAAAAGCAAAATAATACTAACAACAATAATTATTAGTAGTGGTCAAGACCCCTGCATCTAAGGGTCCAAACTTGTAGATGGTTGAATGAACATGGTAGGTAAATTTAGTCCATTCTGAACACCATGTTTTCTTTCAGGCGTTTACCATAAAGAGCATAATTGTCAGCGTTAGTAGCTGGACTATATCTGTTTCTTCCATACAAATACGCGTGATCAAACCAAAGCTGGCAGGGAAAATATATAGGCTGCTCCCTTTTCAGTGTTGATTATCAATGCTATGATCGTACTTGTATTCAGGGAATATGACCAAGATGGCCACAGATTGATTCAGGTAGTTCAAGGAGGCCGGAAATGAACAAAACAATTTTTGTATTGCGAACGAATTTTGAAAGATCGTTGCTAAACGAAACAAAAAAATAAGTTATGAAATTCGGACGTCAGAAACTGTAAATAAAAGCGATATTTCAAACTCGCTCGATTCTGATTGACAGCCGCGCTGGCCAATCGAAAGACTGCCCCACACGCCCTCGGCCAGTTACATAATAAATTGTGTTGTCACGTGCAACCTGAGGATTAAAACGCGAGGTCGCACCTTTTATTAATTTGATGTTTTAATTTATTGCTACTAATCCTTGACGGATGTTTTCGTTCAATGTCTCAAATGAAAGCTTATAACTTCCTAAACCCCACAAAAATAGCAATTCAACATTAAACTATATGTTTACGGTCGAATCGGCCCAAACACGGACGATATATCTTAACTTAAAAACAATTATGCCAAAAGATCCAAACATTCATAACAAAGCTATTCCAGTTGATGAACTCACCTCCTACTTCATTCGGAATCGCTGCAATTCCATGTATTAGACGACCAATCAGGTATAACATATAGGAATCAGCGATCGCATAAACTGTAACGAAATCAATTGAAAGGCATCGGGTTATTTGAAAAAACAAAAACCAAAAAACAATTGAACAAATTATTGATTATAAAACAAATGGAATGTGCATGCCGATTACATACAGTCATAATTGTAAACTGCGGAGATAAAGTAGACCTAAGTGCTACCTCACTGGCAAGTTTTCAACAACAATTACCTATCGTAATTTTACAGAAGGCCAAAAATAAAAGTCTCCGGTTTCTGGTCTCCGCGCCCGTCGCCTCAAACCCGCGCGTTGGCATTTTTAATTTGTTTTTTCTTCTATGAAACGATGTCCAATTGCAGCCAACCTTGCTGGATCGATTGGAATTATGCTGTGCTGTGTATTAAACGACTTTTTCACATAGGAGTATGTATGTTTTGTGAGGCCTCTCTTATCCACCATACTTTGTATATGGGACATTTGGTCGCCGCATATACCTGTATCACGTATTTCCCTGTTGGAAAAACATTACCAAAACGATTTTGAAGCCGACCGATGACCAGAAACCAGAGAAATTTTTGGACTAATTACTTATTTGATAAATCTTTACCCAATTTGCACCTTTATTTAAAGGATATTTAAAGGAAAATTTCAACATTAGTAATAACCTAATAATAACCTGATTATAAACTTACCGAATTATTATCCAAAAGCTAACTTGATCTGAAGTTTGTTTGGGTAACATTTTTGAACAAATAAAATACCAAAGTGTTAAAAGAATACTTGAATAAAGAGTATTGTTTCTGACAACGTACCTATAGCCGAACGTCAAACATCAACAAGCAAAACCAATTAACATGAGTAAAGAATAGCCAAGCCTGTGCCAAAACATAAGATCATAATTATTGTAAATTATTATGTTTAACATAACTGTGAAGTTTACTCTTGCGTATTTTTAAAGGCAGTTTTCCTACACCATTTCTACAAATTTAGTATGAACTAAACTTGGCCGTGTTGTAGCCACATACCACATTTAGTGACATTTAGTGACATTTTAGTGTTTTGTGACATTAAAGTACATTATTTACTTCGCTCAACACAGTATCAACATTAATCTGATTTTTAGTTTCAGCTGCATAAATTCTAATTTTACTACAATACTGTTAATGGTCTAGTAGGTCGTTAAAGAGTGAATTCGTATAATTTTGTTAATGGCGCAAACCATGCTGTATTTGACATTATTATGCACCTGCTTACAAAGCTTAGGGCAGGCTCGATCGTCATCGGGAGATGACGACCAGAGCATACCGATCAAAACGTCGAGCCATCCAAAGGCCCTCACCACTGAAAAAAGACCATCTCAATACATGGTTTCACCGCAAATCCCAGCATAGGCTATCCATTCCTAACATATATAGTCTTATAAAAGCTTCTTTAAAGCTTCTTTAAATAAAGGGCTTAGGGCTCTAGCATTTCTGTGGGTGTCTTCTGTGTAACACTTGCACAAACTTACTTTTCGCAAAGCCAGCCGCCAAACGGAGTTATCACCATTCTAAGCACAAACTGTGAAGCCAGTAGAAGGCCCAGATTCGTATTGACCGCCCTCTCACACTCGGTAAAGGAACGCGCGTCACCCGAAGCCTCTCCGCCTTCTGCGGTGTCGTTCTTCGGGTACGCTCTCGTATTATGGACAAATATGGTCGAGCTGTTTCCATGGCATTTCCCGAGTAGAACCACGGGCAAGATTGGAACTACGAACAATTATACAAATATTAAAGGGACAATAAATATTAAAATTCTGTCCAATGTTGTTGCTGAGGAACAGCAGAACTGTTGCCAGATCGTGGTATGGTTTATTGTTGTTTAAGTTTTTCAGATAAAACAACCCATTTTTTTGGGTAATTACAAAGATTTTTTGTCATCAGTACTAGTAAACACCCCGCCCCTCTTTAAAAAAAAAAGCGATGGACGACCATATGTGCAGTAGGCCTATGCACGAGCCTTGAAATAATTAATGATTGGCCCTGCGCAAAACCCTGGACTAATTAAGGTGGGAATATCAGTGCGAAGGTCTCTAATATCGGTTCAAATCCTGAATATGCCACCGATGGTGATGTACCGTAGATCTGCCAATTTTAGCATTCTTGCCATTCTTCAAAAGAAATTTCTCGTTTGCCACGATCACCTACAATACTTTTGAAAAAGAAAAACATAATGTAGGCTGTTAACGATTGAGCGATTGCCGGTGAAAAAGCGAAAATAAAAAATGGCTAAACTAGTTGATCCAAAGCAAACTTACCGACTACAGACAGTAGAAAATTGTCAAGTATCATGGCTCCAATAACCACACAAAGAAGTGTATTTCTGGATTGCCGTATATCTCGAAGGATTTGACAGACACCCATACTGTATTAAGGTATAGGCATTTTTGATACAGACAAGTTGTTATTCGTATATTATAAATGACGTCGTGGCTGTTAATAATTATAACTTATTAGTCTTCTGCAAATGGCTGTTACTCTATACATGGCAAGCCCTCGTATAAGTATAACTAGATTCTGGTGGTCAAAGTAATTAAAGCATTGGCGGTTGGTTCATTACAAAATAGGCTGGTTCCCTGATCATCACTCACTGCAGGACTCCGACTCCAGTGCGAATTGAGCACGGCACATCGCTTGCAATGAAACACCTAAACTACAACGATATCGATTAAGGTCGCTCACCGTGAGAATAATAGAATGAGATAGTTCTAGACCTTTATGTCAATATTATTTTAAAAGGGAAGGTGCAACTCTGGTATTGTTTGAAAAGCTGCTTTTGTGGGTATATGCTTTAGTCTTCGAACCAAAATGTATAGTGCATCAAACAAATCTGCGAACGTTTCAACTCAATGTTGTGGGAATTTAGGGCATCAGAGAAGGTGTGAATTTTTTAAAGTAATTTTCTATACATACAACACATGGAGTAAATTTGTGTTTTCTCTAAAATGAGAGCACTTCAGACAATAATTTGTCACGATGATTGTACCTTTACCAACCCCACATCAAGGTAGCTTTCAGATAATAATTTTGTCATTTTGAATGTAGGTAATAACTAATATTGTACCTTCCCTTTAAATGCTTGTTAAATCATGCACAAGGAAATGTTTCGTAGGGGATCAGAGTTTAAAGCAAGTGGATACAGAAAATGTGACATCATTACTGATGTTAAAGTGTTTTTCCAATCATTTATGTTCCCTTGTGATAACACAGTTTACCTATAAAAGGCGAACGAGTGGCTGGTTCAAAAAGAAAGGAGAAATACTAAAGCGCAAATAAGAGCCGTGGAATACAAGGACAATAGTTAATAATGCCACGCAGTTGGTATGCACAGTTCACGATCAATAACATTATTAAAACAGTTCGTTTTATTAGATGAGTTATTGGAATTGTGATCCATCACCGCCAGGATATAAATGGCAGATTATATACGTCATAAGCCTGAACGTTGTTTGCATAAAGTATTTCAACAGCAAAATAAGCAGTGCAAGTTGGATCCAATATCTTGCAAACAATATGGATGTCTTTATTATGGCGTCTCTCAGCTGCCGGTACTCAGCTGTTCATAAAGTGTTTCTTAAGCACTTAAGTAAATAGGTTGGTTAAAACTACGGAGCTCTGGAAGTGCCATCTGACTTGTTGAGATCCTGAGATAATTTATCTCAGGATGTCGATATCCCAAAAGTAGGATGCCATCTTCCCGACATAATTTATCTCAGGATGTCGACATTCTGAAAGTAGAATGTCGTCTTCCCGAGATAATTTATCTCAGGATGTCGACATCCCTAGATATATTTCTCATATATTTTTTGTGTAGTTTTCTTCAATTTTATCTCGGAAGCTCTGAATATGGAGATTGTTTCATTTAAAAAAGATTATATTTAAACATTTTGAAGGGCATGGAATGTGCCTTAGGCCTGTTTTAAACGTTTCATGCCGTCGAACCGGAAACGCTTCGTCTGAAAACTTGCCACATTTGCGTAAATTTAAATCCTTTCATAACTACATATCTTAATACTAAGTTATAGCTTATATCTATAATCTACATGTAAGTAATAGACTTCTGGTTATAGTCACTGTACATGTCTTCGTATTTGTATCATTTGTCAATACGGTATTGATTGTAGCCAATCTTGATTTTCAAAAGTGCATGGAATCAGTGTCCTAGTTTAAGTTGAATACAGTGACTGACAGTAACTGGCTCGTTGATGCAGCAGCAACGGTAATATGATCTTATCATGTGGGGTCACTGAGTTAATCTAAAACTAGCATTCCAATTCCATGCCCTGTTGATCTTGGACGATGCTGTCTTTTTAAGTTGTTTTGTGCCGCTATCCAGAATACCTGTACCATGGAATGAGTGTTCACAGCCATCTAATGTGCACATCTATTAAAAAAAAAAAACATTCAAATTTAAACCCAGACTGAAAGCTAACTATTCTATTGCAAATCATGCGAGTACAATGACCCTCATTTAGCCCTATCAAGGCAGGGTTTTATCGTTCTCAGGTCTGTGAGCGGGAGGCTGGGGCTCACAGTGAGCGGGAGGCTGGGGGCTCACAGTGAGCGGGAGGCTGGGGCTCACAGTGAGCGGGAGGCTGGGGCTCACAGTGAGCGGGAGGCTGGGGCTCACAGTGAGCAGGGAGGCTGGGGCTCACAGTGAGCGGGGAGGCTGGGGGCTCTACAGTGAGCAGGGAGGCTGGGGCTCACTGTGAGCGGGAGGCTGGGGCTCACAGTGAGCGGGAGGCTGGGGCTCACAGTGAGCGGGAGGCTGGGGCTCACAGTGAGCGGGAGGCTGGGGCTCACAGCTCACAGGGAACCTTACAATGTACAAAACCAGGCTCAGGTTGGTTTTGTGTAAGGACTATAAGATCTGAAACCAGTGTTCAATATGGAGAGAAAATGCCTATTATTCCCAAACCCTGAATTCCTGATATGATCCTGCTTATGTGTAAGGACACAATAGTGACTAACTTTCATGGTGCACAAAATGCTCTTGATTTTCTTAAATAATTGGACTATTTTGAACTGTTTTTTATTTTAGATAATATTTGTATATATGTTTAAGAGACAAATAAAGATAAAATAAAGTGTGAATACGTTGTTGTGTCACTTTTAATTCACGTTTACAAACCGATTTTATTGCCAAAATGGCGTCTAAAAACGGGACATTAATTGAACAAAAGTTCATCAAATCAAATGATTTACGTATCCCTTACTTATTTTGCTCACGATGTGCATATAACTTGAGTAACTTAATGAAGAAATAAACTGGCTCCTAAAAAAAAGAAAAAAAAAAGATTTCACGAACCTCAAAAATGATCGCTAAATCTGTGTTCACGTTAGTTACACATCGTGTCCACCAAATCATACGATGTTAAAACGGCCAGATATTTTTTTTTACAAAACTCATCCTTACCAAACTAAGCCATTTTTATTGGGAATAAGCTACATAATCATGATGTAAACATTTTTTTGCTGTGACTTTTATTGTTGGGTACTAGACTGAAAAGTGGACACCATGTAACTTACGTTAACTTTCACACGCCAATCGAGAAAATACAACAGGGAGGAAAATCTACTTGGCACATTACTTGGCACATTATTTCTCCAATGCTATTTTCAAGTACAAGGGTGTCCATTCTCATGACTTCCAAGTAAATTACAACTTTCCACCAATATATTTCTTCACCCCCTGTGTCCCATTTTTGTCAGCCAGTATTGTGTCCTTACACTTATGCTTCCTTAGGTCTATAGAAAGAAACATATAATTTCACTGAAATCACTGATGAATGACGGTTAAACTTCGACCTAGATGTTTGTTATGAATAGCGTATAACCCCAAATACTAAACACAGCTTTGAAATATAACCCCAGAAAAATGTTGACTGAAAAGTTTGTTAGGCGTATTGCAACCATTGTTGCAAATTGTTGCAACACCGAAAAAATAACCCTTTTTAAATGAAATAAACTCGATATTCACAGCCTCCCAGATGAAAACTGCACGAAAAGGATACGAGAAATATATCTTAGAATGATGATATCCTACATTCAGGTTGTCGACATCCTATTTTAATGTATGTAAGATATATAGTAATACCATTCGTGTTGGACAATCATGTCTGTAAATTCATGTCTAGTAAAAACATTAATGTTGAAGCCAGATAATATTATATTTATTATTGAACTTATAAAGGCGGTTAGCTTCAGAGACCCATGGTATTAATGAAATTGGTATAATTAAGAAAAAACCTTAGTTTAAAGTCATCATCAATGACAAGTTGGTAATTTTGCAATAATGGTTGAGCAATCAAATTTATAGTTTAATGATGAAGCGCAATTCAATTTACTTTATCACAACGATTAACATTAATTAATATAACATTATTGAAGAGCAGTAATGAAGATAAAGTGGTGGAGGCCCTCAAAAGTAAGCTTTGTCGAGTGAGGGGCGCCCACTTTAATCATGTCTAGTACAATGAGAAAATAGAAACAATCTTCATGTAGAAAACCAAAGTTAACATTAGTAAAGCTTGTAGCTTTGCATGGTGAAGAGGATAAGTAAAGACTATTTGCACTTGGACTTAATGTAAATACAAAAGGTTAGCACATACAACCAGCAAGATATAAAGAAAGATTTGATCCAGTCAGAAACATTTATGGGCTCAGCATTAACTAATTCAAGTACTTCTGGATTACTATGTAAACAGAAATGATGGAATCGTCTACAAAGAGGAAAAAGAAAAGAAACCATTGATATAAGTGGAGAATAAAAGGGGACCCAGGAGGGATCCCTGGAGCACTCCACAATGTATTGTGGGCATGAGATTCAGTTTCAATGCAAATTGTAATTAATTCGTCAGTCGGCAAACAACTGTTTCAGGTTTTTCCACAGGGAGAATTACAAGCTGCTCTTCTTTCTGTTTGTCATAAGGTGGCGCCATATCAGAACCACGTAGACAAAAACATAGTGGTGTGAAGACAATGGTGAATATGCCAAGTCCTCGTAGCACCCTGTCAGATGTCAAAAGAAACACAGAAATTACATCATAGCAAAACTCCTCAACGATTCCACATCATTATTATTCATCATTATTATTATTATTCATCATCATTATTCCACATCATGGCACACATTTCCGTGTGTAATTATATCGCTTTTTAAAATTTGTAAAGCGCTTTGAGACTTTTGTATAAAGCGCTATATAAGTATTATTATTATTATTATTATTATTATTATTATTATTATTATTATTATTATTATTATTATTATTATTATTATTATTATTATTATTATTATTATTATTATTATTATTATTATTATTATTATTATTATTATTATTATTATTATTATTATTATTATTATTATTATTATTATTATTATTATACCATTAAAATATTATGGAAATTAAGCAACTCTTCCTACCAGGCAAAGCCAATCCGATTTAATAGTGCACTACTGATTGATGGACCTGAAGAAAAGAAATAGAAATACAGACAATTAGATGAAATGAATTGGATTTTATCTCTGGACAAACCGCTATCACACTCAGCTGTTTGTGTGTGATAGAGGTTCGTCTAGAGATAGCGCCCTCCTAAACAAATTCTTGAACTGAGACTACTGTTATTCCAATGGTGTATTTCCAATCTTCCTACAATACAACTGTCATTTTGCATATATAGGCTAGAACAACGTCAAATGCGGACAAAGAATGCTCACTGTAGTAGCTGTAATCAACGAATCGTGCCTGTAAGTCATTATCAAAGGGTGCATTCGGACGGGTATGCTCGATAAAACAAGTATACTCCAGGTCAAGAAAACTGCAAGAAATTCCAAATTTCAAATAAGAAAATTCCAAATTTACCATATAATTACTTTAAAATTTTGGGGTCTTGTGAAATATCTCCCTTTTTGGCTGTGTGACCCTCTTTAACATCGTGTGCCCTTCCCCTTTTCTAGATCCGCCCTGAGATCATACTTGCCACTGTGAGACTTAATTAACCAACATCATAGATCTTACCTACGATGAACCCAACGGAGAAGGCAAACGCACTGAGGGCTGATGACGCACCATATGCTCCATTATGACGGCTACCAACGAGGTAGAACATCACAGCAGCACAGGTTGTATCCACTGTGCCTAAATGTGGAAAATACCAGTAGAATATAGTGCCTAACAATTTGAGTGTTTGAGTTTTTGTCTGTCAAAGACATTTGAATTTAGGATGGGGGACGGGGAGGATGTTTCCATTTACAACCAAAAATAATAAAACACTATTCCACGGGAAGGGAATGTTAATCTCATCATAAGATTACGTTGAAAAAGATAATTGTGGAGAATTTTGACCAGTTAAAAGTCCATAATATAGTTATTGTATGTTTGGATTCAATAAATAAACACACAATTTTGTGATTTAGGGGAACACTGTAAATGTAACCACATACCGATTACTGCATGAGGATCAACTTACCAAAACAAAAACCAAGTACGGCCATTGGGGCAATCAACTTAGGCACACTGGTCGCAAATGGAACCTAAAAACATTTTAAACAAAATAATAAGAGTTTGTTAAATCTTTGTGACTTCAGTCACGAAACCTTCTAATGTTGGTGCTTTAATACATTTCTCTATTTCAAAACAGTAAGCATACCCATAGTGACAGTTTTACCATATTTAAAATATCTGTAATGTGTACGTACTTTATAAGAAACAAAAAGAGATGTACAGAAACCAGCTTGCGTAAGTTTCAGTTTATGTCGTCGTGTCATGAGGGAATGAGGAACAATACATTCAGAATGCTTTACATTCATTCTTATGTGGTAAGTGCATGGACCTCGGCTGTGATCCCTTTAGGCAACCCACAGCATGTCAGACTGACACATTTTTCAGGATTTGTTGTTACATTTCCAATTTTACATTAAGTAAGTTTTAGAATAAAATGCTGTGATCGAATTATAACAAAATGTGTACACTACCTTATAATTATTGAAATAATTCTTACCGTTGTAATGCATATTGAAACTTACACACACACAAGCAGCGATGCACTGCCACCTATTATATATTAAAGCGATATCAGAGAATGGATTAGGTCAGATTTAAAAGCTGGAATATTCAGTAAACATTCATGGTGCTTTATGCAGATTCAAGATAATTTTCAATTTCAATTTTATTCACATTTATTTCAATTCTTATGGTAAGGTAATTATCCTAAATGTTCGCACGGAAGGTATATGTTAAATAAACTGCACGCTGGAAAAGAAACATGGATTTCATGGCACACAAAGGTTTGTATGTTTATACGGTGTTTACTTACTTTTCAATTACTTTTATAAACAATTTTCGGGCATATAATCAAAATACAAAGATTTCATGATGACTTCCGTATTTTCATACTACTTCTTGTGCGGCTTCCACAGTTCAGTAGAAGGACGCTGTTGAATTAGAAACATGCAATGTCGTGTTTTCGCATCACCTATACAACTTTCCTCTCTGGGCTATTTCATGCTGGATATTCTTTCAGGTTGTTTTCCAACTCACCTGCCGGAATTTTGTGTACAGAGATATATCCGAGTAAAACACTGCTGAGGACGTAACACAAACCCTGAAGGCAGAAACACCAATACCCTAGTTAATAAGGGATAGTCAAATGAACTGTATTACAAAAGAGCAAGGGGGAGGTTTGGGGTGGTTCCAAAACAATCAGGATATTGTGGAGAGATAGGAGCTGGATTCCATTACACAAAAGCAGGTTTCCCTGGTTAGTATTAGAGATTTCGAATGGATTTTGTTTCGCCGTAGCCAATGACTATACTAACGTATACAGATCACCTCTGACCGACTGTAATTGGTCCTGTTTGGCTTCACATTGTGACTGGTCAAATGAATTACTGGTACAGGTATTTTAAATACAAGCATGCCTCAGCTGTACTATCCATGGTCACAGATCCCCCCATCTATTCCTTCGCAAATCGTCACCTTTGGCCGTGTTTATTAGTCTTGCTTCAACTGAGGTATATATCGATGAGAAATATGTTTGGCCACCAGAAGGAAAATTTTCAGTCAGTGTGTGAACAAAACGTCTGGGCTCAAGACCCATGTGCATGTGTAAAGTTCATTATTGTTATCAGACGGGCGTTGGAAGCATGATAATATTGTCTTCTCAACACAGTATGTGGATTATATCTGACGAAACCTACTTGCTCGTTTTACCATAGAACTTAAGGTTTAATCTTTAACTGGCAACGTTGGATTTTAATTGGTGATACTGAGATATAACCCTGGAAAGTTTGACAAGGGGTATTGATTGGTAGCAATGTCGATACTGATACTGTAACCCTGGAAAGCTTGACCCGGTTGATTAGGTAACAAAGCAGTCGATACTGATACGTAACCTTTGAAGCTTGGCCAGGTATTGATTGGTACAGCAATGTGGATACTGAGACGTAACCCTGCAAAGCTTGACCCAGGTATTGATTTGGAAGCAATGTGGATACTGATACGTAACCCTGCAAAGCCCGGCCGGGTATTGATTGGTAGCAATGTGGATACTGAGACATAGCCCTGCAAAGCTTGACCCAGGTATTGATTGGTAGCAATGAATGCTGAGGACATAACCCTGCAAAGCTTGACCGGGGTGATGATTGATAAATGTCGATACTGAGACGTAACCCTGAAAGCTTGACCGGGGTATTGATTGGTAACAATGTGGATACTGAGACGTAACCCTGGAAAGCTTGGCCGGGGTGATGATTGGTAACAATGTGGTTACTGAGACATAACCACTGCAAAGCTTGACGGGGTATTGATTGACAACAATGTGGATACTGAGACGCAACCCTGGAAAGCTTGACCGGGGGTGATGATTGGTAGCTTAATGTGGATACTGAGGACGTAACCTTTGAAAGCTTGACCGGGGTGATGATTGGTAGCAATGTGGATACTGAGACATAACCCTGCAAAGCTTGACCAGGTATTGATTGGTAGCAATGTGGATACTGGACATAACCTGCAAAAGCTTGACCCAGGTATTGATTGAGTAGCAATGTGGATACTGAGACATAACCCTGCAAAGCTTGACCGGGGTATTGATTGGTAGCAATGTGGTTACTGAGACATAACCCTGCATGGCTTGACCCGGTATTGATTGGTAGCAATGTGGATACTGAGACATAACCCTGCAAAGCTTGACTGGTATTGATTGATAGCAATGTGGATACTGAGACATAACCCTGCAAAGCTTGACCGGGTATTGATTGGTAGCAATGTGGTTGCTGAGACATAACCACCGTAAGGCTTGACCGGGGTGATGATTGGTAGCAATGTGGTTACTGAGACGTAACTCTGCAAAAGCTTGACAGGGTATTGATTATGTGTGTGGATACTGAGACGTAACCCTGGAAAGCTTGACCAGGGTATTTATTGGTAGCAATGTGTATACTGAGACGTAACCCACTGCAAAGCTTGACCGGGGTGATTGATTGGTAGCAATGTGGATACTGAGACGTAACCCTGCAAAGCTTGACCGGGTATTGATTGGTAGCAGTATGGATCATACTGAGACGTAACCTGCAAAAGCTTGACCGGGGTATTGATTGGTAGCAATGTGGATACTGAGACGTAACCTTGCAAAAGCTTGACCGGGGTATTTATTGGTAGCAATGTGGATGCTGAGACGCTAACCCTACAAAGCTTGACGTGATTGGTAGCAATGTGGATCATGCTGAGACGTAACCCTGCAAAAGCTTGACCGGGGTATTGATTAGTAGCAATGTGGATACTGAGACATGTATACCAAAAGCTTGACCGGGGAGTATTTATTGGTAGCAGCAATGTGGATACTGAGACGTAACCTGCAAAGCTTGACAGGGTATTGATTAGTAGCAATGTGGTTCACTTCAAAGATTGACCAGGATATTAATTGGCCAAATGACTTTCCATTGGAATTACAATTATCCGAGTATCAAGGAAGACATCAACAATGATGTCTACGCTATCACTATAGTAGTCCACAGAACTTATTAATCGTCATTGTTGTAAGATTTGTAGCTTTGCATGGTGAAAAGGATAAGTAAAGACTGTTTCCAGTGTCACCGCAGACTGTCTTCTGCCATCAATGTTATTACGACATCAAATACTTACCAAGCTGCCATTTTCTGATCCCATGGTTTTGATCATCCATACGGGTAAAGATGGCTCCTAATATCCCGTAGATCATACTTGCCATTGTGAGTGCACCTGTTAATATACAAGAAATTAGAGATGTGACGTCCTAAGCCTTACGGTGGCTGCCGTTTTGTTTAAATGATTTCTCTGTGTTTCGATTCTGTATCATTGAAAACCGAATTCACAATGTTGAAATTACCGGATAATCAATATCAGTTGGGGTATAACGCTTCTGCTTATCCGCTCAGCCTTTTACAATGAACCCTCCAACGGTAATACATTTAACCTCCCCGTTTTAGAGCATTCTGACTGCATCCGTCTCTTGTACCCAACTCCTTCCAAATATAATGCTTTCCTAACTAGCATGGGCGCACACTGACAGATGGGCGCCCTCAACAGCTAATGCACAGAAGCGAAATTAATTCACAAATTCTCTGTCTTAGGTTGCAGTCATTTTGGAAATATTTCATGGGATGCTTCAAACAAGTAAGTTTTATGTTAGGCTTTGTGATGTAAGCAGAAATGTACAAACCGGCTGTGATGAGGTGAGTGGGTCTTTAAGAAGATCAGCCATAGCCATCGGGTCCTCTCTCTTCTTACTCACGTCATTCTGAAAACATCACGATCATGTCGACTTCAAATAGATATACAAGTTAATAAATAACTACATTTAATTTATAACGACAGTGACCTGTAATAAACAGAAATCCACAAAAATAAATTCTTGAACCATTGAGCTATATAATGCCGAGTCCACCTCCCATACCATATTCGTTCTATATATACCGAGCCTGTTCTGTTATACTGCCATTCTATTCTCCTATGCCATGCTCGTTCTGCTATACCAGTCCCGTTCTGTTGTACGGAGTCGATCCTCCTATACCATGTTCGTTCTGCTACACCAGGCCTGTTCTGTATACTGCGGGTTGATCCTCCTATACCATGTTCGTTCTGCTATACCAAGCCTGATGTTCTGTTATACTGCCATTACATCCTCCTATACCATGTTTGTTCTGCTATACCGAAAGGCCTGTTCTGTTATACCGCGGGACGATCCTCCCTATACAATGTTCGTTTTGCTATACCGAGCTTGTTCTGTTATACCGCGGATCAATCCTCCTATACCGTGTTCGTTCTACTGTACCTGTTGTACTATACATTCTATCCTCCTAAAGTATACAGCGAGTCAATTCTCATATACCGTGTTGTTTCTGCTATACCAAATTGCCCGTTCTGTTATGTCGCGAGTCCCATCCACATACCGTGTTCTCCTGAAGGCAATCAGAGCACACTGATCGAAACGTCGAGTTATTACCTCAAGTTCTTTTCAGAACTAATTACTACTCAATTGAAATTTCACATGGTGTCACCGTGTATACCGTGTTCGTTCACCAATACCGAGTCTTAGGTTATACCGCGAGTCCATCCTACAATGCCGTGTTCTTTCTGCTATAACGAGTCCATGAGATAATTTCTGCTTTCATGTTTATTTACATACCTACTAGTAATATTATAAATCATGAGAATAATAAATGGTGTTGTTGGTCCAAGCTTGTAGCTGGCAACACCACCACCGTATATGGGTTACTGAAATAAAATAGAAATAAACGTTAAATTTTCATGATTTAATAAGAAACATACAATTATTTCGTTTTACCGTTTTGAAAATATAAAAAACCAAAAATCAGTAAAACAAACCGTTTTACCTAGTTCAGTTCTATTAAATTTAAAAGGTTGGCCGGCTATACGTGCTCGGTGTCCTTCATATAAATAAAAACTACGCGCTGGGATCAGTGGCGTATGTACAGTCTATAGTATAATTTCAATCATGGCTCGGCTCCATTTCCAAAGATTATATATATATATATATATATATATATATATATATATATATATATATATATATATATATATATATATATATATATATATATATATATATATATACATATATATATATATTAAATTCAGAAATATAATCATCTTTCAATTCTAATTATTTCTTTTGTCCTGAAATTTGGGAGTAAATATTTGTTTTTCCGCTGTAGGCTAAACTATTTCTTGTTCAGGGGACCCAAGCCTTTACAATTACTTGACGCCTTTCCGATCTGTGCAATCGTAGCCCTCTAGCGGTGAGAAATAATTGCCCAATATTTGAATAATTGCCATTTTTTGGTGATCGTTGTTGCAACAACAACAACAACAACAACAACAACAACAACAACAACAACAACAACAACGACAGCCAGCTGAAGTGTACGGGGCATATAAACCTTTTCCCCTTTTCCTTGTTTTTCCAAATTTTTGCCAAGGGAAAAGTATTCACCTGTGAGAGAAGAGTCTTTTCACTCCTGATATTTCCATTCCAGGTTGTAATAAATTTTTCCCTACATGAAACACTAATAAGAAAGTTTGGTAATAATTGTGGCATTTCATCCATGTTCACGTATCCAGGTACCACAGAGTCTACTTAAAGCACAACCGTATAGTAGTTGGGCGGAAAGAAAGTAATACAGCTTATGTCAAATAGCTGATGTCTGCGATCTTCAAAGCTTGTATGGATGTCAGGATTGTCCAGCTATGAGCCTTTCGTTACGAAAACATTGTTACCACTAGATGATGCAGTTGCAAAGAAAGCACGCATCCGTGCTTTCCCTCTTTCCCCTGCCCCTCGGCAAGAAGAGTTGTCCCAAAAGTAAATAATTTCCCAAAGTAAGGCCCAAACCAGTTGTAATTAATGATTGACAATTTAACAAAATTATCAATAACATCCATTTGAACCAATCTGATAATTGTTTGCCTTCTTTATTTTTTGTTTATGGAAAAAACCTTCATTTCGGAAAAAACCTTTTAAAATTCTAGATTTAGATGAAGCCAAAACATTTGGTGTTTATGTGTGTCTTGGTACTAAGATGTACAAAAATAAATTTCATTTATAGACTGCATGTTTATATAATGAGAATGATCTTTATAATATACTTCACTTTCCAACTCACGTTTATAATGAAGAAAATTGACAATGATAGTGACATTAAATGAAATTTTATTATGACATTATAAATTGTCTTTGTTTTTCCTTATGCTGCAAATGTTAAAAATCATTATAAAATATGAAAACAAATTCTACATTACTTTTTTTTTTTTTTTACCTTTTCAGGTTGTACAGGCTTTTGGGAAACATTTTTGTAGCTGCATTCATATTATAGAATTACATGCCATTTTGTAAATAAATTTTGAACATTGAAATAATCAAAGAAGTTGTATGGTGCCTATAGAGTGCTAATAAAACAAAAAAATACATATTTATTTTTAACTGTCCATTTTGGTTTCTTGACTTGACCCTTTCTTCTCCCCCACAGTGGTAAACCACTTTTGCCGACCTGTTTTAACCTATTGTAAACAATCTAACAATGAGTGTACCTTGGTCTTACACGTATGACAAGTGGAAATGACTTCAGTGAAAATGAACCCCAACCATGATCCTTTGTTTGTTTACAAGAAAACGGAATCAATCTGCATGATAAATGTACACGCTCTGTATGTACGGTTTAAGTGACAGTTCAGAATGGGTGATCAGGGGGCTGTCATTGGAATCGGTAATTTTGGAATAAAATGCCTCCCCTCCACGTTCTTGGTGATGGCATGTATTGCCACTGGTGACAAACCAACACGTTTGTTTTCTAATATTCTTTGGAGTATCATTGCCTTTACAGAATCCAAAGAACTAGGGAGGGGAGGGCCCAAACAAGCAATAAAAGTAACAGGCCCAGACATATGTTGGTTTCCCAAATTACCAGTTCCATTGACCAAGGATTGGTACTTCATTATATCGAGAATCACAACCAGCATCAATTCTGCATAGCTGGGTAACCAACTGTTTCTCTCCTCTTTCTGAAAAAAGGGTTTAAGAGTGATAAGTGGGGGATGGCGGAATTTGAAATTAAATTTTTAGGGGGAATTGATATTTAGTTTGTTGCTACTCGCAAAAAATAACAATGGAAAAAGGTTTATCCCGCGTAAGATTTCCCAACTCACCCAACGTTGTCTACCGGTCTGGAGAATGGCGCAGGAGGGCTTTGGTCGGCTGGAAAAACCCGGAGAGCACGCAAGTGGAAAATGAGCCATGTCACTCAGACTGAGTATTGCGTGTCGTGGATTGTTCACAAAGTACAGACGACGAACGAACAAAAGACGATATAACAATGACGATTAACAGTTAACCTGTAGACTCCTCAAAAAGGTCGAAAAGCGGTAGAAATATACTGACGAAAGTGCGTAAAAACTCACAATCCAAAAGCAAGGTAATAACTTCAAAACATGTTGGTCAGAAAACCAGCGAAAAAGTCAATGAAAGAAAACAACGTATATACGGCACTGGCCACAGCGTACCGGTGAGGCGAGTAACGCTGGCGGTTGATTGGCCTTTTCGCATCACGTGGTATAAATGTTTTACAAAAAATGTAACATGAAAGTAAAGGTGGTCACCACGCGGCCCCCCTCTGAGGCAACTTGGGTAAGGAAGAACGACATGTTACCAGAAGAACGTGGTCAGCTACGGTCGAACTGAGCGTAGTGTGCCAGGCCGGTGGACGCGACGGCCCCGGAACGAGGTAGTCTGCTGGGGAGCTTGCTGGAGCTTGGCGTAGGCACCGCACCTGGTGGCAAGGAGTGAGTTGTCGGAGGATGGTCTGGTTTGGGCGGATGAGTTGGCCCGTGACGGTGGTGAAAATCGGTTGAGTGGTCTACGTCTAAATAAGGCAACCTTCAATCTATCTAAACTGACAGTGTCTCTCTCTTACCATTGATCTCCAGCGTGTAGTGTTTGACTGCTCATCGAGCACCTGATACGGGCCTTTGTAGGGAGGGTTGGAATGGAGATCTTTGCACGTGATCACTTCGGACAAAAAACGTGTGTGTGCAAACAACAAGTCCTTATTGAGCTGTGAGGGTGCGGTCATGCGACCGTGTAGGTACTAGTGCCAACTGACGCATTGCGCGCTGGGGCCGGTGCACATAATTTTGCCGTTAAACTGGCATGTGAAACTGGCACCACAAACTGTCCAGAGAGCGGGCGGAGGTAGTCCCATAAACGAGCTCTGCTGTGGGTTAACCAATATCCAGTTTGACGACTGTGCAGGGGCCCAAAAGCAGAACAAGAGGAAGCGTTTCTGTCCACCGGTTGGGCTCATCCTGCGCCTTGAGCGATGCCTTTTAACTGCCTTGTGAAAACCCGCTCGACAGCTGGGTGGCGATGGGGTGGTAAGCAGTCGTGCGGAATACGCCTAGTACTTAATAATGATGACAAAGCGTTGAACGAGTTTTGAATTCAAACTGGCGACCTCGGTCGGTCGTGATTGAGGACGGTGCGCAAACCTCCGCGCAGTGACATACGAAAGCACTGGCGACCGTCTCGGCGGTCATGTCGGAGCCTAGGTATGGCCTCCGGCCATCGTGTGAAACGGTCAATGCAACGTGTGGGTAGGCTGACCATTGGGATGGGGGAAGCGGGTAACAAAGGGTCAATATACATGTGATCCGTCGGGCATCAGGTATTGACATAGAAAGGTCCCAAGGGGTGATGGTATGACGGTGCCCCTTTGGGACCTCCTGACAATGCATGCAGTTTCTTAGCCTGAGCGAACATCGTGGTTCATTTAATTATACAACGCGCGTTCCAACAAGCAGTGTGTGAATTCCGGGATGCGACGGTGAGTGTGAGGGTCGAATGCTGTTCGGCGCAGCGCCTGGGGAACAAATGGTCGAGGTGTCCCGGTGAACGCATCACACATGACAGGGTGGTTGTGCTGGCGGGCGGTGGAACATCCTGTGTAACTGGAGAACGGACTGCTGTTTGTGCTGGAGTAATTCCTCGTCCTTATGCTGATGCGCGGCCATAACAGAGTAATCCAATCAGGGTTGATGACTTGGGGGCGAAAGTGTTCAGGCTGATGCGTGACAAAGCGTCAACGCTTCGTTGTGTTTTCCTTGAACATGTCAGTCTGATGTCAGATGCTGTGCCACGTACGTAGTCAAATTTGGCAGTTCGCGTGGGAGTACCTATCCGAACTTGCTGCGGGAGTGCATGGAGTCAACGGCTACAGTCTGAAGATGAAGAAAGGTGCGACCCTCCACTACATGACGGAAATGACGAATGGCAGGGTAAGTCGCTAACAGTTCACGACCAAGCTTGTTTTGTATCTTGTCTCCGCGGGTTGCAGCCGTCGTGAAAAAGAATACAATGGGTCCGCCAGTCCCCATGGACCTGCTGGTGTTTTAGGACTCCGCCCACTGCGAAATCGGAGGCGTCGACCATTCAAGCATAGCTCGACATCAGAACGAGGGTGCGACAAATGGGGTTGCGTTCGCCAAAGCTGGCTTGACTTTACCTCGAAAACAGCGATTGCTGTGTCTGGGAGCTCCAGTACCTTCTTAAGGGTTTTCCCGCGAGCTGGTCGGTGGTGGCTGTGTCAAAACAGCACCAATGTGGGATGAAACGGCGATGAAATTGACCAAACCCAGGGAACTTCGCACAATTTCTTGTCCGAACCTGGAACTTTAGAGGAACTGCTGGATTGGATCGGTTTTCTAGTGTCAGCAGCCCGAATTCCATGTTGGTCCAAATGTGGTGGCCCTGGGAAATGCAGAGACGGGGAACACCCCAAAATTCGCATTTTGCAGGATTCACTACCACACCATACTGGTCAGGAGCGCTCAAAAAGTGTACGAGGTACAGCTCGTGCTCCTCATCACTGTGGCTGGCGATGAGCAAATCATCAGTATGTAGGCAAAACAAAGTCTAGCCCGTAAGACTTGTCAATGAAGCGCTGGGAGGAAATGTCTGGGGCCGCATTGCGCAAACGAATATCCTCAAGAACTCAAACAGCGAACCCGGTGCTTAGTGATGGCGGTCTTGGGAATGTCCCTCGGTTCGACAGGTATCTGATGGTACGCTCTGATTAGATCCACCTTCGAGAGACGGTTCGTCCATGTAAGGATGAAATAATATCTGTGAACGTGCGGGATCGGGTAGCGGTCGAGGGACGGATGCATTGTTAGGCACAGTAATCTGCATAGTCGCCCGTCTACCCAACGCCCTTTTGGGGATGACCATATGGAGAAACGACAAACCAACTGCTGTCCCGATGGGCGGATGATTCCCAATTGCAGCATGTGATCGAGCTCAACTGGCAACTTTCAGTTTGTTCTGGAGCGAGAACATCGCGGTCTTGCAGAAACAGGTGTGGACCTTTGTTTGTGATGTGATGGGTGACATCTGTATTTTGTCATGTCCTTTAAATGAGCCGGGGTGATGGCTGGGTACTGACCTAAAATGGCATAAAACAGAGTGTTCGAGTCGGGTAGCAGTAAAGAAACAGGACTGAGGGGTACTGGTGCGATGTAATACCTGTGAACACTGAGACTAGTGGTGAAACTAATGACATGTTGTTTTCATGTCAATAATAACCCAAAAATGTCATAGAAATCTGCTCCCAAAATTGCAAATGTACATCAACGTCGTGAAAATCCATCGACATGCAAGTCGTAAACCAAATCAATGGTCAATGGTCGCTCACCGTATGTAGGTATCCGTGTCTTGTTGACTGCCTCCGAGCACAAAATCACTCTTACGGTATTGCTTGTCCCGTGGGCGTAGGAGGTACGATGCTAAACCTCAGCACCGGTATCCACACAGGAACTTTGGGGCCAGTGATCTTGTCGAACACATGAAAAGACGACATTGAATGGGTGTTGCCAGCGTATGAATTTCACTTCCATTCGCTGACCTTGAAGTTTCCGGGGCCCTAAGGTGAATCGTGCTTTGCGTGCGTAACTTCATTGATCTTTGCAGTTACGAGCCTTATCCCCCATGTTTCCAGTGGGATACCCAACATAGATCTGTGGTGTTTGTCCCCCGAGGGTAGAAGGACTGCGATCATTTCTATGGCGATACTGGCTGCTGTCACGGCTACGGCTCCTGCTGTGCCGATGATGATCTTGTCGGACCATCATCTCCATCTGAATGAGCCTCTCTACTTGAGCACGGAGCAGTTGTAACTCGAAGGAACTGGTGAACGGCGGCAGCCAGAAGGGGCGAGTGCTGGTGCTGGGACAAGTAGCACGAACTTGGTTATGGAAAAAGCGGGCGGTGAAACTTCACGGCAGTTTGTCAGCAAGCCGTTTGCGGGGTGTGTGATATCCAATCACTTGTTGAAGGCCGGGATAAGCTGGACATTGGTCCGGAAGACGTTGCATGAATAACTGCCTTTTAGAATGGAGGGCTCCAGTGTACGATCCCAGAAATAGTTGCTCCATTTGCTGTGCAGTAGTTGTGAGGAGCTTTTGTCTAAGCTCTTCCGTTGTTAGCAATATATGCGAGCGCTTTTGCTCTGACTCACTAGTACGTTTGATGAGTTCTTCCTTATTAAGTTTGGTATATGGTTGGAGCGGGCGGTGTGTTGATCAACAAATCTCCTGACCTCTTGAGCGGATGGAAGGCTGCAGGGAGGCTATGACGTACGAGTACTTGGTGAGCTCCGATGTAATCCGCCGGGTGAGGAACTGCGCCTCAACACGCAAACCAAATCACTGGATCATTGGAGGCCAGTACGGCGGGAGTTTCACGGATGCCGCACTGACCGGCGGATGCTGCATGGTCCGGGGTTGAGGCCCTGATTTCGTAGTCATCTCACGTGTGGGTCACCACTTTAGGGGAAATTTATATTTGGGTTTTTTTACCCGCAAATAACAATGGAAAGGTTTATCCGGGGTAAGATTTCAACTCCCCCAAAGTTGTCGTTGGGGAATCCCGGGCTTTTGGGCGGCTGGGAAAACCCGGGGGAGAAGTGTTGAACATGTATCCTCGGGCTGAGTATTACGGGCGGGATTGTTCAAAGTACAGAGACGAACAAAAAGACGATATAAAAGACGATTAACAGTTAACACGAACCCCCAAAAAGGGCGAAAAACGGTAAAATATCTGACGAAAATGCATGAAAACTCCAAACCAAAGCAAGGTAATAACTAGAAAAATGAAAAACCCGCGAAAAATGAAAAAAACAACGTTTTCGGGGCCCGTACAGCGTACCAGTGAGCGAGTAACCCCATTGGCCCTTTCCCTCACGTGGGTAAAATTTTCAAAAAAGTACATGAAAGAAGGGGGTCACCACAAAATTTAACTTTTGAAAATCACTGTGAAAAAAAGGTAAAAAATTGTTTAACGCAGGGGTTGGAAAAGGGGGTTTATCAGATCGGCCCCTTCTCTTGGACTGAAATTACCAGTACTGCTCTAGCCAAAAAAAAAACGAATTATAATAAAACCCTTTTTTTGGGGGGAAAAAACAACCATTAAAATAAAAGAAATGTTCATCATTGGTATTTGATAAAAATTAATTTAAACTCTGTAACATTTTAACATTAAATATCATGAAAAATAGCATAAAAACTAACCTGTGAAATTTATTAAAATAGGTGCTCCCTCTGTGTTTCACAAAGTCATGGTAACGTCTTGTATTTTTTACATAATTTTTTTCTAAGATGAAAAGCACTTCGGACATAATACTTTGATCATTACGTGTAGTATCCCAACCAAATAAAAATGTTTGGTAATAAATTGCGAATATGACTTTTTTGGATGATCTTGCACGTCGACGTGCATCTGATTGCAATCGATCCAGGAATTCCGTGATCGTTCGTGTGTTTACACAGATATAAAATGTACAGACTGGAACCTTGTTCCTCTTGTTCAATCACAACGGTGTGCAATGCACAGTACCAGTCTAAATACAATCTGTAATTGCAGTACAAATTTCACGTTATTGTTTTGGACATTTCTCGGTAATTACATGATACGGATTTTGATTTTGAAGAAAACTTCCAAAAATAGCATTATCTATCATTCTATCAATCTATTTTTTAACTTTTAGGGCGTGTGTACCTTTAAACATAAAATGGCGAACGATCTTCACCAACGTGATAAAAAATATAAAGATACGACGTGTTACGCTCCAAGTTGAGTTGCGACGCGTCTTAACGTTCGTGAAATTGTCCCAGGAGATGGACAAAATTGCTTTGCTAAACCTTTATCACGGTGCCATCGTGTTCATCCAGATATATCGTTGTGACAAAAACCAGTCTTAGGAAAATAGTCTGACCACTTTATGTCATAAAAAAAATCACAAAATGTGTACAGGGAACCAGACGAAGGCAAAACAGTTTCTGTTTCGATCATCGGTCGGCTTCAAAATCAGTGGTGACGCGCTGTTTTTCAACCATCCTTTTTCCTCCCCAACAGGAAAACACATGATACGTTACACGGGGCCAAATTTCCATGTACAAAGTATGGTGGCTAAGAGGCCTCACAAATCGAGCAAACGTTCATACCCCTGTGTGAAAAAGTCGTTTTGGTAAACCTACGTTATTGCCAATTAAGTAAAACACAATTTACGAGTCAATTAAAATTAACAATAACATTTTAATTGCATGCTCATATTCTTTACCATGAATAATCACTGACAATATGGAAGCATAGCATAACAATATGGAGCACATAAGGTCCGCTGGTAGTTTCACTTTCTGCAGCGCATCCTTTAATGTTGCGAACTCTTGTAAATCTTGTTGTGCTGGCGAACCCTCGGCTGCATTCAAAGTCAGGCTTTTTACCGTCTGCTAATGCAGGACCAGCTAGGGTCCAGACACGATGCACCTCATGTGTCTCTAAATCATGTAAATCGCGTCCTTGCGCTAACTTTTCGTTTCAGCTTCGACTCTGTCTAGTTTATTCAAAATATCTCCATTCACGCTCCTTATATCGTTTAAATTTCGCTGAATCTGTCAAACTTTGCTGTCAGTTCTTCCATTGTGAACTTGTCGGCGAAAATTCAACTTAGCAAAGATGACCTTTGACCTTTATAGGTCAAAGGACCTAAAACGCCGTAAGAGGGCGCTAACATGGTTTACAATTGGCAAACTACAGTTTGACACAGCACAACAGAATTCCAATCGATCCAGCAATTTTGGCTGCAATTGGACATCGTTTCATAGCACAAAGAAAAGAACATTAAAAATGCCGACGTTTGGGTCTGATGGCGACGCGCTGAGACCAGAAACCGGAAACTTTTTTTGGGGGGCTAAAATAATATTGTTCCAGAACAATTCGTACACACAATTCATCTAAAGAGCTTCGAATATCGTTTCTATTTGGACGGCAAATAAATACCCATTTGCATGCAAGACCACAGATCATGAGTCCAGCTACGATCCAGTTGTTCATCGTCATCTTGGAATCGATGCCAATTAGGCCAAAACCTATAATTAATTGGATAATCGATTGTTGTAATGAATCAGGTAAATTATTGTCAGGTAAAACTCTTTAAAAATAGGTATATCTATAACTTTGGCGTAGCTAAAGGGGAAGGATCGCCGATGGATGTTTCTGTTTAGTTAGATAATTCGACCCAACTAATAAAAATCCGTCTGTATTTCAAAACTGGGATTTTTAATTTGAGTACATATTCTTAAGTCCATATATAGAATGCTGTGAATGATTATAGTTGGGAGCTTACTTCCTTAAAAATTATCCACATCGTTCTAATTTTAATAGTTCAAGCAATAGCTTCCTGACCAATGATGGCCGGGAATGTAAAACACTTAAGACATATACTTTTCTATGCATGCATCCCAAAGAAAGAAAAGAGAAAGAAAGATTCGGATTCTGGGTCTAATGAGATAATTATGTCTTCCATGTATTAGAAGCCTTATCTATGGCAAGTGTATGGTGAGGGTGGCCAACCTGCGGGCCGCATGCAGCTCGCTGAGGTTTAATGCGCCCAGAGCCTTCAGGAAAGAAATATAGCATTACATTGTCTAATCTAAAAATATTTTAAAAGTGCATTGAATTATAACCCTTTCGCTTGTCAGTTCAGAAAGATAACTTGCAGTTTAGTCGGTACCCTCTTATTGTAATCTTTACAAGCAATGTACCTAGTCCAATGTAGCAACAAATAGTGAGGAGAGTCACGGTAACAAAATCGGTTAAATGGTTAAGCCTATATGTCTCTTAAAATGACTGAATTTATAATTATATTTGGCCGGCAATTTATGGAAAATATAAAATATATGTTGTCATTTTCTCAGTAAAACAACAATGTTGCGATGATATTTAAGAACATGGGTGAAGTAGGCCTGTACTTTAAGATGACGAACTCACCACCAACTATACTCGGAACAGCTGCCAGTCCATGTATTAGACGACCAATCAGATATAAAATATAGGAATCACAATCGCATAACTGCAACGACATCAATAAATCAGTTAATTAAGAAGCATTATTGCCTTACTTCTCGTAAGCTCATGATGTACAGTACATTTCAACCGATATTGCTACTAAACAAATTGTGAGCTAAGTAAAATGTCACGTGAAAAAACAATGAACTATTTTGGGCGCGTTGCACATAAAATAAAAACAATTGTAAGCCAGCCGCCATGATGGCATAAGAATTTTACAGACACGTTTTTGAAAATTGGCGGTCGCATAAAATGACAAAAATTCCCGAAAATGTATCGGTATCTTAAAATACACCCTGCAAGACTTACCTATAGTCGACGTTAAATCGTAAGCAAGCAATGAGCATCAGTAATAGTCAAACCTGTGAGAACAGATGAGTTATAAATCACCTTTCAATGTAAAGCGCATTGGGACATTATTGAAATGCGCTAGAACATTATTATTAGGTGTTCGGGTATGTGCGAAACACCTATATTTTATTCGTTTTTTTACTTCTTCTTCTTCTTCTCAATAACTGTCCGGTAACAAACACATACTTGCAAACTTCACATGAACTTGAAACTTGGCATGTAATTAGAACTTAACAAGTAGATGAAACACGAGTTGAGGTGACCCAATTTGACCTACTTCTGTCCAAACCGGAGTCAAAGTTTAATATTTAAAAAATCATATCTCAACAACCACAAGAGGTAATTGACATTTTTGCACATTGTATGATTGTTAATTGTCAAAAATATTTACAAAAGGTGACTCAATTTGACCTTACTTCCTGTCCAAACCGGAAGTCAAAGTTTAATATTTAAAAATCATATCTCAACAACCAAGAGGTAAATTTACAATTTTTGTATCATTGTACAGATCGTTAATTGTCAAAGATATTTACAAAGGTACCTAATTTGACCTTACTTCCTGTCCAAACCGAAGTCAAAGTTTAATATTAAAAAATCATATTTCAACAACCACAAGAGGTAAATTCAAAATTTTTTGTACCATTGTATAGATCGTTAATTGTAAAAAATATTTACAAAAGTGACTAATTTGACCTTTACATCTCCCGAACACCTAGAGTTTGTGTCAAGACAAACTCGAATCTCTAATTATTATTATATCGTTTTTAGCCATTGATGTAAATTTGTTGTCAGTAGCGCCTTCACAGACATCAGAAGCCATCAACTACCCTTAAACAATATTGATCCGTCGTCATAAATTTTGAGGATACCCCATCCCGAGATATAAATTAACATTCACACCATAAGAAAATGTTTGGGTGCGTGTTCTATTTTAAAGCAGTATGGTATAAAAGTAGATATTCCCATAATAAAACAGTTACATTTTATGTTTTAAATATTATTAATATGGGAACATCTACTTTTCCAAATCCTTCACGCAATTGCAACTATCTCTCCCAAACGTTTTGGCTTGCCCTAGAATTAAAAGTTTTCCTTGCCACGGAACCCACGCCGTTAATGGCTTCGCCTGCGCCTCAAGTCCACCTATAGCATCCCCTGGAAAGTGGTTTCTGTAGAACTGCCCTTTGACAAAACCGTCGTGCCCCTCCCCACCCCAACTCAAATACCCAACTCTGCCCTCCTTGTCACTCTAGATGTTTCCTCCTACAATACATCCCCATAGCGAGGTGTAAGTGCATGCATAATGCTCTTAGATCCAACAACAAACCAAACCCTCTGTGAGACACCTCACATATCTCATCCAACACATACTGACCAAAAACAATTTCACTTTCCTAGACAGAAACTTTCTCCATGTGCAAGAGTACATGCCATGGGCACTGCGATGCGCCCTCATACGCTAATCTGTTTAACAATAACCCTAACCTTACTGATCATGGGGTGCTCTAATTGTACCTGCTCAAGATACAAAGCCCGTTTGCATTTCAAACCTACACGATCAGTGTGTGACACACCAATTTGTATGTACAAGATGTGGTAAACAATATGTAGGAGACAAAGACCAAATTGTGTCTCTAATCTGGCCATGTCTCATCTGTAAACAGAAAACCCTACGCTTTGCAATTCACTTCAACACCTTATCATAGTATTAGGATGTTGTCAATTGTAATAAGCCTGCTTCATCCTGGCTACTCGGCAGATATGGTTTGGCCTCTGACCTGGCCCATAGAGCAAATGGCATAAGTGGACCGCCCACCAACATAGGGTTGGTTAGCTCAGTTGTGAGCACTTGTACGGTATTGAGAGGTCGCGGATTCGAGTCCGGCATCAGCCAGTTTTCTTTGAAATTTGTTTTGTTCAACTGTTCCACATCAGATCATTTACTAAGGTACATCTCAACTTGTATTTGTTTGCGAAATGATATCTGCAATCAGATTCAATGTCATTTGACTAAATTTACTGTCAAACCTTTCAGACGGAACAATTTTAAGATGCAATATGCAATATTGTGGCGTGGTTACTTACTATTAAAGCGTAGGCCTTTATTGGTTCGCCACTGAACATGTTACTAGGGGTTTTTTAAACTCAAACTTATTTTTCATGGTAACTAAAGGGAGTCATTACCATCTTGACCACAAACGAGAAGCCAGTAGGGCCCCAGATTCGTTTTAACCGCCTCACAAAGGCCCTGCATCACCAAAGCCTTTTCGCCGTCTCCAGGGTTGTTCTCACCGTAGGTGTCATATTGTGGACATTCCTGCGGTCGAGTAGTCTTCATGACTTTTTCAAGTAAAACCACGGGTATGATTGGAACTATGAATATGATATAAAAGATTTCTTCTTTGTCCATGTGTCCTTGCTCTATGGGTAGGGCCTATACATCTATTAATAGTAGAGACATTACAATGACCAAACTTACCGATAACAGTCAGCAGAAAGGTGTCTGATGCTAGTGATACCATTATCACACAAACAAGGGGCTTTGATTTCCGTATTTTCGGAGCATCTCGATAAACATGGTGTGGAGTGTAGGCTCAGTAATCTATATATTGAAACAATAGAGGCCAGGGGCATACGCCTACACGCTGAACCAATCGGGTATTCTAAAAAACTAATGGTTTAATATCCGTAGTCAGTACATAATCGGGGGTGTTTTTGTCCCCTATACCGTGTTTAATTCCCCTTCAGTAGTGTCTTGTGGCCTAATTTTGGAGCTTATTAGGGTTTAGGTTTCGGCATGGTCGCTTGAAACTATTATCAAATATAACATGGGTTTGGTGGACAGTCGATATAACTCCCAGGTGTTGGAAATTGAGAAACCTGGTTCCGAGGCGAAGCGAGGACTAGTTCTCAACCTACCGAGGACTAAATATCGACTTCCCCGAATAACCATTTATTTGTTTCTCCCCATACATATTCACAATATTCTCTAGTTCGCATCATTGAGCTTGGGAAACGCGAAACATTTACGTGTGCCGCCATCTTTTTATGTATATAATATTTGCTAGGGCGATGTTCGCGCGTTTACGCCCGTCGACTGTTCCCCGACGGCCGCGGCGCAATAAACGTTGGACTTTCCCGCCGGGACTGTTCGCCGATGCGACGGGCTCTACGCACTACTGCGCGCGATTACCCTGTGCGTGAATCTCGCGGGCGCTGGAAATAGCAAAATAGCATCTGGCCGTGACGGTGAAGGGCCAGGGGAATTGGCTTTGATCATGAAAAAATGTATGAGGTATTATACCACGCTTAGGGAAAATATATTTAAATTTTATGGATGTATACGGAACCCTTATATTAGAAGTACTGGTGTTTGATTTGATATATAAATGGCCGTTACGTGTCCAAATAAGCTATTCCCGCCACCCTTTCACATTTTCCCACTGGGGGCCCCACATTCCAAGTAGCGATGCCCCAGCGTGCAGGCCCTGGTCGGGTATGTGTGCCCAAAAAGGGATGCCCCTCTCATCGTTTGCTTAGGACAGCCTCTTTTTCTAAAAACCAAACATAATTGTATTGTCTAATTATTAAAAATGTATCATTCATAAGGAGAAACAAGTCCTTTTAAGGTTATGATCTTATGAAAGTGTTCATATGTGTATATAAACCTTGTAATTTAGTGAGGGCAGAGAATCCCCACCACCCACATGTATTAAACTGTATCTCACCGTAACCCGTCTCAACTCATCTTTGTACCCTTTTATAGCCTAACTGGTTATTTTTGGGTGGAGAACCCGGGTATCTCGCAGCGAATTTTGTCGTTTTCATTTCCCTTAACCTATTTTTTAATGATCACCGGTCTCGACGCTTATCTGCAACAATGGCAACTTCACATTTCAAACCCCCTCCTCCAAGTTCACGGGCCGATGCGGAAGATCCTGAGCTGTGGTTGGACGATATGAAATTTTGGTCAAAAGCCTGGAGGCAATACAGTAAGGGCAATCTCCTCTTTATCACCGACTCAGCTGTTACGGGTATAGAAATTATCAGCACCACCCCCCGCCACTTTGCCCAGAAAAACAGGCTTTCCCAAAAAATATCCCCCGAGGAAAAGTGGGTGAACTAGCTGAGTGGGGATCGAAACAGCAACCCAACAGTCGTTGGGCTTTGTCGCCGCTTGGGAAGGATGCCCAGCTACGCAAGTCACCAGAAAAAGGATGGGTGTTGTAAGGATTTCTCCCGACATCAGGAACCATGTCATCAAATCCCCCCAAAAACAAGACGGGAATCACCCCCGGGGTTCCCCAATCGTCGGTGCAATCTCCTCCAATTTTGGGGAAGTGAACCGGCCATTAAAAAACTTAACAGAAAACAGCCTTCAGTCCATAAACACCCCCTACCCAACCTCCCCCTTAAAGGCCCCCGAATCGGGGTTACTACGACGACCGGGCCAAAAGTTCCCCCAACCGAGACATTTGTTAGAGGACAGAACAAAAGTGCGAAAAGACCGGAACCCAACGCCCCCGTGATGACAGCCTGCCATTGGGGGAAGGGGGTATGCAGTGGAAACTTTCCGGGCCCCGAAATAAAATGTCTTGCCAAAAGTAGGGCAAATTTGCAAGTATTTTTAAAGAGGGGAACTCAAAAAGTAACGGTTAAACAATATAGGAACCCAAAGTCATGTAATCTCAATCCATAACCGTTTAAAAGTCCCCTTTTTTAAAATTTCCCAATTTCAGGTGGGCAATCTGGTCGTCAAAATTTAAATTATCGAAAATCATTAATCGATCCCGGGTGGCTTATATTTGCATGGCAAAAAAACATACAAGTTTTTTAAAAAGGGAAAATTTTTGGCCCTTCGATGTCCCGCTTATTTCGGTGAGGGGCATGTAAAAGGGTTTGGAAATTATTTGAATTTTATCGGGAGGTTGATTTCAACCACCCTTCTATATATTGGTATGAACCATAAATTATTTTTGGTTTTGATTTCCGAAGAAGAGGCAACGGTATCGTTTAATTAGTCGTTTTGTTAAAAATTCCCTCCCTTAGTCGAAAAGTAACGAGACCAATGTATCAAGGGGATAGCAATTTTCCCTTGCCTGCTAGAACAAACGGTTTTTCGTGTTCATGTAAGGATACAAGTTACAAGGAAATTGAACCTTTCCATCTCTGATTCTGATGAAATTTTGGAGCCAAATGCATTGTTCAATCACATTAGGGAAAAACGTTATCAAATAATGCCCCCCTGATAAAAAGACATCAACCAAACCCAAGTAGTCGGTATCGGGAGCCCCCCCTTTTTCATTAAAGTTTCGGGGTAGATGAAATGACCCCATAGGCCCCCCTGACCGGTGATAGAACAAAGGCAAATACTATCCAGTAACAAGAATTCAACCCTAATGAAGTACTAGGGGGGCTGGGTATCAAATGATGATTGGGGTTTAACCCGCCGATCAAAACATGAACTTTTTGAATTTTGTCTCAAAACAGAGAACCCTTTTGAAAGACACTATGAACTGGGACAACGATTTAATTTTTCATAGAATAGACACGGAATGAAAACCTGTTCACCAACCTTCTATCAACGCCCCCGCAAAAAGGCGAAATTGACAAACAGATTCATGCATCTAAAGAGACTAATAGAACAATCTACTTCACCTTGGCTAGTCAGTCTTTTTGAAAAAAGAAAAGAATGGAATTTCCCCTTTTTTGACTCCCGCCCTTTTTAATCAAGTAACAAATATGTCTTTCCCCCACCTCGACCTGATGATGTATATGATATATGGGAAACCCATGCTCAAATTTTAAAGTTCTTGATTTGGCGTCTGGTTTTGGCCATTAGATCACAAAGTCGAGCGAAACCCTTTCCCCGTGGTAACTATCCGTTTAAAACTTCCATTTGGCCCGATGATCCCCTTTTTTCAAAGGTCATACCAAGTCTCCCCCCGAAATTTGCCCAGTATATGTTGACGAATTTTAATTTTCTCGCCAGACGCACCCATTTAAACACCTTGCGGCAGTTTTGATCGCTTACGGGCCAATTTGAAAATAAAAACCCCAAAAGTGCCATTTTTCTGCAAAGGAACTTCACTGATATCGAAACATGGGATAAAGGTAAAAACCAGCCCAAAACGGCCGTCATTCAAACATTCCCTGTTCCCAAGTCCCTCTAAATTCGTTCATTTCTTGGGAAAATTATTTTTACCGTAGATTTGTACAGGGTTACCCACCGTCCGTTTAAAAGATTTGCAAAAAAAACGGAACTTTGTGTAATACAGATTGCGAAATGGCTTTCCCGAGGAAACAAGCGCTTATTTCCCCCCAAATTTTTCGCTATCGATTTTTATAAAGAGTTTATCCACAACAGGGTAGTGGCTACGCGATAACTACATACCCCCCAATCCCATGAGACTGGGGGGTTGTCATTCATCGGGGGAGATCTCTAAAAACCCGAACAAAAAAGGTCAATAACTGAAAGGGTTTTGCTTTTTTAAGGGAAATTTGTTTTACCATTGTACCCCAGCTAAAAAAGGGTTAGTCTAACAGATCCCTATCTCTGCAATGGTTAAAAACCAAAACAATGCTATGGGGAGATTGGACGATGGTCTGTCTTACTACAGGGGATGATTTTTAAGTTCATAAATCTGGCCAAATCCCCTGGAAATTTATGCCCTTTCCGGGCAATATGAAGAAAATCCCCAAGTTCCCCCACAGAACCTGCCCAGGTTTCATGCCCCTCGGATGAAAATAATACACACAAAGGGAATAGAAAACAAACCTTATCCGAAAATAGAGAACGTATTTTTTTTAAATCCGGGAAAGCCAGACCAATCGATTAATTTCCGCTTGGAACGGTTTATTTTTGAATCAATACATTGTATACTTAGAAGATGGTGTTTTCCCTCCATTCCAATAGTGGCGTATGTTGCTGAAAAATTATATAGTACAAAAGGTTTTTTTATCCCTTTCTTACCCACGAGGCCAAAAACCAAAAATTTTAGGGAGATCAAACAGTTAGTTGTCCCCGCAGCAATGACATTCTTCTCCTATCATGACTCGGTACTAGGTGGGCACCAAATTGATCCCAAACAACAGCATACGTCAAAGATTAAAAATGTTTTTGAAAATTTAACCATTAAAACTGACCACCTGTCAGAGGGTTAAAGTCAATCGTCATGGCAAAAATGCCCCTACAGCCCCTACCTGTAGGAATGGTTTTCCCGGGTTTCACATTGACATACTAGCCCCCTGAAAAATTCACCCGAAGGGACAAAATGTTTTTTTGGGTTGATTCATTTTTTTAAAGTGGTAACATTCCCCCCAAACTAAAATCTGCAAGTTGGAATCCCGTACAAGAAATCATATGTCGTTATGGGGGACCCCCGTCCCCACTTTCAGACAAAGGGGCACAGTTCATGTCAAAAATCATCAAGGAGTTGTGCAACATCTTTCAAATACCAAGATTCAAACGGGAGTTACCACCCCAAAAAACGCAAGTTGTGAAATAATAGTTTTATTTTGGGAAAAACTACGCGCATATTGCAAAAAGACCAATCCCAAATGGGTGCAACTGCTACCTATATCGTTCGCAAACGCAGCCCCCGCCCCTGAATCTCACATCAGCCGTTTTTATCTTTTTGGGGAAATGCCCTCTAAATTGATACTGAGCTGTTGCCTCAGACAAAAAAAAACAAAAATCAATGCAACCACTTAACATATCATGCAAACTTTGACATCAAAGATCCTACAGAGAACATTAAGGCAGCGGGGTAAGCAAAAGCCAGTTTGATAAAAAACGCAAACCCAACCCATAGGAAGGACAAAAAGGTTTGCTTTACTGTAAAAAAGGGCAGTTGGGTTGTTCCCAAAAAGTCCTAAATGGGTTGGACCTTACTATTTTGTGAAGTAGATAACCCACCTATACGCTTTAAGTAGTGATAACAAACCTTTGTCCCAGTACATCTAATCGGGTAAAAACAATACCCAATCCCCAAGGACAGACCAGTCGGAAATTCCCCGCGGATGACCTAACTGGGTCAATCAGACCAATTTGGGGAAAAATCCCCCCTTTATAACCATCCCAAGGGGAAAAGTGATACTAACACATTTCCCTCGACACAGTACAACAAAACCCTCAAACACCCCCTGTTGTCTTGGGTAGTATGTTAGATGGGGTTCCCAAAAAATATAAAATCATTTTTTAAAAAACATTTTGGGAATTCCCTCATGACGTCATTAAATCTTTTTTTAAAGGGGGGTTCTAGGCCAATAAAAAAACATTTTTTAAAAGATTTTTTAAAAAATTCCCTTTATGACGTCATTAAAACTTTTAATGACGTCATGTATTAAAAAGGGCCCCCCCGGTTTTAAAAGCGTTAAAAAAATAAGAAAAATTTTAAAAAAAATTATCTTGTTTAATAAAAAATGGAAAAAGAAAATATTTTTAAAAATTCCAGAATTGAAAAAAGTTTGCGAGAAACATTTCGAAAAATTTTGTCAAAACAACAAGGGGGGTTGATAAACCAGTTATTACAAGGGACGAAAAAATATTTAAAACACAAAAAAAAAAAACCATTATATAAATTAAATTTAGCCAATTGAGAGGCATATAGCGGTTGTAACTACCACAACGCGGCGCGGGGCGAGCGCAGTTGAAAAAAAGACTACTAACGCTAAAGGTTTCACGGACGAAAACAGAGTTAAAATTTAACTCCCCCAAAGACGGTGGCAATATTTCCGAACGAACAATGGTGGTTCCGCTGAATAATAAAAAAAAAAAGATTTAAATATTTTTTGCAAACAGAAAAACCAAGATAATCGCCAAGTTGACTGTAGATTTTGGGGGGTTTACCGCGTAAAATTTTGGGTATTTATGCGCGTTAAATTACGTAAAAAAATTAGACGGCACAATCGTTTTTGCCAAACCCAAAATTTTTCTAATAATAAAGAAATTGTTTTTTGAAAGACGATATCAAATATACTCGATACTGTTTTTTTAAAAATTTAAAAGGGGGCTTTAAAAAAAATGGACTCAAAAGGGCAGCGGATGGGGAAATAGATCGTATCGTATAAATGAATATCACCTGCGAGATACCCAACCTTTAAAGGGGGTTTTCTTATATCGGCAAATAAACTACATAAAAAAAAAAAGCGTGCATTAACGAAAAAAACAACGACGACGATTTTTTTGCGATGGGTTTGGGGAACCTTTTTTTCCCGAAAAATTCATCCAAAAAGAACGCCCAAAGGGGTACCCGATAGAGGACTTTTAAATTTTAATAATACCGAGGCCCCTCACCGAAAAATCAAATTAAACGGTAGAAAAACAAAAAAATTTGGCGATAAACTTTTTTTGGTTTTGGAATAAAAAAGGGGATCCTGGTTAAAAACTCGGCGATAAACCCGCAGACTAGATCGTATAAATTTTTATTGATTAACGGGGGAAGAAGCTAAAATTCTCACTACGTTTGGATAAAAATTGAATAAATTTTTTTACGATCAAACTAGTCAAAAAGAACGTAAACATTTTTTTTTTTGAGATTTTTTCCCGGGGTTTTTCAGAAAAAGCGTATCTGAAAATACGAAAAAATGTGGGGAATAAACGACAGACCGACGAGGGGGGCCAAAAAGGGAAAAAAACCGTAGGGTTTAAAATTTAAAATTTTCATAAAAAGATGCGAGTTCCATTCGAAAACCCCCCGGACTTTGAAAGTATTTTTAAAAAAATGTTGTAGATGTAAACTCTGAGTACTACAAAATTTACAAAAAACACGTCGTTTGGGTTATTCGTATATTAGAGTTCGTTGCGACGGTAAAACCCTTGGAACCCATGTTTACCGGGGAAAAGATGGGGTAAACTTTTTTTAAATGAATTGAAAAAAAAAAACAACCCGAGATTTTAAAAACCCAAAAAATTTACGCATGCCCTAAAGAAGACGAAAAAGATTACAACTCTGCTAGCGAGTGTTGGATATGCAAAAAGGGTTTTTTAATGTGATGACGAAAGGGTTTCCGATCATTGCCTTCCCGGTAAATATGGGGCGCGGCGCATAATTTTGAAATTTAAAACTTAGTTTAAAACCAGTAAAACTTTTTTCGGTCGTTTTTCATAATTTGGGGGCCGACTCTCATCTCTTATCCCGGGCCGCGGGTCAAACGAGGGGGAAATCTAACGTGCATTCAAACAATATCAAAATATATTTCTTTTTCAATCGGGCCTAGGGTTTATCGACACCCTAAATTTTTTCGGCGTCTTTGGGAATAAACTCGAAAAATAAAAAAATTTTTTTTCAATTACAAAAAAACTCAAACCCCGATTTAAAAAAATTTAATCTTTTAAAAACAAGGGTTTTATCCTTACAGTACATGGATAGTTTAAAAAATTTAAAGAGACGCGCCTTCCTCTTATAGAATTTTTTTACAGTGGTTTAAACAAAACATATTACTAAAGAACAATACGAGCCCCTAAAAACTTTTCAACGGGGTTTGTTTGGGAAAAAAATTTGGGAGACTATCATGATTTATACGTGCGTACCGATACTTGTTTATTGGCGGACGTTTTGAAAATTTTCGCGCTACTTGCACTAAACAATACGGTTTAGATCCGGCTAATTATTATACTGGCCCGGGTCTGAGTTGGGACCTTTTTAAAACATTCAAACAAATTTTAAATTGCTCACGGACGTCGACATTTTTTTATAAAAAGGGGAACGGGGGGAACGTGCATGGCGGGTAAACGATACCAAAGAAAAAATGTCTACTTAAAAGATTACGACGAATCAAACCATCGAGTTACATTACCTTGGACGCGAATAATTTATCGGCTCGATGAGCCCAACCTTTTTTGGGAAATTTTTAAGTGGATGACTAGTAAACAAATAGACAAACTCGAGGCGGGGGTTAAAAAAGAAAAAGGATGTATTTTAAAGCCCCGATTTACAATACCCAAAAATTCACATTCTCAAAAGCATTTCCCCCCGGGAGTCTTTGGGTAGTACCAAAAAATTGGATGAGCAGTATAAAAAAGTTTTTAAATAAAAAAAACTCGCCCCAAACTTGAAAATTTTTCCCAAATTTGTGATAAACGAAATTTACGTGCTTCATTATCAATTTACGATTATATTTACAGCTCGGTATGAAACAAAACAAAAATTCATCGCTTTTTTAGAATTTGACAATCGTGTTGGATGAAATCGTACATTGCTAAAACACAAAAGCTCAAAAAAGCGACGACGATTTTAAAAAAAGATTTATACAAACTCATGAAAAATTTTTGTTTTTGGAAAACGAGGGAAAAATGTCAAAAACGCGTTGGGGGAAAATTTAAAAAGCGGTTAAACGAAAAAACGGAAAATCAAATTCGCGCGCTCATCGCTAAACCAAATTTTGCGGGGCGAGGTTTTCGATAACGTCTGGAAAGCGATTCCATCCCCAAAAAAAAACTGGTTTCCCCAACCCCCCGGTTTAAAATAGGAATGAGCATAGATTTATCTAAACTTTTTAATGTACGTTTTTTATTACAATCTTTTTAAAGCTAAAATACAACGACAGTGCGAGTTGGTATACACGGATACGGAAAATTTGTTGTTGGTTAAAATTTCAAATTTTTTTAAAGTTTGAAAAAGAAAAACATTTATACTTTTTTTAGAAATTATAAACGGGGTCATTTTCTTTTTTCTAAAAGAAAAAAAAAAAGTGATCGGTAAAATAAAAAACCCGAGACCGCGGGAACCCCAAATCTCTGAAATTTATTTTAAGACCAAAAATTTACTCGTTGCAGCTATCCCAAAAAAAAAAAAAAAAAAAAGCTAAAGGCGTTAAAAGAAAAATTTTTAATACAAGATAAAAAACAAAAACTAAAAAAAAGTTTATGGGTTAAAAAATACCCCAACACCATAATATGAATTTCATCAGGCAAAAAGGCACCCGATTAAAACGACGCGAGTAAATAAAATACCCTATCACCTTTAGACACAAAAAATATTTTCGAAGACGGAATAACACTCGCCTTATGGTCTTACAGTCTTTAACGACTAACTATAATCGTTTAAGGGGTTTTTTTCTTTTCTCGAGGAATAATTTGTAATTCTTCTCTTACAAAACAAAAAAACGGGACCGCGTCCAAGTAATAAAGATGGGTTGATTTGGCAGTTTTTTCTTTTTTAGATATTCAAAAAAATTTATACCCCAATAGGATCGGTCGCGCGGCGCCCGTATCTTTCATTTTCCCCGGGCGCGTATAAATACCGAACTACGCTGTTTTTTGGGGATTCTTTTTTTTTCTTTTACCTGGCGGGGCTGGTTTTGCTCGACTACTCGTAATTTAATCGCGTCTTTGGGTTTTAAGTTAAAGGGGTCGAGTTGTCTCATTTTTAATGCTTTTACGACTAGCGGTAATCTTTTAATCCATTCTCTATTTCTCGTATCGGTCGCTTTTCTTTGGCGTTTTGGGGAAAAATAATTTTTCCCAAAAGTTTTATTAAATCTTTTACTATACCCTGCCTCTATGATTACCAACCTACCTCTTTGTATTACAACATGTTGTTTGCTCTTCCGTTTACGCTGCTCAAAAATTCTTTTCCAGGATCTATTTTTAAAAATTTTTTGGAAGTTAACGGCGAACTTTAAAATCTTTTATTAATTTTCTTATTTGGGAACCCGGGGGTTTTTTATCTTTAAACGGTTCAGCTTCTTTATATCTGCTGGCCAACGAGGGTTTAAACCCGGCGTCGTACGTTTTTTTTCCGTATCGTCCCGGAAGAAACAATAAATCCGCTTGATGAACTTCTTTTGGGTTTTTTCTAACATCCCTGTTTGGTGAAGTTGGTTTTGGGAAATTTGTATTTAGGAAAAATTAAAAAAATTTCCCAAAACGTTTTGTTTTTTTTATCCATCTCGAACTAATTTTACATTTACTTGCGTTTCTTTAGCAAATTTTTATTAATCGCGTCTAGACCGTTGTAGTATCCTCTTCCTTAAAAAAACGTTAGAAAAGCTTTTGACTCGTACGTTTATCCTTTTTTATATTTGTACAATATATTTTTTTATTCGTTAGGTTTTTTGGGGCATGAGCGAAGCGGGAAAAATTCCTTGTTTAATAACCCTTTTTGATTTCCCCACCGGCTAAGGGAAACCGCCCGGTAAAGTTTAACTCGTTTTTTTTATCCCCAAGTTGGGTTCTGTTAATTTTTTTTACCGAGCATGCTGTATAAAATTTTAAAAAATCCCCAAAAAACGCCCTTTTTTAAAAAGGGAAGAATCGGCGATTGTTTCGTATCTATCGGCATTGAAGACATATTTTATAGTCGTTAAATAAATTTTTAAAAAAAACCTTTTATTCCTTTTCAAAATCTCGCTTGTCTCCCAGACGGTTTTCCCAAATTGGGGGGGTTTTTAATCGGTTCTTTTTTAAATGTTGGTTCCCCCTTCCCTTAAAGGTTTATAAACAATAAAAAAGCGATCCCCCCAATAGCTAAAAATAGCTATATGAAAAAAGCTCGTTTTTGCTCGACGGCTCGACGCTATTTTTCCTATCGCGGGGAGGGACGCTTTTGCGGGTTTAGCGAGTTCGGTTTTCTTTCTTTTAAATTTTCCCAGTTTTTTTCCAGCCGCGACTCTTTTTGGGTTTTTGGTTTAGTCGCTGGTTGGGTTCGGTTTCGTTGGGTTTTCGGTTGCGCATTCTCCGACTCGTTCGTTTCCATCGTTTTTCGTATCTAAAAGATTCTTCTTTTTTTTTTAAATTTTTTTCCCTTTTTCCCCCAACGGAAAAACATGCTGAAATGAACGGTCTTTTTCTAAATCGGGGAAATTAATTTACCTTCATCGTCTTTGAAATGGGTGACCGTACACATCATACGTTTAAACTAAACCCCTTGGTTTAGCTTGGCGTTGGGAATCTTTACCCTAAAGACGGGTTTTGCCCTAATTTGGTTTCGTATTGCGTGTGTGGCGCGTCCTCTTCGGTAACAAAGCTTCAATAGCTAACGCTGTACTTTTTTGCCGAAAAATTTTTCCAATCTCCCCCCTACAACCGAAAAAAGACGTATTTTTAGTTTCAACAACGTATTATCGTTGGTATCGCTAGCGTCGTCCGCAGTGTTATCTGGGATTTTCGTTTAATGGTTTATGTACTTCTTCCTTTTTATTATACGTACTTATAGAATAATCATTTAAAATTTAAAAAAAAATAAAAAACCAAAAATTAATTTTAGAAAACCCCTTTCGGTTTTTTAAAATTTCCCGTTAAGATTAAACTTTAAAGATCTTTTACTAGTTCTTATCTATACTCGTAAATATACCTTTTTTCCGGTATTCTCGTTTAAAACTTGTACTGGGTTTTTTCTTTCTTTTCAGTATTGGGGAATTGGTTAAGTTTATAAAAAAATCATTTACTCGTTCAGCAGATTTTTCGTAAATAACTTTTACTCTTTTCAGCATTCATATTTATAAATAGTTTTATAATTTTTTAAAAATCCCAAAAAAACCCTATGGGAAACCCTGAGTAATTGCTTTTAAACCTTTGGGAAACCCTGAGTTTGTTTGGTAACCTATGGGAAACCCTATGAGAAATTGCTGAGAAACCCTTTGGGAAACCCTATGAGTTATTGCGGGGTAACCTATGAGTAACTAACGACCCTTAGTCACGTATTTCATAATCGGTGGGTTTGGGTCCTTTTTTAAAAATAAACCCCGCGATGTAAAACTCTTTTTAGTTGCTCGGGTCCTCTCGTAACTCGGCCTTTGGGAAATTTAACATCATTTCTTTTAAGACAATTCTCGTACGGTCTCTATCTTTAAATAAAATAAACACACCCAGGGTTTTTCCCTCTAAAATCTTTCAATCCCTTTATTATTTTCTGTAAAAAGAATCCAACAGCTGTTTTAAGTGTCTACCGCTAAACGCGGGTTGGGTAATCCCTTTTATTTTTCCCGTGGGTATTTTTATAATGCAACTGTTTATTAGCGCTGCAATCGTCGATAAAAAAACCCAACTTTTCCCCCTTTTTAAAGCACCCTATAAATTTGTAAAACTCGGTTTAACAAAGTTTCGTTTAAATCGTTAACGTGTACGTTTCGTCGTGTAAAATCCTTTTTCTTTTTTGGGCCGTATCGTTGTTGAAAGATGGTGGGGCATAATATAACGATTTTTTTAAAATATTTAAAATATTTTTTTTCTAATAAATTTAAAAAAATTTTTTTTCCGCACCCCGTTTGCCCCAAATTAACGCGGGTGTGGATATTTAAAATTTTTCCAATATTAGTACTAAAAATCGACGGTTTCCCAAACGTCCGTTCTTATAAAGGTTGCGCGTCCATAATAAAAAAAAGTATACATGTTTGGTTCCCCCGGTTTCCCCTTCTTTTCTATTTGAATAGTAATTCCTTCGCCCCAAGTTTTGTACTCTTTTCCCCGCCCGTGTATTTTTTGTCGGTACTCGTTTTTTCCCCCAAAAAAAAAAACCGTATCGATTTAGTAAATAATTCGCTGGTTTGACGTTACTAAAATTCAAGCGTACAACGTATGGCGTGTTGTTGTTCGAATCGCCGAAATATTTTAAAAATTTTTTCCCCAATGGATACCTTCTCATTCCGTGGGGTAGAGTTGATTGGGAACGCCTTCGTCGTGATCGAAATTTTATCGTTTTTCCCGGATTAAAAAATTTATTCTTTCTTTCGCGGTGGGTTCTCTGAATAAAAACAATTTTCCCTTTTCCCTTTTTTTTTGCCGGGGTATTTAAATTTTTTTCCACGTCGTATCGCGTTTTTTTAAACGGGTCAAGCTCTGTCTCGGTACGCGATCAAACAATATACTCAACCGGTTACTGTTTGTTTTTTTAATCTTGAGCAGTTCCCATATGAAGGGACTTCAAATTCAAAAAAATTTCCCGCTTTATGATATATTTAAATTATCGCCCGGTTTCCCAATCACGCTGAAAATTTATTAAACACGAGTTCGTAAGGGCAATCGATTTCCCATGGAAAATGATAATAAGGGTTTATGATCGGTCCAACAATTCCCAAAAAAGGAAGTAATACCCATTTTTTACGTATCCGATCATTTTTTCCCCCGTTCCACCCCAAATTTTATCCTCGTCTATTCTTATTTTAGTCCCTTTCATCTTCGATTCCTTGATACCCAAAATTTTTGCGTTGATCTTTGGTCTATTCGTCCATAACAATTGGCACCCATCATCTAATGAAAAACTTTTTTTCCCTTTTTTAAAGATTATGTGTTTTCGATGGCTCTGCCTATATTTTTACCAACGTTCTATTTTCATCGTCTGAGCTAAGGTTTATGTTTTAAAGCTAATCGCGATGTTTTGGAACGATAATCGTTTTTCTCTAAATTTGGGGAAAAGAACCGTAACAATTGTTTTTTTTAATGACCTCGGATTGTTTAAAAGACGACTTTTTTGGCCTTTCCTTTTTCGCCTCCCAATTTTAATCTTCTGTATGGATCAAACATCTCCGTACGTATTATTTGCCATATTTTATAGTAAAAAAATAAAAATTTTTATCTTTTAAAAAAAAAAAAAATGGTGTCTAAAACTATGTGGGGCGCGGTAATCAACGGTTGGCGTTTTCCCGGGAACAATTTTTTTTGGTAAAATGGTGAAGAACAAAAAAGAAAGATTTGGATGAACGACTCCCCAAAAATAAAGACGATTTCTCGAAAAAAAACGTTTAAAAATCTAGATTTTTAAACGGCAAAAAATCGACGCCGAAAATTTTTTAAAGACATCGACGATGCGATGAATGAATATTTTGGGCTTTCCGGCTCGCGAATAAATTTTAAAATTTGCGGTGAAACCCAACGAAGATTTTTACGTCGCTTGCGAAGATAAAAAACGTGAAATTTAAATTTTTTTTGATCGGTATTTTTTGGGATAGTGGGCTGCGAGTTATAGGTTTTTAAAAAAAATAAAAAAATAATTTAAATGGGGTACGGGGGGGAACTTATGGGGGGTCAGCTTTTAACCCACCCAAGAAAGATGAAAAATGGATGATGAAATAAATGGTAACAACGGGGGATCGTGCGATTGAACAAAGGGAAAAGTCTTTTTGTGAACCGACTTTTTTCAAAAAATGGGTTTTTTGAAACTATAATCGAGATTTTATGCTTCGCGTAAAAAAAGGGAAACCAAAATATAATAAATTTTAATGATTTTTTTTTATACCAAAAATGAAGAAGGAAAAAAAAACACTCTATTTTAGAAAAGGTAATAAACATATACTAATTTCTAAATCCCCCGGTGGATTTTTTCGGAATCTTTTTTTTTAAAAAAATAAAAAGGGGTTAACCGATAAAAATCTTTTAAATTTGATGATAGTGAAAAAAGTTATAAAAAAATATAATAAGCGTAACAAAAACCCCTTGGGGAGAAGTAGATCTCGAATGGGTAGTGGTGAAGATTTCCATGCGCCGCGTAGAAAAAGCGGCGCAAGTGAAAAAACTATCAAATAACAACTACGACTCTCAATAGAGATAAAAATCAATTTAAACATTCCTTGGCAGAAATAAAAACCTTAATAGCATTTGACACCCCTCAGGGTGAACAATTAATCTTTTAACTAAATTAAAAATAATGAACCAAAAAAATCAAGTATGGAAGAAGTGGGTTTTTGACGCTAACGAAAGGGGTTTGAACGACCAGTATAAAAGTTTGAAAAACTTAAAAAAATGACAAACAAATTTTTTGGGTTTAACAAATTGATGGGAGGATTACGTTTTGTGGGGAAAACAATAGAATTAAAGGCCAAAAAAATGATGAAAAGAGACGTTTCGTTGGGGGATAAAATTAAAACTTTATTTAGAACAAGGGATAACGATAGTTGGTGTATTTAAAAATTGGGATGACTTTCCCTATATCAAACTGCCGTCAAACGCCGTGGTTCAGTTTTACCACCACCAACACCCCCCACCAGATGGTGGAGGGTTTGGTTAAAAAAATTTAAAAAATATGGAAGATTGGTAAACTAGGGAAAACTTTTTGCGGGTTTTCCCTTTTTTAGGATCGATATTGGGTTTGGGTTTTTTAAAACGGCTTTGCGGCGTTGTCGCTTTCGCGGCCCTTTTTTGGTTAACCTTGACCGCGGTTGGTGTTTTAATTTTAAAAATGGCGGAAGGAGGCGTTTCCGATGGGAAAATCGGGGTCGTGATGATGATGGAACAACAAGCCCCACAACAACGGTAAACCCCAAAAACGAAGAAGGAAAAGAAAAAAAAAAACCTCCCAAAAACAAAAAGAAAAAAAACCAACGAGGGAAAAAGGAAAAAAAAAAGAGATAAAAAAAATAGAAAATAACGGGTACTTCTAAGCAAAAAAAAAGAGTAACCAAAACATCGTTGAGATGATTTTTGCGAGCACAGGTACGAAACCCAAACCCTGGGTTACTCTAAATTTTTAAAAAAAATAATTTTTTAAAATTTGTTTTTAAAAAATTTAAAAAAATTTGTTTTAACCCAAATTTTAAAAAATGAAAAATAAATTTAAAAGTTATCTACTCTCAGTAGTGGGATCGATTTTGTAAAAAAAATTTAGGTATAACCGATTATAAACGAAAACCATTACCACCGCGTGAACAAAAACAATAGACGAAATTTTTTATACGTTGGAAGAAGCGCAAAAGGCCCCATATCCGTTGAGCCTACCGTTTTTGTCGATGAAACGGTTCGTCGCAAAAGGGCTCGTCAGTTGCCCCCGACGCCCGAACCCCACCAGTCCCAAAGCGACTGCTTGGGGAAACTGTAAGTAACGAAAATACAATAAACGTTCTTTTGAAAACCCGGATCTTGAAGATAATTTCGATCTAAGAACCTTGCGGGGAATTAATGAACATAAAAAAAAAAACGGGCGTGTTATTTTTTTTACAATTTAGATACGGGAAAATTTAGAAAAATAGATGATGTTGAAAAAAAAATTTTGAAAATGAGGGGAGGAGATGGGTGCATTTAACGCGCTTCGCGAAGAAAAGAAAAAAAAAAATTAAAAAACAAGCCAAAGCGATAAAAAAACTATAGAAAATTTAACTGGTAAAAATTTCCCGGGCTTTTTTTTAAAAAAAAGGGAAAGTTTAAACCATTAAACGGAAGAAAAAAGCCCTTGGGGGAAAAAAATTAAAAAGGGTTTTTAATAAACCCCCTTTTTTACAATCGTTTGGGGGTAAATTTGTGGTTGCTTTTTTACCCTTTTTAGTCCCAAAGGGTTTGGTAATAAAAATGGAATTCGGTTTTTCCCAAAACCTGCACCACCTACACCCACCCAAACCCTTTTACCCAAAACCAACACCCATTCTCCTAGAACCCCCCCCAACACCAAAAACCCCCAGATGGTGGGGTAAGCAGTGGATACAAAAAGTTAAAAAAATTTTTGGGGAACGTATTAGCTAAACAAAAAAAGCTTTAACCCTTTACCGAACATTATAGGATCTATAATTTAAATTGGTTATTTAAAACAGTTGTGGCGTATCCCCGTACGACCCGAACATTTTGGTTAATTGACTGCGGTTGGGTACCTGGTTTTTTAAAACGCGCAAAAACGTTAAAAAAACAGTTCGTAAACCATAATTTCCCAGTCCAGTTAAAATCGCAAAACCAGTAAAAACACTTTTTTTTCTCGGTGGTTATCTTTTAAAAATTTTGGTTTCGCGAGAATCTTCTAAAAAATCTTTTGGATGCGCTTTTAAAGTTTTATGTTTTCGTCCGCGTGCGTTTGGGTTTAAAGCTTTGCGCTTCGCTCATCGTCGTCTAACTTTAAAAAAAAATAAAGACGACGTTTGAATTCGTATCTAAAATTTTAACCTAACGCTAAATCGCTCGTGGCTATCAAAAAAATTATTGTTTTTATCCCCTAATTCCCCATTCGTAAATTCATATCGCTGGCATCATGTATAAATTTTCTCCGAGACAAAAATTTAATTGACTGCGGCGTATGGTAAAACATCTTGTTTTCGTTGGAAAACTAGACTGTTCTACTGGGGGGAATCAATCTGGTGTTTATGTCCCATAAATTCCCTTGAGCTTAAAAACCCCTCGTAAAAAAAGAGCTTTCTCAGCTTGAGCCAAAAAAATAACGCGTAAAATAAAATTCTTTTGAATCGTTAATTCGGTTCGGGGACCCACGTCAGTAAAACCTCTCGCCAACTTGTGAAAAATATAAAAATTTTACCACCCCTTTCCCCCGTTCCCGGGGGGAGAAATGTTGTTCGACCCAACCTCCGATATCGTCGTCGCTATTTTAAATTTTAAAAACCCTTTTCTTTATCCCAAAAACCCTCCTTTTTTTCGCGCCGATGTTGTAAATTTGAATTGTCGTAGTCGTTGCCTGGCCCCAATGTACCCTAAAAGTTTCGAATAAGCCGTTTTTAAACCGTTTGAATTTAAATCTATCGTTGTTTAAACGTCTTTAATCGCTAAATAAAATTTGTTATAATTTTTAAAGCGCTCACGTCTATATTGTTGGGAACGCGTCAAAAAAAAAAGAAAAAGATGCGGGGGGCCCCATTTCTTTGAACTTCGTCTGATTTGAAAAACCCTGAAATCTAAAAAAATACAATCATCGGTTGCTGTGATTTAAATGATCGTAACCTACGCCGCATCTCGTCGTGGCGCAATACGTTTTAAAAATTTTTTTGATTTTGATAAAAATTTTTAAATTTTCTACGCCAATCGTTTACGACGTCGTTGCTGACGGGGTAAATTTTTATTTTGAAAACCCTTAACGAACGTCGCGCTAAATGACTCTGTTTCGCCGACGAAATTTTAAAACTCTTTTAAAACTCTGGGGTTTAAAAAAAAGGGGGGTTAAAATTTCCCGACTGCTCGTAACCGGGTACGTAAAAATTCTCTCAAAACTAATGGAAACGTCATTTTATTATATTAAAATTATAACCTTTTAAAAAAAAATGTACCCAAAGTTGAAATGAAATCGGTGAAAAATTTGGGGCGATTAAAATTGATAACGTTATCGAAATCGACAAAATTCTCGATTATATTAAAAGCAAAAAAATTTGGGTGGGATATTACAACGTGCGTAAAAAAAAAGAATAATCGCTCAGACGGGTGGGCCGGACCGTAAAGTTTATCGAGCCCGGGGCTTTACAACATTAACGAAATTTTCAATATTATGGGAAAAAATAATTTGGATAACTTTTGTTATCGATAAAAAACCCAAATTTTTTGATGAGTTTGACTCAAACGAATAGGTTCGTTAAATTTACCCCGGGTTAAAATAATTTACGGGTTTCTCGAATTTCTAACCGTGGGAGAATACAGTAACAAAAACGACGTACAACTTTTTAAATTTAAAACATTCATTCGATCAAGACGCGTCGTTCGGCGAAAAACATGTACATGGGAAAATAAAAAATCCGTTGATGAAAAAATTTCAGTCGGCACTTTTAACGAGTTGACTTTTTGAGTTAGAAAATAGTAAAAAACGGGGTTCCAAATCACGGTTTTTCCCCATTATTTTTAAAAAAGGGAAAAACTATAAATAATGGCGAGCATTTACGGACCCAGTCCAATGAGCGGTGGTGATGTTGCTAGCGTAGCCTCTAAAGACAAATTTCACGAACATCGTCTGGGGAAAATTTAATTTCATGGATATTTAAACGAGATGAAAATTTTTAAAAAAACTATTCTCATCGAAAAAAAATAACTTATACTCGGATGGCACTTAAAGTTTAAACAACCTTTTTTATGTTTAACGTTTTACCTACATCCGATATTTTTTCACAATTTATAAAAAATAATAGTTTTTCTACGCCCCAGTAACGCGTGATTATGCAAACATTTATTACTTCCTTCCCAAAAACAAAAAGAAAAAAATTTTATTTTTAATGAAACAAACATCTCAAGTACGAAAAAGTGTTTTAAACTGGTGGGGTTCAAAAGTTTTATTAAAACGACTTTTTTGGGGCTAAATTTAAAAATCTAATTACTAAAAGAATACCCCTTAGTTTTTTTTTATTATAATAATGGGGATTTTATAATAAAACTAAATTTGCTTTAGTATATCGAAACAAAAAACTAATGAGAAATTTTACAAACTCGATTTTTATATTTCTAAATTATCATTTTTTTCAATATTTTCCCAAATATTTGAGGATGAAAATAACTCTTATTCTTTAGTAAAAAAGAAAAAAATTATGATAGTGATAATCGGAGGTTTGATCTATTTTAAACTTTGATAATGATGTATCTAAAAAAAAAAAAATTTTGTTTTATCGCGGGTAAAAAAACGCTGAAAAAGGGATTTTTAAACTTCATTCAAAGGATCAAAATTAAAAATTTTTTTTTAAAATTTTAAATTTTTTCGGATCTCTAGATCATGGAATCTGTTACAATATAAAAACTAATTTTCCCTTAAATTAAAATCTTTTTTTATTAATAAAAAAATGAGCGCGCCTATAGAATCAACGAATTTTTACTTTATCCAAAATTTCGGGGTTTTAAAAGAAAGACTCCCGACGGGGGTCGCGCTAAATCATTTCGTTTGCAAAAAAATCCCACGATATTCAAAAAATTACGAATCAAAATAAACCAACGCGAAAATTTTTATAAAAATATAATAAAATGATCAACGCTTTTCGTCTGAAACAAGGGGTGAATTGGTTTTTATGGGGGGAGGAGCCATCGGGAACCAGTATCGCCACAGTCATATCGTCACCCGTGGGGTACGCTTTAGGGTTTAACTTTGGGGTTGGGCGGAGGAGCGTTCGGGCCCAAATATGTGAAAAAAAAATTGTATAAAAAATAAAAAAAACGATAAATTTTAAACTTTATCTAAATAAACGATCGAAAAACCCCGTTGGGAAAAACCATCGAAGACGGTTTCAAACAAAAAGAATTTTTGCTCGTATGCGAAGAGCGGATAAATTTTTTACAAAATGAAAGAAAAAAAAACCGTAATAAACTAGATAAACCGACGACTTTACCGTCAAAAACGAAAAAACTCTGATACGGAAAAAAAATTCTTATAGAAAAACTTTTGAGTTTAAAATGAGCGTAAATAAAAAATATTATAATCAAAAAAAAAAGCTTCGTGGTGGGGGGCGATTTTTAAAAATTCGATAGACCTCCCCAGCTCCAGCGATGTAAACGCTTTAATTTTTAAATTTTACTAAAAAAGGTTGTTGTCTTTATCAACCCCCTATCACCTTATTAAACAAACGTCTAAACTTTTTTTTCTACAGCTTTTTTAAAAGATAATAAGGGTTTTTTTTAATATCTTTACGCATTTCTTTTCCCAAAACCCCCCTTTGCTTTTTTTTAATTTATTACATCTTTTAAAACCAATAGGAATACTTTCCACTAATTTAAACCCTTTCCCTTTATTAAACGTATCCTATTATTAGAACTAGGGAAAACAACACTTGTCGAAACCCAAATAAAAGCCATTCGCAAGGAACTCTTTATATTTTCTTGATTCCCTTTTTATTAAACAAAAATAATATTTTTTAAAATTTTCTTCACTTTTTTTAAATTTTTAAAACCGGGTTTCCCGGGGGTTTTATTGATAAAAGTCATTAAAAGGTTTTGGGGGGGCATGAAAAATTCCAAAATCATTAAAAAAAATTTTTAATGGTTGGCCCAGCCCCCCCCCATTTAAAAAATTTAATTTACTCATGACGAAATTCCCCTTTAAAAAAGATTTTTAAAAAAATTTTTTGGGTTTCCTAGAACCCCATCCCAACATACTACGAGCAAACCCCATTGTCTCCCGACCTTAAAGGACCATAAAAAAGGGGCACCCACGAATGGTTCCCTTTTGCACAGTTTAAAACCCCAGCCATAAAAATGGGGAAGCATTACCAAGTCAAATGGGAAAGGGGACAATAAAACAACCTGGGGGAAAAGAAATATCCCAGACGAATTGATCAAAACTTTTACATTCCCCAAACCAAACGTTACAAAGCGGGAAAGAGGCGTTGATCCACGAATTAATTTACCATTAGTCTCTTCACATTTAGTATTTTATAGTGGAATTAAGATGGGAACATTTAATTTCTTACCTTATCTCATGGTTTAATTTTATGGTTTATAATAATATATATATATATATATATATATATATATATATATATATATATATATATATATATATATATATATATATATAACTTTGGCCATGGACATGATTGCTTACTGTACCTCTCCCTATAATTGTTTCACTTTGCATTTATGATTTCTTTATTTTTTTGAATGTGATATAATTGCTTACTTATCTTGTTAATGTCTTGGTATTTCAGCCTTTAATTCCTTTCATAATTATATGGTTTTGTTAAGTCGGGGGACTTAATTTTTAAGGAGGCACATATCACCACGCTACAATAAGGAAATATATTAATTTCATGGATGTATAACTTGGTAACATTATATTAAGTACTGGTGTTTCTAGATTTGATAATATAAGTGGCCGTTACGTAAGTCCAAAAATAAAACTATTTCAACCTTGCACTTTCCCTTACTGGTGAGCACCACATTCCAAGTAGCGATGACCTCACAGTGCAGGCCCTGGTCAGGAGTGTAGTCCAAATATGGATACACTCTACATCGATTTGCTTAGGACAGCCTTCTTTCTCAAACCAACCAAACATATTATTGTATTGTCTAATTATTAAAAATGTATCATTCATAAGGTATGAAACAAGCCCTTTTTAAGGTTATGATCTTAAAAAGTGTTCATAAATTGTTTTAATAAACCTTTGAATTCTTAGTGAGGGCAGAGATGCCTCCACCATCCAAACATGTATTAAATGTATCATCACCGTAAACCCCGTCCAACTCGTATCTTTGCTTATCGTCTGTACTGCATATAGCCTAACTGGTTATAGTATAGTAATGTTCATTGTTCGGTTATTAGGTGTTCGAGCTATAGCTATAGTGCGAATACCTCTTGTTTAGTAGGTCAAGGCTGTTCCTTTACGGAGCCCTAAAGGGACAACATTTTTTTTTTCGTTCCCTCGAATTAATATTTCGTTCCTCGAAATAATATTTCTTTCCCCTCGAAATAATCAAAACAAAATCATACGTTGAAATAACAGCGTTGAGAAACAGGTATTTTAAACCCTGCTAATATCAGCTATATAGTCCTATTTTTTTGTGTTGTCGGTTTGGGTTTTGTTTAAATTTCATTATGTTTTAAAATCCCCATTTCCCTTTCATATAAACCGTTTTTAATTTCAATGTAGGCCGGGGTTGGATCACGTTTAGTTTACGTTCCTTCGGCTCCATTTTCGTATAGTTCGATCATTCCCGCCCACATAATTGGATGCAGTGCCCCGCCATGAAGTGGAACATTTATATTTGGGGGGGGGTTTAATTATTGTCTTTGATAATACTGGTTATTGTTTACGGATCTTTTTGATCTAATTTGTCTTCTCCTTCAGCGTCCATTTTAAAATCATGATCGAATTAAATAACAATATTACTAGACATGCTTTGAAAAAACATGACCCTTAAAGCACAGTGATATGATTTAACCCCAAAGTAATTAAAATGGTATGACTGAATCAAGGGTTCTGTGACAAAATTGTAATATTCTAATGATTTGAGTAAATGACCCTAATGACCCCGACGTCCCTTAAACTCAAACTGCCACGTTCAGCATAACACATTTCTTTTCTTTTCCCCGTTTCAGGATGATTTGGATACACAATGGACATGGTTTGAGTGGACAGTCGATATAAGCTCCCCGGTGTTGGAGTTAAAACTGGTTCCCGAGGCGAAGCCGAAGCTATTCTCATTTCCCCGAAGATACTGTCCAAAACTCGTCATTTAATTTTTACTATACCTCATACATATTCACAATATTCTCTGGTTCGGCATCATTGAGCTTGGGAAAACGCGAATTACATTTACGTGTCCCGCCATCTTTTCATGTTATAATATGTAGCTAGGGCGTTGTTCGCGCGTGCGTACTACGCCCGGACTGTTCCCCGCGCCCCGGCGGCAAGATCGTTGGACTATTTCCCCCCGGGACTGTTCCCGATGACAGTCTACGCACTACTGCGCATGCGTATTTACCCTGTGCGTGAATACTCGCGCGGGGCGCTTGTAATAGCCGAAAAGCATCTGGCACGTGACGGTGAATGGACCAGTGAAATTCGGCTCTCGATCATGAATATGTATGAGGTAGTAATTCAAATATAACAGGGTTTTAGGGGACATCGATATTAGCTCCCGGGTTGGAAATTGAGAAACTAGTTCGAGGCGGCCGAGGGAAACCCGACCCCCAATTCCAGAGGGTAAACGACTCACGAAATAAACCATGTTATATTTGTTTTCTATACCTCATACATATTCCCAAAATTCTCTAGTTCGGCATCTTTAGCTCGGGGAAAACGCGAATTTCATTTACGTGTGCCGCCATCTTTTCCATGTATATAATATGTAGCTAGGGCGATGTTCGCGCGTGCTCAGCCCGTGCGACTGTTTCGCGCGCGCGCGCGTTTCGCGCCGGAACGATCGTTGGAACTATTCCCGCCGGGACTGTTCCCGATCGACAGTCTACTACGCACTACTGCGAGTAGACTGTCGCCTCGAAACTAGTTTTTCAACTCAATACCTCGGGGAGATAATATCGACTGTCCACCCTCAAACCATGTTATATTTGTATAATATGATAGTCCTGCCTTCTGATAAAAAAAAGATCCATTTGGTGCGGTAACCCTAACAATGATGTACAATTTTTTTAATGCAATGAATAAAAACTTTTTGTCACCCAGTAAAAAGAAAAAACCTTTGTAATTAACTAAATTGTTTACGCCTATTTAGATCCACTCATCACCTATAATTATCTCGGCATTAACTTTTCATTGAGGCACTCTAATGTCAGGGTAATTTTGTCTAGAGGACCCGGTTGAAGGCTGTCTGACTATCGGCCGTTGGGTCTAGCTAGCGCAAGACAGCCTTGCAATCAAGGCTACAAGAGGACTGGAAAGTAAATTTTACTGTATACATTGTTGTGCACGTTTCATGGTGCCCGTGCGGGAAAATTTCAAAATGGGTTTTTAAATCCGAATCGAGTTATAGGCTGGGTCGACTTGCAGAATCTTTTCTTTCGATAATATAGTAATTGGTCTGATCAAATGACAAGAAATTAACTTCCATCAGTAACATAAGGTTTTAAGGCATTGGTTATTTTCGATTATTCTACACCGGTTTACGATGAAATTCACATTCAACGACCAGTCATTCCATCCTGATTCGTGAGCAGTCATATGCAGTCATATTCGTTCTTCAAATCGAATGACAAAAAAAACGCACCTGTGACCTTAGCCTTTTAATCAAGACGTGAGCGAAAACACTGTACATGTATAACTTTTATTAAACTCTCCCCTGGTACCCGGATCGGTGACTCTCCTATTTATTACGAACAAGACCAGCGTGTCCTCGTGGCATCCCAGTGATCTTTTCGTGCTGAATGTCCGCGATCCGGGGTACCACGGGCTAATCAAATGTTAGTTTTTACTCCCCCATACAATTCCAGTGTGCTGGATATTGCAGTGTGAGCCGTATTGGAGGATACTAGGCCTATAATTTGGCGTTACAAATAAGAAGAAATAAGCGTTAACAATAATTTACAATCATGTTTCAGGTGAACTGTTATGCTTTATTCCAAATACAGCAACGTTTGTTGATATCCTCGATCAGCTTTAAAAAGTTTAATTATTTTATTAAAAGGAAAAGATATCCTGAATAACAAGTATTGCCCCAAACCTTTGTTTCATTGCATCACAGAAGCCTAAACAAGAGACGGTCAAGAATGTTCAAGACGTGGTCAAATCTGTAACAAGTGACGCTCCTGTTCCCAAACCTGTTTTCCAAACAGAAGCCAACCAAACAAAATGACAGTCAGTGATCGTAAAAAAACTATAGGCATATTTGAAACTGTTGAACAAGCTTTACGGCATCAATGGATGTAATGGTAAGTTCAGCTTTTCATATAAAATGTAAAAGTACATGATGTGAATTAACAATTTGTTTACAGATTAAAAAGGGGGCTGTTTTTCAGGTTTTGTTTTTAAATTTCAGCACGACCTGCTGTATTTCTGTTTGCAAGTAAAGATGATAGCAGAAACCAAACCGAGGGGGAATTCCCTTTGAAGCCGAAACACTGAACTCCATTAGAGTCAACCATCAACTTTACATGGAAGATGGTAGCAGGAAGTCTCGCTCGAGGGTGTTTCTTTTAGTGTTGTTGAGCCAATGATGCCGATAGATATAGACAATGTGTTAAAAGAAAAACTCTTTACATGCATGTG
>CM055818.1:45427389-45780250 GCA_029582265.1 Zoroaster sp. YZ-2022
GTTCTATTATCCCTTTTCCTTATAATTCTCCTGTGGAGTACAAGATTTTCTATAGTTACCTTGTGGGGTCCAATTGTTCTATTGTGTTTTGGACCCCACAACGAATGGTGTGTACGTTCACACACCCACACACACACACACACACTTGTGATGTGATTGCGAGTGACACAACAACTTCTAACATATTGGTTTATTTAAATTTATTTATATGAATAATTCATTATTACGGTATTGATTATGTTCTCAGGTTTTGATGGCATTTAGTGATATGGCCTTCACATCTATACTGTGTTGTATAAAACATAATCTAAATATTTATTGTTGCAGTTGCAGAGATTGCCGTTTTTGAGCGTACACTGGATGAAAAAAAGGAAGATCCGACGACTGTTTTAAAACTTCTTAAAGACCCATTCTTTCTAATCGCAGTTGGTTTGTAATTTTTGAATATTCTTTATTAGGTTATATTGTTATTTGTTTAGTGTATAATTATGTCTAAATAATACCCTGTTGACAGGGGATTAAAATATCGGGTGATGATCGCATATTTACCCGCCATTTAAGGGGACAGGAAGGCCACTATGCATTTATCCCTCAATAGTTTTGTTACAACATTCTGTCATCAGGCACGCAGGAACCGGGGTATGGGGCCAGTCCTTGATTTTGCCCACTTTCAAACCATTTGTTTTTTACATATAGCCTCGTGTGTTTTTGTAACCATTGCAGTTAATGATTGTCTAAAACTAAATTCAGAATTCTCCACACAAAAAAAGGTTAACAATTTTCAAAAATATCCTCTAAATTTTGAAAGATTTTTAAAAATCCAATAGCCGGTAGTCTATGGTTTATAATTTTCTGAATGATAACATTTCTTTAGACCAAATTAATGTTTCAAACCAAAATTATTATTTTTGTTTTGGTTCATCTTTGACAATAAATTTACGCCACCAGCGTAATTTGCATGAAATCAATTGTGCGTAATAATAAAGATAATCTCTTAAAAAAATAAAACACTTGCTAATTCTCTATGAATATATGTTTACAGTTAAGCACCAGGTTGCAAAAGAGATAACACAGTCTGTCACTCGATTCAATACTATACTACGAAGCGATTGTACTAAAGAATTAAATTGTAAATAAATCATCACCGGACAGGAATAAGTTGCTATACATTCAATACTATGTGGAATCAGTCAATCTATCACAGCTACAACTGGTAAAAAACTAATGTTTCAGATAAGATAAAATAAGGTAATAATAAATGTTGTTTAGGTGTGGGTACAGTGTGTATCAGATGGTCAGTAACCAAACTCATTTCACGGATATTGTCTTGTCCCCTGCCAAAATCATCCTCCTTCGTGCCTGGTCATAGTTTTCCATTTCATCAGCCATGCCTGAAACCCTCCACATTACTAAATTAAAATAGTTAAGGACACTTTATTATTCTCAATTATTGTGTGGAAATTATGTTGCATATTACATGATAGAGCTTCGAGAACCCTAAATTATCCGGTGTCCTTTGGTGGCCATGGTGAGCCCTGGACTCCAAGCCATAGGCTATACTGGTTTCGCACTGCGTGTTCGCCCGTGGTTCACAATACACATGTCTTTTCCCCCAATTGAAATGAAGCCTGCACTGGTTGTGTCTTTACAAAAACCTATTACTTGATATTCGTGGTAGGATGGCCTTGTAGAGGTGCTGGTCACCTGTTCTATCTTACCACTCTCTGGCTTTGTTTAAAATGAATTTTTGTGTATTTTTTTGTCTTTAGGGTTTTGGTTTTATATTTAATTGATGTAATATGATTGCCAGTGTAAAATGTAATAATAAAAAAAAATAAAAAAAATAAAAAAAAATAAAACATCATATTATCTTTTTACAAAAATGTGTTAAGGGTTTTAGTATATCGGGACAAAGAAAACTCTTATTGAAATCAATGTTCACTTGTGATGATTCTAGAAGATTTCTTCACTACATCCATTGAACAATGTACAGAACGTGTATACTGAATCGAGAATTCATTGTTTGGTGCCGTATATTATCAGGTGCACTCACAGTGGCAAGTGTGGTCTTTGGATTATTAGAGCCAGCTCTGCCCGTATGGATGATCAAAACAATGGGATCAGAAAAATGGCAGTTAGGTAAGTATGTTTCAGTATAATAATGTAATTTATTATTATTTCAAAAACTACACTGTAAAAAGACATGTAAATTTACAGCAAAATGTAGGCAACTCTATTTCCAACAATTTGCTGTATTACAATTTTACATAACAAGTGTGTTAAACTGATTTACATAATTTCTGTAAACGCTTAATAATGAAACTGCAGTACGTTTCCATATTTGTTTGCTTTATCCATTCTGATTCTCTTTTTTGGCCTACAAAGAATATGTCCCAACTTTGAATTTCTGATCTTAACTAAAATATTTAAATTGCGATTTTAGGGGCTGTGATAAAACCAATCATAAGTCGCAATAAAATAAGATTTAAAGGTCCCATGAAATTGGGATTTGTTAACTTGAAAACATTACTGCACAACTCACTTTTCTACCTTTTGATACACTTTTTGGCACTTTTGAGTCTTTGTTATAAAACCATGAGCAAATCAGTGATTTCACAGCGGGAATAATTATGCAACATGTGGTTTCATTATGCCCCATATTTAAACCCAGTTCTATGCTTCAGAGCCACAGTCATCCAAAAAGTAAAATTTATTTTGACTTTTAAAGAAATGTACAGAACTAGTATTAAACTTTAAAAAAAAAGTATGGTCAAATTGCAATGTGAAATTTAAGGTGTATAAAACTGATGATAATATTAATCTTCTCTGTAGGAACATTTTGTTTGATTGAATTGTTCTCATAACAGTTAAATAAAATCCAGTTCGAATTTAGAAAATAGTCTTTCCATGATTTCATGCAACAATGAATGCGAAAAGCTTAAATGCATTTTCATTAACGACACAACGTAATAAGCTGAAACTTTCACATTGTTTGTTTAATGTATATTTTGATTCACAATGAGTTTAGTATATCCGTAAATACAATCTTGCCAACATTCCCTTATACAGATGCTATGCATTATTTCACAATCAGGTGTGGTGTTTGTACCGTCAGGTTTGTGTTACGTTATTGCATGTGCTTTGTTCGGATACTTCTCCTACAATATTGGCAGGTCAGTTGTTTAATAAAACAGAAATGCAGATTATAGACGATGTGACCAAAATGGGCACAAAATACAAAATGTACACAAAAATGTACAATGGTCTATGACAAGAAACCATATAATCTGATATATCAGAAAAAATCTTAATTTTTTTTTAAATAAGGCACTAACATTACATATCAAATCTTATTCATCTGAAAATTAACAAAATCCTGATGTTATGTGGAGAAGTGTACAAAATGTACAAACTCTACATACAAATCAATTTCACAATTTTCTTGTGACCGACACAATGTATTAGGCCAAAGATAAAATGTTGATTTTTTTAGTATGATGCATTTACAGACAATATAAGACAAATGTAGTACTCGTACTCAAACTCGTACTCTTGACAAAGTACTGGACTACAGGTCTGAATGTAAAGTCTCTTTAGACAGGAGGGTCTTCTTCTTCTTTCGTATGATGATAAGCAGCTTAGAGTGCTAGTAGCTGCATACATCGGTTTGATGACATTAGTTGAAACAGGGTGGACCACGTGAAGGTTGTCATCTCCCACCCCAGACAGGAGGGTTAAAATGTATTAATTGATCTCAAATAAGGCAAAAAAAGTCTCCGGTTTCTGGTCTACGCGCGCGTCGTCTCAGACCAACGAATGGCGTGTAAGAACACACACACACACACACAGCTTAGCGGCCCGTTCACTCTGTGGACATTCCTTTGTTCTCCTGTACTTAAGGATAGGAATTCTTAAAATCGTTCCCATTTCACACAGAAGAGTGTTTTGAGAGCGGTTTTCGTTCTATTTTTTCCCTTTTAATAATATCCTTCGATTTAAGTCAAAGAACCTGCCTAGACCATGGAGGAAGCTTCCTCCATGCCTAGACAAATCACTAATTTCAGAGATATTCTACTTTTAAAAAGTCAAAAATCCTTATGTGGACGTGTGCAAGTCCACAGAAGGGAAAAATATCCGGCGTTCTGTGGACATCTTTTGTTCTCAGGTCCACAGAATGAATGCTCTGCCTACTCACCCTCACACACACACACAAATTGAAGCCGCCCTATGACCAGAAACCAGAGACTTTTTGTTTTGGCCTAAAACATTAATCAATGTTTGTATTATGCCTATACTTATCTCTTTGAACTGAATTATTAGAAGCGGGTGAACTACATTTCATTAAAGCCATGTAAACAATAAATAAACAATCGATTGTGAAGGAGGATTGCCTCTTTTTTATCAAACATTGGGGATAACATTTTCGGTCGGGAATAGTTATCTGTTTCGATCCATTAAATAATAGAGGATATTTATTTATTGGGCTTATTACCATGTAGCAGACTTGTATTCGAGTCCTCAAACCTCGAGTCCGAGTCCCCAGTGTCGAGTCCGAGTCCGAGTCCGAGTCACGAGTCACTTACAAAATTTAAACGAAAAAAGAAAACCTTATACATATGTCAAGGTTCAAAGTTATGTGAAAAAAACTACTCGAGATATATGGGCTAGTAGGCTATCTCATGTTCCAAAAATTTCCTAACATTATTTGAAAATGATTTGAAATTTCGAAAATCTTTCGTAAAAATAATGTTTTCGTTTTTTATACAAATTAATGTTTCGAACCCGAATGATATATTTATGTTTTGCTCGGGTAGACGTTGTTGGGTGGCCTGGGGAGGCCGTTAGGACAACGTTTACAGCGGCGTAGCCAGGACTTTTTCAGTGGGGGACACAGGGGGCATTGCTTTTCAGTGGGGGGCCCAGGGGGTATGGCTTTTTTTCCCTTTTCTTTTTCGGGCACTATCGGGATTTTTCGTGGGGGGAACCTGGGGGGGGGGAACCTGGGGGGGGGGGTACTGGAAATTTGTGGGGGGGCACGTGCCCCCAGCCCCCCCCCCTTTTGAAAAAGCCATAAAAATAAATATTTACGACATGAAATTGTGTTAGTCTGACAGCTACGGTGAAATATTACCGAAAATCAAAATGCGCAGCATTTTAACAAAAGATAATTTCGACATCTGTCAACCCTAATTTTGAATTTGGAGGGAATTTGCACAATTATCTCCCATCCTCACTCTCAAAAAAAGTCGCCATATTTTATTATTAGGTTTTTGTTGTTGAAAATACAGTTGTTGTCCTCTTTCGGCTGCTCCCGTTAGGGGTCGCCACAGCGGATCATGATCCGCATATTTGATTTGGCATAGGTTTTTACGCCGGATGCCCTTCCTTACGCAACCCTCCCATTTATCCGGGCACTAAGCATGCACTGGCTTGTACATCCCCAGTGGCTGGGTTCACTAATTCGGCCCTCGCAGCAATTATGGCAAAGTGTCTTGCTCAAGGACACAAGTACCATGGTCGCGGCAAGGCTTCGAACCCACACACTCTGACGACTCAGCCATCAGAACACAAATCCGATGCACTAAACCGCTCGACCATGGCACCCCACGTTGTTGAAAATACAGTCTAGCCTAAATATTGATTTGGCTTCGTCTACAGGAACATATGGGAAAGATATTACTATCACATCTGCACTAAGAAATTGTTTCCAAACTCCATAAAATCACATTTTATACGCTGAAATAGCTTAAATTATCTAGAATTGACACCAAACACCATGAAAATTGAGACACGAATGTTTGGGACAGTGTAATAAGTCTGGTACCCATCACTATCGAGCTTTTTTTCCCACGATGTTGTACGCTGAAGCTTGGGTATATCATTCACTGTAATCTATTTTTAGAAGACGCACTTTGTTTTCATGCGGCCGCTGCGTACAAAGCGATTCCGATGGCGTTACTACAACCATATAGAAAGGACACAACAGGCTATGCTACAACGGAATAGGATGCACGCTATCAATTTTTAATATAAAACTATTCGCATTATTAAGTAACAAGACTTAAACACTATGTTGCAAGAATATTCTTTTATTTGGTCAATGTTTTAAAATAGTGAATATTAGGCATTTTGCCCTCGAGTCCGAGTCACAAACATCGAGTCAGAGTCACGAGTCAGAGTCCGAGTCCGAGTCCGAGTCCGAGTCCGAGTCCGAAGGGTCGAGTCCGAGTCATTGTACATAGTGACTCGAGTCCGAGTCCGAGTCATCAAAAAAGTGACTCGAGTCGGACTCGAGTCCGAGTCATACAAGTCTGCCATGTAGTGACACATGGTTTTTTGCAATTTCGAGAAAACTGCATTTGAAGTTGGACTAATTCAATTTCAGAAGATCGAGTTTCCATAAAGATTCAACTGATTTAAAACTATGTATAAAAAGGATAGTTTGAACATTATATAAATGCTTTTAATTCAATTTATTAATCAACAAACCTTATCGTCAATTCGTGAGCAGAGTTGTGTATTCTACGCCAATACGTTTGTACACACAATACAGTACATCACTTCATCGTGTTAATATCAACCGATTATACCTTTTATTTGTTTTTAATCTCATTGGAATCGTTGCTTATTCACGCTTTCTGACCTTCGTGTTTTATATCACAGGTGGTTTTGCCTCGCTGCTTCTCTGTTTAGTTTATCGGTATGCATTGCAATGGTAAGACGTTTTACAAAATGGCTGTTTGTAGGTCGTATTCCTTCACGCAAGTAGTGAGCTGAATACCCAGTTTACATTCAAGTTTTCCCTGAATATTAAGAAATTATATATTTTTTATGCATACATTTGTTTTCACCGCTAGAGGGCTATTGTGTGCACAGAGTGGACACAAGTCTGATGAAGAGCTCCCGCCATCAAATTTCAAATTTGAGCACAATTGTTTTAAAGGTATATCCGGTAATGTGAAAAAGAATCTTGGCATTTCTGAAACAATTTACGTTCTTACACTTGTCAACGCTTATTTTAATGGATTAGCCTTTGCATATCTAATATGCATCTTAATGTATTTGAAGTGAACATTAAAGTCAATATTAAGTCCTGATGGTAGAAATAATAATGTCATATTGCTGTTTTTATGCACATGAATACTGGATTTATGCTTATGAGCAAACTGTATACAATTACTGAAATAATTATTTATTATATTCCAACTGTGGGGCAAAATATCATCCAAACTAGAGTGTAATTTACATAGGCTAGTTAATATACTACTCAAAACAATTTAGGGAACACTGGATTTTTAATATCAAATAGGTTTGAAATGTTCCATGAACCGGGATTTTCATTTGCAACCCCCTCTCTCTTTCAGTAGTCATGTCATGAAATGTGTAATCACTACATGCATCCTTTATCATCTGTTTCATTGTGCAGTTGTTTCTCATCAATTCTGTAAAACATTGTGTTTATCTGAAATAAACGATCTTGCTTTAACTGAGATTATTCCGGTGTTCCCTTAAATTGTTTTGAGTAGTATAAATGTAGGCCTATTACATACGCAGCACATCATTTAAATACGTTACCGGTAAGAAACGTAAACCAATTAAAATGGCAACATATAGGCTATTGTCCTAATTCATAAGTTTTACTAGTTTTATCCCTGATGCCAAGATTCTCAACAAAAACACATTTTTGGGGGGCATTACCAGAAATGTTTTACTCCTGGACAAAGGCAAAATGACAGAAATATATCATTATTTATTGTAGGTTCCATTTGCGACTAGTTTTCCGAAGTTGATTGCCCCAATGGCCGTACTTGGTTTCAGCTTTGGTAAGTTGATCCTTTAACACCAATCAAATAGTTACCGTATTAACAGGAGATGCAATATTGCATTCTCACGGTCTAAATTGGTGGTAAGTTGCTGAATTTATCAAGCATTCCTTGAAACGTTTCTTTCCAAACTGAATTTAAGTTTTATTAAGATGAAAATTCCATCCATGTTAGAATGAGTAAATCTGAATGCATTTTCATTTTTTGTAATTTGTCGTTTACCGTAACACTATACTTAATAAGCTGAAACTGTCACAGTTTGTTTGTTGAATGCATATCCCGATTAATAAAACCAAAAAATATATAAAACAAACTCATGCAAACAGTTTCGTTGAAACAGTTCACGTTAACGAGACACGATATGATCGGAGGAAAGTTGCATGAAATGCATGAATACTATTTTGAATACTATTTTTTCAAATTTGGAATTAGTTACTTTTGTTCAATTATAGGTGTAATAGACAGTGTATCTGTCGGTGTGATGTTCTACATCGTTTGCCACCGTCACAATGGGGCGTATGGCTCGGCGGGATCCTTCAGTGCGTTCAGCTTTTCAATCGGGTTCATCGTAGGTAAGATTGGAAAAGTCTGTATCGTCAGCAACATTAAGAAAAGCCAAAAAGTGTCAGAACACTGGAAATGTCTGTAGGCAGAAAATCACGTTTGAAGGAAGGCACTTTTTAAAATGACCTTTTCTACCTCATTCTGGTGGCCGAACTTTATGATTTCTGTACGGTATGTAATGAAAGCTTACATACTGCCCGGAATTTTGAGGAGAAAATAAGATAATAGGCCTAAGAAAGTACAGGGAAAACTATATATTACTTAAAAGGACTGCTGATTATTCCGACATCCCATAATTCTGACTGCCATTTCATCAGCTTAGGCCTACACTAATAACAACTGCCGGTTAATATTGCTCCGACCGGAAGCCCGCTTTAAGAAATTATGTTCCATAAAAAGGCTTGTCCTATCGAGAAAAATGGCGGTGTCAGTGTATTGAAATAAATATTAAAGTATATTAAAATATGACTGCCGTATTGCCTTTAGGATGAAGACCTTTCATGCGTTTAATTCCGGCAAAGGTGTGTATATCCAGAATTTAACCATATGGTTCCATATAAATTTCAACGTGGAGAATTTGTAAATCCTGATCAACCCATTCAAATCAGCAAACAACCTCTAGCTCAATTTGATTTTTGTTACTTCGTGAAAACGGTGACGCTATATGATATTATAAACATTCATCCTATATCGTCAAAACATGATTTAAAGTTACATCGATGAGTCTACAATATCCCTATAACTTTTAATTCCGGAAGGTAATTAGTTGGCAAGTACTAATTGGCAACGTGCCTTTTCAATCCAGCTTCAGTTTCAAGAAAAATATCATACAAACCTTTGAAAGTTTCATTAGAAAAGATGCTCACATTTCTTAGAACATGACGAAAAAGTGTTGTTTTCTCTTATAGATGAGAGCACATCATTAATTTGATACTCTGGTAATTACCATTCAATTTGTAGTTCAGTTTCTGTACATAATTACTAAAAGTATATACACTGAATTCAATAAGCAACTTATTTCTGTTATTTCTTTGTTAGGTCCATCACTAAGCAGCGCCCTCCTCAATCTCATTGGCTTTGCCTGGTAAGATTTAAATACAATTGTTTTGTTTGTTTCTGTTGACATTCCCAAAATAAATATAATAAACTTTTACACGAAGAAACATTGAACAAGGAAGAAACATTGAAGAAAACTGCCAGGAGGCCATGGAATACGGAATATTACAATGTTGCTAAAGTGATCAGTATAAATTGCAATTATTGCCAAGCCAGATGCTATCTGCGGCAGCCATCAGGACATGTCTTCCTGGGGACAGCCTCATACGCTGAAGGGGTCGTTGTCACTCCCCAATGGTACCCAGGCAATAATAACATTCCTCTACGTACATGTACCTAGGATTAAGATTTTTCTGGGTATCATTGGGGAGTACCCTCGGAGCCAACGGCCTCTTCAGCCATATGCACCTGTTGCTGCTGGATGCATGAGGTTATGATCGCATGAGGTTTTTTTTTGGAATGCCTGCAATTAAAGGGGCAGTATCGTCATGATCAAAGCAGACTTTCAAGAGGGCATGGAATCGGTGTCCTAGTTCAAGATGAACACAGTGACTGATAATTACTGGCTCATTTATGCAGCAGCAACGGTAATGACCTTATTATTTGGGGTATTATTTTCAGTCAGTTAATCTAAAACTAGTACTCCGATTCCATGCACTGTTGATCATGACGATATTGCCCCTTTAAGAGTATTTTGGTGGGAACATAATAATTCAGCCCAAATGTGAGAAAAAACGCGTAAACCGAGAATTGGTATCACTGCTGAAGTTGTGGACGATTGGAATATGATTATGATGAATTTGTAAATAATATAACATAGGCTATTGCATATGCATACGTCATTGTTGTGTCATCTTTTGACAGGCTGCTACGTGGACTTGGCATAGTCGGCGCTCTCTTCGTACCACTTTGTTTTTGTCTGCGTGGCTCAGATAGTGCGCCACCTTGTGATGAAAAGGAAGAGCAGATGTTAATTCTTCCCACCATGAAAACCCCCAAAACGGTTCTGTGTAAGATGACATCATGAACTGACATTGTATATTAAAATGTTGCTAATTTTCTTTGTATCATTATGGCCGTACAACCCTGCCCCTTTCGGCCACCCTGTTATAAATATAGTTATAGCTAATAGGAATTTTCAATTTGTTGGTTGAAGCACTTTTCCAAAGTCACCGTCTGATGACCCATTAGAGTAGGTCTCAACAAATGTCCCGATCAGCTGGTAAATTACCCTTTTCACCAGTCAAAACTGTTAACAAATTAAAATTGCAGCTCAGTGCTTCCACTTTCAAGGATATTTCCTTATTTTAAGCTCAGGAAATGAAAAAAAATCGATAAGAAAATCATTGACTTTTCTGAGGAAACAAATGACTACATATATAAGTCTTCTGTTTCAATAAATGGAATGCAATTCTTGTTGTGGAAATGGTAACATGTGAAGGATAAGGCACATTATATCACATAGAATTTCAGTAGGGAAGTGTTTAATGTTTTACCAACAACTTTCAGTTGTATTATTAATGTTCAGTTAACACAAGATAAACTTTACATATTAGTTATAAAAAGTAACAATTATATACAATTCTGTACAATTATCTGCTGTTATAAGATTTCATTTTTGTATATAATAAAGTATATTCCATATAAATATTTATTTCATTTGAAGTGCTTCGAAGTATCAACTTAAATTCAAATTTTGTCAATCCCATATAAACTGGGGGACATTCTTGCAGGCAATTATTTCAAGCATTATTTGTACCGACCTACGCCTACGGTGAATTGAAGTTAGGCCTACCTGTTGTACTATTATGTTCCTGTTTAACTCACAGTTAAATATTTTAGCAAATGATAAAATCACGGTATAAGATTTCATTTTTGTATATAATAAAGCATTATTTGTACCGACCTACGGTGAATTGAAGATAGGCCTACCTGTTGTACTATTATGGTCCTGTTTAACTCACAGTTAAATATTTTAGCAAATGATAAAATCACGGTATAAGATTTCATTTTTGTATATAATAAAGTATATTCCATATAAATATTTATTTCCGTTTGAAGTGCTTCGAAGTATCAATCCCATATAAACTGGGGGACATTCTTGCAGGCAATTATATCAAGCATTATTTGTAGCGACCTACGGTCATTGGTGAATTGAAGATACCTGTTGTACCATTATGGTCCTGTTTAACTCAGTTAAATATTTTAGCAAATGATAAAATCACGGCAATTAACTATAATGGGTGAACAATATGTTCACAAATGAATAAATGAAAAAAGATACAGCAGTGGAATCATCAGAATGACTGTCTGATTTTGTAGCAGGTCATCAGCTGACAAAAACAAAACAACAAACTTATGAGGACATTCAGAGCAGTCTTGACAAATACCATCTTGAGTGTCACTATCTGGCAACATTTATCAAGAGGCACCGTGGAGTCTAAATTTTCTGATATATGTTAAGAGACGAATCCATATTGCACACAACAAAAGTACAGAAATGCATATATCGTCCCTAATTTGCCATGGTGACCAATCCCGAATTAAGTTGGCATAGTGACCAATGCGGTATTGGTCACTTTGCCAAAGTACAGAAATAGCCAGTTAGAGCATTCGTCATTTGAATGCATGCTCTATCTCCAAAACTATAAGGAATACATGCATGTGGATAAGATACAATGGTCTCTTCCTGAATGTACTAATGGGCAGGAAAACTTAAAATTGAAAAAAGTTGGATTGGTCACTCTGGCAAATTAGGTACGATATATATGTACAATGAACTAATGTACAAAATATATTGTTTCCAATATTTATCCAAACGGTGAAAAAAAATGTCACGAAATCCTCAAACAATGTTGGTCCAACATAACCTATTACATGTCATTTCTCTGATATGATACGTCATATTCCTCTGCTTATAAGAAAAAAAAAAACTTCCTAATCATACAGGGTCGTCATAAAACAGTAACTGTGTTGGTGATTCCGATTAAGTATGCATCTTATTGCTGGGGATTAATCCACTCTGTGCATGACCTGTTGAGGGCGCCCTTTACGCAAGCAGCAGCTGTTACTAAAGAGTGTTGCACATCGCTGGATAACGTGCACTTTTGTCTCCATCTACATCCAAGTGTAAACGGTTACTCCTAGCTACAAAGTATGGAGTTTTGCAGGGAGTTTTTTTTACACACAAAGACAAGGAGCATTTTCACCACTAAAAGGTTACGATATGCACAGCGCTAATAACCTAGCACAGCAGGTGCCACCTGACAGAATCACAGGCCATCAAAAGCAAGATTTTAACAAGAGGATGGTCTTAAGTCTTTGCCAGGAAGTCTTGTCCCAGTGGTGTGGCTGGTTGACATCATGCAGCCGTTACATCTTCAGCCTCTGTTGAATAGTAGGCCAACCCGACTGGACCGCACCTTCTGAATCATGACAACAAGAGTCGATATGTTACCACCTTCTCGGTCTCAGCCTTCCCAATTTCATCAGCATCGAATCTTTTCCAGTTGGTATTAGATGGGTTGTACTACCTCCGTTTCCCTTTGATTTTTGTTGTTTGTGCATTCTTTGCTTTGTTAACATATTTCATGTACTCGATCTCTCCGTCCAAAGATAGTAACTCCTGCCTCAGTTTCTGGTTGATCTCTTGTAATGATTCTGTAACGATAATACAAAAAGAAATGAACAAATTTAGGTTAATAAAAATATAAAAGAGAGCAGATTCAGTCTTAATTATGAGCCATTTTAGTACAACAGTGTTGTACTAATCTACTATTCCAATACCCATCAGGTCGTTATGTCACCTTTGGCGCCAACACTGACTCTAACTTGATGTAAAATCACATACAATTCAAAATTGACCATCTTGCATGAAATTCTAGGTATTCTAAGTGATTCCTCCTTTTTTTGTCTTGTGCCCACTTCTCAAAGATGTTGAATCCACAAAAGTGTTCCAAAAACAGCATAAAATTTGTATCTGTAGGTTTAAAATGTATAACCCCCATGCTATTTTGGCTAAGAACCTTCCTGAATCTGCCAAAATCCAACACCATGCAGTATAATACCACCACCCAACTGCTGAAATCGGGACACCCGACCCCATGCAAAGTATCCCTGTCAGGGCTATACAGTACACAGTCCATCAACATCCAACAAACCCTGCTGATGGAGTCTGTATGGTTTGGGGTGGTTAGGGTTTATAAGCATTGATATAAGATGTGCATTTGTGTCAATGAATTTCACAGAACTACTGCAGTTATACTGTATAAAAAAATGTGAGATTAGCTAGCAATGGCCTGCGAGAATTTGCATGGCCCGAGCGTGCTGCTTGGTAATGGCCTTTAATACTGCATGACCTTGGAAAGTCTGGCTGTATATTGCATTTCAAAGCATCAAGTCCAACTACACAGCTTTGACAGTCTTTGTTCATTAAGTGAAAACATACATTTATAAATGAATAATGAGATTAATGAAATTTTGTATTAAATTTGTTTCAGGCGAATTAGCAAATGAGTTATTGAGTTTGTAAGTATGTAGGTAGAGTGCCGGTTTCTGAAAATGAAATAACACTGACATACCAGAATGAATAAACAAATGAGCATTATGGGAGGCCATCCATATTTATCATGCGGTACCCCCATACAGGATTTTTTTATAAAACATATATGTCTTCAATCGGGGAATACATAGGGAAGAGAGTGATGGGTCATCATCCTACCTGGATCAGGGGGTGGCCTGCTGAGATCTCCTGAGGTACCGGCTAGGAGAACACCTGTTCCCTGGGGTTTGTATTTTACAGGTGGTGGTGTGACTGCAGGGGTATGAGGAAGTGAGTTCAGGCGTTGCTCGTTCTTGGGAGCCTCTGTATTTGGTTTAAAAAAAATTAAATACAATATATTTATATGTTTCATTGAGTATCACCCTGCAGTTGGTTGGAACAAGGGTGAAAAAGGCATAAAAAATAAATTTAAAAAAAGAGAAGCTGTCCCTCCAGATAAGAAATATGTTGTCGGACTATATGTCACAAAAATTATAATTCTGGAAAATCAGTGATAGTCGGTTGTCACTAAAGGCGGAACCACTGAAGTTGGTTTTGAAATTTGGGCATGTGAAGTTAGTTTCTTGATACTTATAAGTATTAACCTTAACCAAACTTCAACAGCGGGGTTTGTTGTATTTTGATGGATTCAGTACTGTATAGCCCAGACAGGGATACTTTGCATGGGGCCGGGTGTCCTAATTCCAGCTAAAGTCCAGCAGTTGGGTGGTAATGTTTGTGCACGATGTTGGGTTTTGGCAGATTCAGGAAGATTCCTAACCAAAATAGCTAGGGGATTAGGGTTGATGTGCGTGACATTGGGAGAGGGAGGGTGTGATGAGGGATGTATGTTTTCCCCCTTTTTTTTTTTAATTTAAAGTACAATGTCATTGTATTCCTATTCAATGCTCCCCCTGCTTTAAGTCATGTGTACTCATTGAAAAAGCTGATACGAGTTTGTAATCATCTACATCTATGTCCTCTTAGTTTGAAGTTATTTATTTCTGAATAAGTGGCAATTTATCATCACTGGGCTACGTATGAAGCAACACACGCAATACTTTGCAGTGTATTTCCCGCTCCAACTATAACTCAAACTTACAAACAAGATAAATGCAAAAAAGACTAAAAGGTTGACATGGTGGAACGTGATAACAGAGTAGGTTTGCAGTACGTAGCACTGTGTACTTGTGCGGTTCTGAGAAGAACCTGTGGTTAAACTCAACGTTTCGGACAGTGTGCTCTGACCGTCTTCAGAAAGATATGTGCAGTTGATTGCCAAACAGTTATCCACACTATAAATGTATAGGTTCTTACATTATACATATGAGCCTCCATTAAAGATTATGAAGTGTAGTGGTCAAGCAGTCAAGTGATCTAGTACACCAGACTTGAGTTACCATCCCCGACAAAATGTCAAACTCACCATTGTTTTCCTTCCGTTGTACCTTAGGGGACGGCTTGCCGCCACTCCTTCCCTGCACCCAGGCATTCTTCTTGTTCCTGTTGCTGTACCCAGTGACAGTTTGGGAAGATGCGGCAGTACCTATCGGCTTGGGCACTCTCTTGGTAGGAGAGTTCTTGGTTTTGTTGTTTTGCTGAATGTCATCCCGGCGTTGCCTGGCCTGCTCAATCATCATTCCTGCTGTATCTGGAGATAAAAAATTTAAAAAAAACAAGTTGAGTGGGTCTGCTATTGATTCATTTTACTGCCGTTGCTATTTTACTTGCTGGCTGGCAACCTTTTGTAAAACATAACTTTGTTTTATTCTCAAAAATGTGAGCACATATGTGACCATCCACCACGAACGGGCTGTAAAGTCGCACACGTTGATTTAGCAGTACGGCTTGAAATGCATGAAAAATCAGTCGGTTGGCCATTTTGGTATTTTTTTAGAAATGAAAAGTTTGAAATATTCTCCTTTAGCTCTGAAAATGTCAGAATTAAATTCAATTTCAAAAATCATGAAAACCACGTTTTCTTTCGGGCAATGAGTTCATAAATCTGTACAAAATGTAAGTTTATATGAAGTTTATATGAAAGTGTAACCAGTGTAATGACTTTGATACACCATAACTTCACGTAGGAATATAGGAATGACTTGTGTTTGGTATCATTTTAAACCTTATGATATACTCTTTCCAAAAATATATGAACCTCCAAAAGTGAAATTTTCGACTTTACAGCCCCTTTGTGGTGGATGGTCACATATTGTGATCTAACATTCACAGGTTAGTGTTATGATGTATTTCTAGTAAACAAGCTACACGGTTGAAATAAACGTATGTTACCAAATACCAATGTTATACCTTCGCTTTAATATTAACCCATGAATGTATAACTAACCTCTATTCACATCCTTTGATGTTGACGATATGGAAGGGATATAGATATCAGCCTGGTGCTGTGGTCTACTCGGAGATGTCTCATTGGTTGTCGCTGCCTCTCTGTTGTGTCTGTTCCCCTGGGGGTGTTGTCTCTTGTTTGACAACCCTCTCGGGGAGGACTCTTCTGGCAAGGAGTTGATTGAAGATTGGCTTTGGTAGTTCTTTGGTGGTGGGAAGCTCAGACTGGTGTCTGGGGCACGTTCATAGTCACTTTTGGAAAATTTACACAAAAGAGAGAATGTTTAATATGAAAGAAATTGATTGTACAATTAACACATTTAAGACAACTGAAGCCAGTATATGCTTTTGGTAAAATGTATGTAGAAAGACAAGACAAATCTAAATACATTTTCATTATAACACAACGTCATAAGCTGACACTTTCACAGGTTGTTTGTTTTATAATGTATACCTTGATTCAAAGAGAGTTGGCATACTCATAGAAGTTTTGCAAACATTACAAATGCTGTACCTTCCCGCTAGGTAATTTGCAGTATGTAAATTACCTAGAAACCCCTTACACAAAGTCTGATTATCATCAGACTTTGTGTAAGGGGTTTCAATTTAGTTTTTAAAACCCATATAGAATATTTTTTTTACACCTGATGCTGACTTTATGAAATGTCAATGTTTTTGTATTGAGAGATGAGTGGGAAACTGGATGAGCCTCCTTGGAAATATACTCACCTGTGGTTCTTATGTCCGCTCTGTGTTGGAGGGGAGCTATGCTGTGGCTTGTTTGGTCTTGAACCCCCTGGCATGTTAAATCCATGGTTTTCGCCAACTTTCAAATTACCCGGGAAACTTTGATGCGTTGGTGGTGGCTGCTGCACTGAATGCTGTTGGGTGATTGGCTGGGAACGATAATGGAGAGGCGGAGAGGATGGCCTGTGAGGAAGAGGGGTGTTGTAGGGATGTGGTTTTGGGGCTCGATAGCCATTAGGGATTCCCCTTTTGCTGTCAACTGGAGGAAGTTGTCCCATCTGTGAACAATAAATAACAAATCAATATTACTTATCAGACACATTACTAATGCATCTGTACAAACACATTTACTTTAAACTCTGAAAATGGTCAGTGTGCCGACCGTGTTTCTTCATCATAGTCCACAACTACTGGATCTTTCTAATCTCTCACCTGGTCCTGATTTCCAGAAGATTCATACCCCATCTTGTGCCTTTCTATCCCACCGCTGCCACCAACTGAAGGCTTGGCACCCTGCTGCCAATCTGGTGACTGGAGTAATGCACTACCCTGTGAACCAGCTCCCTGTGAGGACGGTGAGGGGTTCGAGTGCTGAGAGTTGCCCCTGTCTTGGTGTGCTGCAGATGACGCGAAGGAAATGCCAGACATTGTGCGGTTCATTGAGAACGGAGAGGCCGCAAAGACTCTGTAATAAAAAAGTACGGGTCTTTGAGGAAACTGCAGTTGGAAGACAGAGGGACTTCACATTCTATTTGCTCTGTACACAATGTAGCCCTCTAGTGGTAAAATTGCATCCAGTGTCTTGATGATAGCCACGCTGACGTCAAGTTGTGCATAAACTTTACGCGTGTATGTTATGGTACTACGTGCTCATGTATTTCTACCAGCCAATGATATTCCATGCGTATGCACATCAACTGCAAAACACACCAAATGCAACGCACTACTGCTGCCCTTCCACCGTGATCAACAGTGATCTAACGATATTAGCTCAACAGCTCATGCATGGTGCGAATATGAACTTGTCTCTGGTATAGGCATTTCAAAATCTTGCATATTATGTATGCTATTCAAGTACAGTCTGAGCTAAAAGAGTATGTGATAATTGGTGCTAAAGGATCTGAAAAAATATCCTGTCTCTTCTACACGTTTCCCCAATTTGACCAATCGGTCATTATTGGTACGTTCATACAAAAAAGCCTACTATTCCCACAAAACGCATTGTCAAATGGACAAATTTTGGAAATAGTCAAATACGGACTCACTGTATTTCAATTTGTATGACAAATACATCTTGGGAAAACAAAAACAATAAGTCAACAAAGATGTGGTGTCACTGAATGGGTTTGCACCATCATTATTTACTACTTATGTATGCTATTCAAGTACAGTCTGAGCTAAAAGAGTATGTGATAATTGGTGCAAAGCGTAGTTGTTTTAGCTTTAGTTCTGATTTGTCAAATGTCATGGTTTCACCTCAGGCTGCCCTTGGTCAAATGGAACTACACACAGAACACTTACTTCAGTTTAAAAAAAAAAAAAAAATTCCTGGTTTTTCTTTATGTACCAATTTTTGTTTTAATCAGTCCATTTCCTTTAAGAAAGTAAAACGAATGTTTGAATTGAGCTATTTTGCAAAGTAATTGTGCTAAGCTTAATGGTTAATATGTCCCCACAATACACCACAGAAGCATGAAACTTTCTACCAACCTTTCTAACTGATCCAGCTTTGTCAGAAGTTTCTCATTCTCTTTCGAGATGTGTTGATGTTCGGACATCGCTCGTTCTTTGACTCCGTGAAGGTCCGAGTTCTCAGATCTCAGTGTCTCATTCTCAACCATGTACTCCTGGAGCATCTCGTAGAGACTGTTGTCCGCGGCTGACTTGGGTGTGAAAGAGGACATGATGCTACTGTAAAGAAAAGTCAACCCAAAAGTGTTGAAATTAATAGATGACACGTATCCTAGTCACTACATATAAGGCAAAATGACATGATGTTTACAGCCACTAGTATACACTTAAAATGTTTGTATAATATACACTTAACATGTCTGGTAAAATGTCTGTTTTATGCATCCATACCTTTTAAGAATCACAATATATTTATAAGAACCAACCGTTGAAAGTTTCAACTTATTCCATAACATACAAAAAACTGCACTTTAACTGTTCATATTAATTCCAACGTGGAATTTAAGTCTCCGGAGGAGAACATTCATTTGCAAAATAATTTGATGACTGACTGTACTTAAATGATATCATCTAAGATAAAAACATTCCAAGGGATGTTTGATGCCAGCGTCAACTTTACACAAAGTTTCATGTAAATCTGTGATCACTGTTTTTCAAGAATACCAATAGCATGTAGGTGCTTTAAAAATATCCCAACCATGAATTCCATCAACAAATTGCTCCCACGTTAGACAACAGATCCTGCAGCGAAAATACCTGTCTGTATCTCGTCTCTTCAATTCTCTCTCCTTCATATCATCCTTCTTCAAGGATGTGTTGGATTGTCCTTTCGACCTGTTGAAATCTCCAGGGATGGGTGTATTGTTGTCTCCCGACAAATCATCTTCAGAAACCGTATGTATGGAGAGACTGTCCTCTGTGTCGTTTCGCCGCATGGGCAGTGATTTGGTGGCAGTAGGGAATTCAAGGCGATTTCTGAGGTAGACATTCTCGTTGCGTAGGAGTTTGACTTCCCTCTTTAGGCTAAGTATGAGTTTCTCCCTCGGATCCTGTAAAGATTTTAAACCTGATATAAAACTGTGTAGGCCAGTTATCTAATACATGCGCATCAAATACAGATTCTAGAAACTAACAAAACAGAAGAAGGTGAAGCTCTACAGACTACATCTTTTGTTTTAATATAAACTCTTGTTGAAATGTCTGTAAATGCATCCATACTTTGTAAAAATCAAGAGATAACCAACCTCTGAAACCAACTTCTCAGAAATGTAGGTTTCGCTTGGTCTCATGCACAGTACTGATGTCTTCGAAATTGAAACCAATCATATCAGTAAAGCACCAAATATACTTTCAATCATGGACAAATTCTTGGGATACTTGAACCCCTTGCCCCCAAATGCAATGTTGAGTGAATTTATATATACTACTCAAAACAATTTAGAGAACACCGGAATAATCTCAGTTAAAGCAAGATCATTTATTTCAGATAAACACAATGTTTCACAGAATTGATGAGAAACAACTGCACAATGAAACAGATGATAAAGGATGCATGTAGTCATTACACATTTCATGACATGACTACTGAAAGAGAGAGGGGGGTTGCAAATGAAAATCCCGATTCATGGAACATTTCAAACCTATTTGATGTTAAAAATCCGGTGTTCCCTAAATTGTTTTGAGTAGTATATTTAGTTTTTATTTGGTAATCTTTCAATGCACGTGGGGGAAACGCATGAGGCACACCACATCTTATGCAAGACAACATTGTTTGGGGGAGATAAGAGTGGGTGTCCCAATTAATTTTGTCTGTGATTGTTGGTCATTATACTAATTCATATTGATTAGCTCACAGAAAATGATTGTACCTGTCCATGAGAATAAATTACAGGTGCACATACCATTTTGATGACTGGCTTGTTCTTAATTCTCTTGGCACGGTTGGCGTAGCGTAAAGTGCTTAATGATTCTGATATACAGTATGAGGAAGGGGTTACGCAGGCAATCTGTGTGAAAAATAAAAATAGCTGAATTTTATTAAAAGGGAAGGTACAACATTATAACATTAAGTTATTTCATAAGAAGTTTGTTCATCTTAATAGAGGAAATGAGAAGAGTTATGTGGAATTTACAACAAAATGCTGGACAGAAATTTTGTTAAAACAGTTTTGTTGTTTTCTCAAAAACCGTGAGCACCTACTATAATGAATTTTTCACAGGTTAGTTTTATGAAAAAAATTTCTTCAAAACTAAAAGGTTGAAATTAATGTACATTACCCAAAACCAATGTTCCCTTAAAACTGTTCACATACAGGCAAATGTATTAAGACATTTGGAATCAATATTTGCTGTACAATGAATGTTCCTCAAACAATTCAAGTAATGCAGCTCATTAGTCACTGGTTTGGCTTCTTGTGATAAAAACAGGTAACAAATAAACTATATACTGTTGACTGTTGACCAGTAACTTTGTGTCATATGGAATTTGAAATGTATTTCATATATATAGATCTACAGAGACAGTTAATTAGTCTTTCAAATTGGTTAAGGGCTTCCTAGCTAGATCCCATGGATCTCATTAAGTACTGTATCTACAGTAAACTTTGTTGTCATTTGTTTAATCAAAAATATACATATGAAACCAAGACCAACAAAAATGATAAAAACAACAAAAGTTTAAAGATTTATTGCCCGTGTTGTTTGCTATTTTACCAGCAAATTTGTTTTCATCAATGAACACTGATCATTTCCTTTACGAAAGGAAAACAGATACTTCGAAAAGAGATATTTCAGAAAATAGTTGTTAGTAGTATATGTACTTGTCCAAATGAAAATATGGCCATAAATTAATTTTTAGACATATTCACTGCTTTTCGCACTTATTTTGAGAAATTTGTCAATTTAAAGCATTTGTTTTACTTTTCTTTTGTAAAAAAGCCAATGTTCCAGTGAAAAATCAAACTGCTGGTCAAAAAGTGGAGTTCACAGGGGCGAGATGAGCATTTAAAAGCATTTTTCCTTTCATCAAGTGGAACAGCACTGTTCTGATGAAAAAGAAAAGTGCCGGTAAAATAGAATATCGAAAACCACAAGACTTTTTCTTATTGGTATCAAATGAAGTGCAATAAGATAAATAAATGTTGGCCTACCATAAGTGTGACACCACTGCCACCTAGGCTGTCTGCAAGTAGCTTGGTCAGCTTGCTGTCCCTGTATGGTATGTGACCTGATCGCTTCCTGTTATCACTCAGCGCTGATATACAGTTTCCTAGCAGAGACAAATATGTGGACATTTATGTTACATTAAGTTGATGATTTACAAAACGTTCATTGTGTTAATTCACATTCAACGAAGATCAATCTAGACACCAACCTGTGACAGACTGCTGAGACAGATTGCCGAGACAAGTGCAAAAATTCATTATAATTCTCAATATGAATGGTCAATGTAAAATATTTCAAGGATTATTTATCTGCCATCAGATTTCAACTAATTTTGGCCAAATTTTACAAAAAAAGCATTTCCAGTTTGAATTTTAGGAAAGAGTAGTCTTTCTTATAAAATAAATTGAAAAATATGAATGAATTTTCGCTATTAATTGTTAATATAATGAGCTCAAATATTCACATTTTGGTGTTTTTTTTAAATGTATATTTTGATTCATAAAAAAAGCAGCCTAAACATACCTGTAGAAGCAGTTTGGCCAACATTACAAATGATGTACCTGTCACAAGAGGGCAATATTTTTACTTACCTTTTACGTCATCACAGCAGAATTTCGACGCCCCAGAACGGAATGTAAAGTAGATGTAAAGTAGATGTAAATTATATGCAAACTTTTCGTGAACGGGGAAAACACATATACAGATACTCTAGACGGATTCGGGACGAAAGCATCACATTTTGGAGACAAAGATATCGCCCACCATAGCTACGATGACTCCCTTTTGACATCCCTCCAATCCAAGTAGCTCAACCTAGCGGGGAGTCGTGAACGGGGAAAACAGGGAAAACACATATATACAGATACTCACCAAGTGTAAGCAAGCTCTTGTTGATGTTAGTTGTCTCAGTGAGTAACTCTCCTGAGTTTCCCAATTCCTTCACCTTCTCACTACCAGCTAGATCAACAAAACTCAGTCGGCCATGCTTGGTGATGTACAGACTCTCCTCCTCGGGGTCCGGCTGCCATGATCAAGATGAAGCAAAAGTTACTTTGGTTATTTTGGCATGCAGGCATTTGGTATTGGCTCAGATTTCAAGCATGCGCACTGTACTCAGTGCCAGATTCAACATGGAGCTAACTTAAAGGTTTGCTGAAAATGAAACTCCCAACATGCTTCACAGACACACCCAGTCTATCAATCACAATAATATCTGCAAACCTTTAAAGGGACAGTATTGTCATGAACAGAGCAGACTTTCAACAGGGCATGGAATCGGTGTCCTAGTTTAAGATGAACACAGTGACTGAAAATTACTGGCTCATTTATGCAGTAGCAACGGTAATATGACCTTATCATGTGGGGTATTATTTTCAGTCACTGAGTTAATCTAAAACTACATGTACATGTACATGTAACACTTCAATTCCATGCCCTGTTGATCATGACGATATTGTCCCTTTAAGCATGATATTTTACTGTCCTTACTTTGCACACAATCTGTAATGGTAGCACTTGACATAAAACCTCTTTACTGATTGTTTATAGGGAAGGTGCAACTTTGGTTATTACCATATTATCAAATTAACAACATTATTATCCAAAATCTTACAGTACTTAGTGCAAAGTTGGTATACACATCAATCATCCCGAAAAAATTTATTTTGTACTTTCATCTTTTTATTTATTTATTTTTTTATTTATTTTTTTTTTATAGAGAAAACAGGAATTGGTGCATGTACGTTGAAAACAGCAACAAAACTTTCACAGGTTTAAGATATATTTCTTGAAAATTAGAGGGTTGAAATAAATGGTTATCAATATATCAATGTTGTACTTTCCCTCTAGAGGCACATTCTATATGTATTTACATGACTAAAAACCCACTAATTCTTCTTGAAAACATATCTTCAAATTGATAGAAATACTGTACAAACTAATAACTTTTAATAGTTTTAACAAATTATTTTGTATTGTACTATTTAAATTAGGACTAAAAATTTTCAAAACATAGGCCTACAGTACGTGTATATAGGTCTTACATGTACATGTATGGCAGGTTTCCAATAAGAACCAGTAATGATTTTACTGTTTGTATCTACCCATAATATGCCCATTTTTGATTAATTAATTTTTTTATAGACACCTGGTTTTATTTGCAACATAACAGAATGATATAGGGAGGGGTGGGTAAAAATCCAATGAGCTATGGGAAGGGAAATTCCAACGGAGGGCCTCATACAAATACCATAATTATGTACATATAGTATGCTCAGGTATGCAGTATAACTTGTGACTCCTCTTAATTAATAGCTTATTTTATTGTAATGCCTACATGCCTATTACGCCATATAAACAAACTGGAAACATAATTACATGTACATTGTGTGAGTAATACATAAATCATTTCACATGCAGTGGCTCATCAGTATTTGCAAAAAATATACACAGCTATAGACATACTTGTATAAATTTATCCTCATCAAAAAGGGTAGGTACATGTCGCTTTAAGAGAACAAAAGAACCAAAAAGTCATTGTTGAAGTGTTATGGGCCCTATACACTGTACATTGTAAATGAATACAATATGTTCTAAGGTTTCTATTGTGAAGGTGTGCAAAACAAACTATACCACAGGCTACAATTAGTTACATGATACTTGTGTACACAGCAAAAGACCAAACCTGAAGTCACAGCTATTGAATCTGAGAATTGCCTCTCCCTAGTTCTTTAAACCATCAGACTTTCATGAAGCTGAAGGTACCAACATTTTCCATTCTCTATGGTACCAAGCTAATTAAGAGTTAACCTTGGAAGGGACACTCATTTAAAAGTAAAACAGTTTACAAGGCATTCTGATGAAGTGGAAAGCACAATCAAAGCATTACACAAAAAATGGAAAAAGGGCAGTGGTTCATCACATTCACGCTAGCCAAAGTCACACACAAAAGGGATGAAATATATATACTACTCAAAACAATTTAGGGAACACCGGATTTTTAACATCAAATAGGTTTGAAATGTTCCATGAACCGGGATTTTCATTTGCAACCCCCTCTCTCTTTCAGTAGTCATGTCATGAAATATGTAATCACTACATGCATCCTTTATCATCTGTTTCATTGTCCTTTATCATCTGTTTCATTTCTCATCAATTCTGTGAAACATTGTGTTTATCTGAAATAAATGATCTTGCTTTAACTGAGATTATTCCGGTGTTCCCTAAATTGTTTTGAGTAGTATATTAGCTCAACAGATACATGTATGTACATAAAGTAAATTGTAATGAACAAATAAATCGTGAAACGAACAAATTCAAATATTAATGTGTACAAATCCAGCCATATTAAATGCACATTATGTATTTCCCCCAGTACACTGCAATAATATACAGTGTACTTGTTCTTGGCACAAACGACTCACACAACATCAAGGCAAACCTCATTACCACCACCTAATATCAAATTGTGTAAATGAAGCTAAGCATCTTTAACATGCACCACTGGTTGCTGGAGTATCCCCACAAGAAGGTGACTTAGCGAAGGAGATAACGAACTTGCTGAACACTTCACGTAATCACAGCAAAGGCCCGAGCCATTGTTATTTAACTCCAACATGAAGCATAGAGGTTAACAGTTCCACGCTCGAACAAAAGGCTGTTTGATTTGCTGTACATGTACACTGTTTCAAGGGACAAATGTCAAAACAGCTTGTCTGCTCCTATCATGTAGACAATTATTTGCGTGTACTTTGCACAGACAAACACAGGGTCGGGTTAGATGCATTATTGTGCACAGGTCGGGCCGGACATGGGTCGAACAAACCAAGGAGAAAGAGAAACAAACTCACACCGGGGAAACTAAGTACACGGGTCAATTTTGTACGACGTGCTTATCAAAAGTATATATTTGAAATCGATTAAATGTACACACATTTAGTAACGCACTGTAAAGGAGAATTATTTATCTCCAGGTTTAGCCTTATAGGAATGTGTGTGTACACAATTAAAAGTTTATATATATAAAAAAAATGAATAAAATAATGAAAATTTATATGGCTTATTATTTGTACTGGAAATTATGTTAAATCCAAAGGAACACTATAAATTTACATATAATAATGTAACCCGTCATGAAAAAAATAGTATGGATTAACCATAATTTATTGCTTAATTTGAAACTTATTGTACCATTTGTCAAACATGCCCCCCCCCCAAAAAAAAGGGGGGGGGGGAGTTACAAGGAAACTATTCGTGATGATTCGTGATGATGAGGAGCATAATGATATCACTTGTCACACGAATTCCATTCATCTCTGTGGAGTTATTATGGCAACGACCACCAATATCAGCCCATAAATCATAATAAATCACTTACATAGCCAGGGATCCCTCAGGATCTAACGACACAGAAAATCAAAGGTCCCTTTTTAACTGCGCTTTTAATGTCCACTGATATGATAACAACACAATCCATTCTACATTGTATCCTAGCCACCATATAGACTATTACTTCACACAGAAGACAGATAATTCTGATCTGATATCATGGCTAATTGTGTCATTTAGAAACAATTTCCTCTGCGTTTTTGACAAAGTACTCTGCGTCATGACAAAGTACAAGCATGCATGCTGTGTGTAGTTATGACTATTTATCAGTATCACCAGAAGTCTATTACCTACATTAACCCTAACTCCCTAAGCATTGTTACTGAACAATAAAAATCCTTCAAAATCCTCCAACTGCTTTTGTTGTCTAGGGAGTTAGGGTTAAGTGTGCCAGTCATGCACTAACCTAGTCCACGCCACAGTACTCCAAGAACAATGGATTTGGCTCATTCGTGACGTTTTATTTCCACAAACTGACATACAAGGTCTCAAAAAAGAAGCAGGCAGTCTGGGAGACTTACCTGGTGTGTGAGAGAACTGTACCTCACGCACACACCTTACCGTTTATCGAACGCACCCATTGGTCGTCACACAGATGGTTCGCCTACATCTAGTTTAAGATTGCGTCTAGTTCTTTAGGAACTAGTTTCGCGTGGAATCGCCTGTCCCATGATGCCCCACGGCTGGCCAGGCAGGGGGAGCAAAACCCGTAACCAAGCTCATTGTGTGTGTGCACATTTGGAGTACAATGGCGTGGTATGGATTACATACACTGTATGAGCTAGCTGGCACACTTCATGTAGGTAATATACTTCTGGTGTCACTATTTCAAAACTATTCCAAACCTAACTATTCTAGAACTATTCTACTCACCATTTCACAGTCAATCTGTAATGATACTATAGTGTGACTTCTACTTGAGTACTCATTGATGTTATTTGTGGCTATCTGTCTCTGTCCCATACCTAAATTAAGAACAAAACAACATTTCATTGACACAAACATCCGGATGGGAGTGTTTCCCTTTTTTCCATAATAAGATTAATTTTCCATTTCAATATGGTAACTACGGGAGGGGACACACAGGAGCTGCACATTTAATTCATTATTATTTTTAAAAATATATTTTTCGGGAAATGAAACCAAGAATTCCTTAACACCTGTGAGGAGAAGACGATGAAGGAATGTTCATTTTTAGATGTGGGAGGGAAAACCTGAGACAAATAATCGAGGGAAAACCCACGTATTCAGGAAGGGACAGAAAGCCTAATCCACGTCCCTCGTGTCGACTCGACTCAGAGTGAGATTCGTAATCAGGTCCACAAAAACAACACCAAACTGATCACCCTGCCTGATTTTCATTAATTGACAAATTCTTGGAGGCATGTAAAAAAAACAATCAAACAGTGCCAAATTGTGATCATTTTTTTGGGGACATGGCCTTTGGAATCATGATATGGCCCTGCACAATTTCCGTTGAGAAGTAATTATGCCTCCCTATACACATGGCTGATCAGATTGTGTTTGGCAGAATGGCTTGTTTGTTGATTACAGGTCTGGAATTTCCTCTCTTTATAGGGGCAAGGGTATTTCCATTAAAATATCAGAATGTCTATGGGAACATTTTTAAGGGTAAAACAAGCTAGGCCTGTTATTAGTTTATTTGCAGAGCCATCATATGCTTCCAAACTGCCCTTTAAAAGGCCATGTAAAAAATAAAATGATCGGTTATTCGAGTCCAACCTATGCGATTTGACACAGCTTCATTGGGTTTTTTTTCCAATAATGTTATATTCATACAACACTGTAATAAAGTGATATAAATATTGAATTAATTTTGTTATTAGGAAGTGAAGCCAGCAGAATAAACTTTCCATTTATGATTTGAAGGACCATTTCTTACATACCCTCTTCCAAGACAGCTAATAAATCATCCAGTGTCTCACAGTCCATAACAAATAAGTTCTCTACATAGAAACCCTTGTCTTTCGACCACCTGACTGGTAACGAGTCTCTTCCAGATGGGTTCAGTAAATCTTTCACCTAAGAAGACGAGAATAAAGATAAATAAATACAAACATATTACCATGTGTTATCCTTCAGCAAGGTGTGAAGCTTTAAAATCCAATCACTAAAAAAAGTTAGCTCGTTAATTTCTTGATCTTCATGATCAGCAGGGGTTACATCATCCAGCCAGAGATGGCACATTCCCGCAGGCACCTAGGACCATCGTAAAACAAATCATGGGACTACGTGTAAACTAGTGAGAGCATAATTCTTAATTGTCATTATCATTTCCAATAACCCATGTGAAAGTCATTAATGTCATGAGCAAGATATATGGCACTATAGTTAATGAATTTCTGTTCAAAATATGCAATTTTGGGAACAACTTGTCAATGAAAGAAGCAGAAATATGCAAGACGGCAAATACCTTTTTGGCTTTAATAATTCTCAGAAAGAAAGTATTTTGTAGAATTATGTATATTACTTTTTAATTTGCATTAGTTTTTGTTTTTGGTGCATTACGTTTTTTTGCATAAGAGACACAAATCTGCAATGCCTTTCTGATTTCCAAAAATTATATTGCAGAGCATTATTGCAAATCTTTAAAAATGATATCGCATAAAATGAAGGGCTATTTTGTCAACAATCGAATGAATCACATTAAAGGGTGGGTATCCATAATTATGTAGCAGGCCCCCCAAAAAAGTCTCTGGTCATCAGTCGGCTTCAAAATCAGTACGGTGCCGTGTTTTGTTTTGTTTTGTTTTTTGGGTAATCTTTTTTTTTTTGCCAATAGGGAAATACGTGATACATGTATACGTGGGGACTAAATTTCCCATATACATACAAAGTATGGTGGCTAATAGAGGCTTCACAAATCGGGCAAACGTTCATACCCCTAAAAACACAGCATGGCAGAATTCCAATCGATCCAGCAATTTTGGCTGCAATTGGACATCGTTTCATAGCAACCAAAAAAAAGAAAATTAAAAATGCTGATGCGCGGGTCTGAGGCGACGTGCGCGAAGACCAGCAACAAGAGACTTTTTTTGGGCCTAAATGACTACAACACTCTCCACAATTATTTGACCATAACTATGGTACAAAATTATTTGTCTAAGTACTGTTAAATATTGGTCAGATGTGGTTGCCTTTTTCTGAAGAAAAAAAAAAGTCACATTTGTAAAAAGTCAAATGGTGATAATTGCACAATTACTGTAGATCGCTTATCACGCACGAGGGCATACTAAACAAAATTAAAATTTATCATGAGAGCATATTCTTCATTGTCATTATCATGGTTGTGTAAACAATACACTCTATAAATTATGACATTCAATAAGCCATGTGCAAGAAATGTGACTGAATATAATGGTTCTGTAGGGATACATGTAATGGGCTAGATATAATGGACCTGTAGACATAATGGGCTAGATATAATGGACCTGTAGACATACATGTAATGGGCTAGATATAATGGACCTGTAGACATAATGGGCTAGATATAATGGACCTGTAGACATAATGGGCTAGATATAATGGACTTGTAGACATAATGGGCTAGATATAATGGACTTGTAGACATAATGGGCTAGACATAATGGACCTGTAGACATAATGGGCTGGATATAATGGACCTGTAGACATACATGTACATGTAATAGGCTGGATATAATGGACCTGTAGACATAATGGGCTAGATATAATGGACTTGTAGACATAATGGGCCGAATATAATGGACCTGTAGACATAATGGGCTGGATATAATGGACCTATAATAATAATAATGTGGACTTATATGGCGCACGTATCCACCAAACTGGTGCTCAAGGTGCATTACATTATTACCCCTGCTCATCAGGCTCATAAATCATTCCAGAAACCATCTCAGCTCCCTGGGGAGTATACAGCTCAATTGCTGCCATTTCAGCGCATATGGGCTAATCAAACACAACAACCAACTCTGCCCTCACAGGTACCCATTTACCCCTGGGTGTCTTGCTCAAGGACACAAGCACCATGGTCGCGGTTGGGATTCGAACCCACATTCTGACGACTCAGCCATCAGAACACAAATCCGATACACTAAACCGCTCGACCATGGCACTTTAGACATAATGGGCTGGATATAATGGACCTGTAGACATAATGGGCTGGATATAATGGACCTGTAGACATAATGGGCTGGATATAATGGACCTGTAGACATAATGGGTTGGATATAATGGTTCTGTAGCCGGATGTATGTAATGGACTTGTAGATATAATGGGCCAAAATCGGCCTGCGGACATAACAAGCCAAGCACACTGGTCCGGAACACACATGTTTTATACAAACACAAAGTGAGTGAAGTACATGCTCCTCATGGGAACAAGTCAAAACCTAAATACATTAACAAAACCCATTGGAAAGCATATTTGGTTTTAGATCCAAAGCAAATCCAAACATTTTCAAAACGACGGAGTGCTTTGGCCAACCTGCTCATTATATATCTCCAAATAGGAGGCACTGAGGGTGTAGTTGACGTTAGGTCCTGTCCTCTGACCTAAGACCTCAAAGAGATGAACGAAGGAACGTTGTATAAGTCCGTATGAATCCTGGGTCTGCATCAATGAGTGCTGCAAAATGTAGGAGTGAAAAAAAGTACAAGAATTACTTCAAATTAGGGTACATGTTTATACTGCATTTCATTGGTAGATCCCAGGCATCAATCCCAGAGCATGCCCCACCCTTATTTTTTCACTATATGCCAAAGTTCTACAAAAAATTTACCTGGTGCTAGAGCCAGTATAAACTTTTGGGGAAATATCTGTAAATTAAGCTTGGGCGATATTAATTTTTTTTCATCCGTGATATATCAGCAAACATATATCACGATTTTCGATAATATCGCAATTTTTTTCATTCATGCATGATTGCTTTAGAGCCGATAACCACAGGTATGTACCCCTCTACAAACGTCACAATAAATCACAAATTCGTTTGCAGACCGTGTACGTACTTCTGAAGTAGTTCGCCTTTGTTTCTCATGTCCCATGGAATTTTTGACTTGACTCACAATGGCAATTTTTTTTTAATCGCGATATTTTTTTTTTAATCGCAATTTGCCGATATCTCGATAACTTAAATAGGTTCTCGATATCGTAATCAAATTAAAAAAGGTATCGCGATATTCGATATTATCGTGTTATTGCCCAAGCTTACTGTAAATGCGTCCATAAACTGTACTTTATAAGAATCAAGGTACAAAAACAAACCAAACTGGAAACTCTGTCAGAATTTCATTTAGTAGGCACTTGCACTGTTTGATGATGTATGAAGTAAAATATAAAATGAAATAAAATAAAATAAACTATTTCCCTAATTTGACTCAACTACATGTAATAGCACCGGAGACAGAAATAATTCAAGAGATGTTTGATACCATCATCAAGTTTTATGAAAAACTGTGATTATTTATGTATTTTTTTAATTTTAGATTGCCAAAAGTGTCGAGGGGCTTCAATTAATTTTATGATTACTTGATATTTTTGTTTTGAAGAATCAGCAGATCTGAATTCCATGGAAAAGAAAACGTCACAATCCGAGCAATGACTGAAAATTAATAGCTCTTTTACGGAGCAGCAATGGTAATATGACCTTATCATGTGGGGGATTATGGCAGTTACTGAGTTAATCTAAAACTAGCATTCCGATTCCATGCCCTGTTGATCGTAACGACACTGCCCCTTTAACCAGTGTAAAAAATTCTATTATGAACATCGTTTTAGCAAAATCAGTGAAATAATTTAAAAAATGAATGTCATATCCGATGAATGGAAACGGACAATCAGAATGCAGTTTTTATACATGTATGTACATGTACAGTATATCTTCATTCTTGTACAGTATGGATGCATTTTACAGACATCCTACACGTTTTCCCTACAAAGTCCATCATGCCATAAAATATTTGTCAATGGCTTAATCACCTGATTGATGGGCCCAGTGATTGTGTATGTTTTCCCTGATCCCGTTTGCCCATAAGCAAAAGTCGTACAAGCATAGCCATCGACTGCCATATCGATCATATGTTTGATGCCGCATTTCTCCAGCACTTCTCCCTGGGTGGTGTCACTGTCAAAGACGGCGCTGAACGTGAATGTTTTGGCCTTCTCTGGTGTCTCCAACTACAAGAAAAACATTTCAAAACATTTGAATGACAAGGAATGCCAAATGTGTTTAGAAGGGTCCATTCGTGAACCTGATCTCAACTGCAAAAATGTATGACATATTGAATTCAAACATACATGTAGTTATTCCAAATTTAGACCCGAACTGTCACAAACTTATACTTCAACCAGAAGGAAGGGTACATGTGATTGTGAACCTCTTCACACACCTACCAACCCCCCCCCCCCAACAAAAAAGTTGATCAGTCCTGTACAAAATAGTCAATAATTGAACATATTTGTCCATATTAAAGCACTGTGTTTCCTTTTTTGATGTACACATTTTCTTCACGTTTTTGGCGACATTGATTTACTAGAACCATCATCTCGGTGTACTCGTGTTAAAATGTGGGGTAACGAGTGAAACTTTTTTACATGATTCCAACAGTTCTAGAACATTTTATGTAGTGTTTGTACACACTGATAATTATTGAAGGGAAAATGTTAAGTGAATGGCAAACTTTGTAATAAAATCCATTTGTTACTGGGCTATTTGCTCTAAAGCAATATATTAATTTCAAAACAGCAGAAATTTGTGTCATTATAACTGACCGTTATGGATGATGAATTGTGTTGAATTTTGACACAATCTTTGTCCATTCTTTTCTTTTCTGCATCGCTCAGTGGTCGAACTCTGGAAACATTAAACGGGTGATAATCAATATCATATTAACCCTCCTATAGGTTTAACAATCAAAGACACTCAAAATTTGTATGTCTCTCTTAACCCATTGACTTTGTGCAGTGCACTCAAATACATGCAAACACATGTGGCTGTGATAGGAGGTCAAACCCAGAGACACTCAAAATTTGTATGTAACTCCCAACCCATTGACTTTGTGCAGTGCACAAAGGTCAAACCAAAACCACTGACAGTACATACACAGCTCTGTGTGACTCTGGTTTGACCTACCAATTGGCAATTGCAACCAAAAATACTCAAGTGAGTGTCTGTGGGTGCCGTGCTAACTGGGCCAAATTTCAGCCTGGGCATACATGTAGGAGGGTTAATAAGTGTCATCAGATGTACATGTATACACAGTCAATGTTACACAATCTTGTAGGCACTAGACCTATCTGGTCACTCCCGGGAACATTATTTCCAGGAATATGCACGGTCGTTTCACACTCAAATCCCAGTAAATGCGCTAACTGAATCGGCCCATGCGGAAGTTGAAAATGTTTTGGGCAGAAGGATACCAATCTCTCGCTTCTCTTATTGCCCATCGTATCAGAAAAACTTATCGGAAAAATTATAATTGTGAGTTAACGGAATGTTAGCGAAAACACATAATGCCACCACATGCACGCTTGAGAAAAAGGGAGACAACCATGCGGACATTATATACATGTAAACAAGAGGGATGCTTAACATAGCCTTGTCCGCGACAATTCTTTTATTTAATTCTAAAACCATTTATTTGGTCACATTCTATAAAACTAAATATATCGCGTTATTTACAGATTTAGATATTTATATTTTAAGAAGTAAAGTTTCAAAAGTACTGAAATACAACACTAGATATTACAGCGCGAATTATTTGGTGCGCTATTTGTGACCTCACTACCTATCAAGACATTGTCAGGACTGATGTCATACCATGAATTATGTATTCATTATACTTGTAATTTTCTTTTATTTGTTACTTGTTTACTTCTTTTTTTTCCAGCCTTTGTAACTCAAAGACTGAGACGAGTTTATGTTTATTTGCTTGAATAAAACTTACCAACACACGGTCTATTTTGGTTGTTTAATGAACCATGGTATATTATATATGTGTGTGTGTGTGTGTGTAAGAGTGAGAGTGAGTGACGTATGTTTTAGATAGCAAATCGCGAGCAAGGCGCAAGGTTTCATGGGAATTTGTTTAGCAATTCAAAAATCTTCAAGGCAGGGTTGAAGACGAACCGCCAGATGTCGCAGTTGAAATTTTGAATTTTGTGGCAAGATTTGCCTGTTTATATACCGTGAGTATTGCCATAATCATTTAATGAACCATTGATATTTATGACTGGATAGTTATTTGACATTTTGATCATTCTTGGATTTTCTGAAGATTTTAATGTGAATTTTGGACAATAATGTTGACATTTGAATTTTTGTTCTTTACTAGAATTATTATGACAACTGAATGGTGATTTGCTTGTAAATTTTCGAATTCACAATTTGAAGTTAGGCTTTAGTATTTAGAATTAAATTAGATGATTTTTATGTAACGTCATTTTGGCTCGAATAAGGAATGGATTCAGATATACTAAATTTCCCTGATTTTGAATTTAAAGCATTAGAGCTATATTTTGTAAATAATTACAGATGGCTCGTGGGCCAGTGTTGGGCCGAAGACGACAGTTTTACTAAATGAATGTGTCGTAGTTCTACAGACCAGCTGTAGGTAAAGTTCCGTGGACCGGATTCTACTGAGAAACCACAGAGTGTCTGAGGGGACCTGTGAGCCTGTAGTACTCCAAGTGCCAGAGAATGCCGATCACAGATGGCAGGACTCCAACACCTCACTGGATGGAGTGTCTTAGTTCCTAACATCTGGACACTTGAAATAAACCGTATCGCAGCAAGAACGCGTTAACCACGGTGGGCCCATTTAAACTTGGTTTTCTGAGAATTGTTTTAGTCATCCGAGACTTGTTTTATTTATCTGAGAATTGTAATCAATGATAGATATTTATATTACGGTTTGATCCAGTTCGACAGGGATTTGAATTATTCTTATTATTTTTATAAACGTAACTGGTTTAATATACACAAGTTAGAAACAGAAATGTGGTCTGAAAACTGAATTTTGTGATGAGTTAAGAATAATCAATTAGATGTGATACTAATTTGATAAGGTTAAGTTTGTAATACGTTTGTAAGAGTATCTAAGTTTTGATTAGTGAACTTGAAGATTTGAGTTTGGCTTGGTCTGACGAGACCTTGATATTTAAAGTTGAATTTTGTATATATATATATAAATTGTTTTGGTTAATTATTTATTTATTTATTATTTATTTTAAATTAAATTTCTAAATTTGATTTAAAGTGTCATTTTGGTATTTTCTTTCTGATTCACACATTTGTCCTTGGTAGGGTGACAAACGGCCCGGGAAAAATTTATGTTTTCGCTCCGCATTCCAGGCGCGCGTTACAGACATGTTGACGTCCCGACATCCGTGATGCAAAAGTGGGGTAAGTTATACCGCTTTCGTTTCACACTAGTTGCTGTTTCCAGGGAAAAACTCTTTTCACAGAAAAAAAATCTTGCTTAACCCTACTGCTGAGCAGGGTTAATTGTTTCCCGGGAATAAGCTACTTCCTGGGAATTTCCCGGGAAATACGTCCAGTGTGAAAGGGTCTATAGTAAATTTGTTTCTACATATACATGTTAACAGTGTACGTATTAATTTCTATCTTTGGAACCTATAATCTACATATAGGCCAGAGAGTGAGAGGCATATAATTTGAATCAGGTTGGCAATCCTATCTGTATTTGTCCCTAATCAGATAGCTTATCTTCATCTTTTTTTCTTGTGAAATGCAGTCTAAGCAGGCACAGTGAAATGTGAGTAAAGGCATGTTCGCACTGGACTTTTTTTGGTAAAACTTACCAAGACGATGGGTACTTTTCCCATTTTAAGTCCAGTGCGGACAGCCTGGGACATTTTCCTCTCAGTTACTTTTCCTGAGTCCAGCGGTTACTTCTACTGGCCAACTGCTGCCCAGGAAAACTGACCAGGTAACTTTTCCCGAGACGATAAGTCCAGTGTGGACAGTGCGAGTCGGTAAAAGCGGCTCAGGAAAGCGTACATCCGGCCCGAGCGCAAGGTCGTGCTACACAGGGACACCACGCATGCGCTTTGCATTGTTTCACCGCGTGGTGGGGGCGGGCCGGGCACATTTAATGCATGTGCATGTGTAGCAAGTTTTCTGTGCGTTGTTGTTCCTCTTTTGGTCGCAATCATGGCAGATATTATCATTGATACAGTTGGAAGTTTGATTGGTGCTACCAGTGCATCATTTCCAGATGATAATGAAGGACGTCAACGTCGTGTCTTACGAAGAAAGAAAGCACGACAACGGATGTGTCGGCTTTGGGTCAATCGGGTCAATCGGGTCAACGTAGAAAGGTCACGCAAAGCGCCCTCATGAGTCATTATACTGACAGCTCGGTTACTTCTACCACGGTCTCGGTAAAATTTTCCCGTGTCGAAAGTCCAAGTACGGACAGAGGTCACATTTGACCATTTTTCATTTTACCATCGTCTCGGTAAAACCTTCCCCAAAAAAAGTCCAGTGCGAACACGGCTTAAGTAGCTTTCCACCCATTCACAATGAGCACTTATAATGCAAGTTCCTGAACATAAATGAATGTGTAATCCCTGGGTGGGTAAATCTCTGCATACAGGCTGGCAGGGTCAGCTTATACATTTGTATTTGTCCTAAACTACAAAAGCCAGGGAGCTTCTGTAGCCTTGTTCATTTCAGTCTGGTGAATGCAAATCCCTAAGACAACCAGAATGAGCTGGTACATGAGTAGGTGGCCTATTATCTCCAAGTTAGAAGTCACCCCATTGCACTGAAACCTTATACAGTTGTGTACATACTGTACAATCACATGAAGTCCACCTGTTGCTGGGTCAAAATCAGTCAAAATGTTGATACTTGCCAAAGTACATGTACATACATGTATTTGGCCATGGAGGTAAAATGATCTAGTGCACTTAACAGTCGAACACTGTCAAACCTTACCTGTAGTAAACTTATTTACAGGTCAAAATGAGACGACCGTTTTTGACTGGTAAAAGTATTGACTGGTAAAAGTATTGTCTTGTATTGTTGAGGGTGGTCAAAATGACAGTCAAAACCAGTCAAAACAGGCAGTTGACTGATTTTGACCTCTATAGCTACATGTATGTGTACTTGCCACTAAGCGCAGCTACAATAGGAGGATTTTTTGGGGGGCAGGGGGTGGGGAGGGGAGGGGGCGGGGAGGGGAGGGGGCAGGGAAGGGAGTGGGGAGGTTAGGGGTGGGGAAGGAGAGGTTAGGGGTGGGAAGGGGAGGTTAGGGGTGGGGAAGGGGAGGGGAGGCTTAGGGGGAAGGGTTTTCAAAATGAACAGCTTCAAGTGCATTATGTTTAGGATGGACTGTCTCATTTGTAAAGTTCTGTGTTCTATTTCCAGTGAACGATTTCCCTTGTATCACATAGCAAAATACATACACACAGTTTGCTGCTCAAAATCCAAGCTTTGCTATTCAAAGTTAGCATTACATGCATACACACAAATATATTTCTGCCGACAAATGTTGCCATGAAATTTGTTTTGAACGAAATCATTTCTTGCTTTCATAAAGCAAGGACAAGATTTTGACCATTTGAAGAAAATTCAGTGTTACTGTTTAGTGTTAGACCGATGATCAAACATCCCTTTGTCTGACTCTGAGGTGTAATCATTTGTGCATAAATTTACATGTATGTTGTTTGTTTTTAAAAAGTCAGAAATTGTGGCCCAAGTGGCAAATTTCATGTGACAGAACATGGCAGCTGGAGCACAAAAGTAAAACATTACATAAAATTTTAGTCAATTATTATATTTTAAAAGAAACAACAGTACTGGATCAAAATTCAATGGTCCATTGCTTGACACCATTTTACTGACAGAAGCAAATCTTTGGATGTTTTAGTAGATCAATAGACACTGTAAATGTATCTTAAGGGAATTTGAAGTACTCAGTATTTACATGTACTTGTGTACTTTTGTTAAGTGCTCTAGTCAATATTGAATGTTTACTGAATTAAAATCAGCACAATGAATACAGAACACATAGGATGCACAAATTGACGATGGAAGTTTGGGGAAGCCTGGTCGACCATTGGTCTCTTGGCCTTAATTGGTCTCTTGGCCTTAATTGGTCCCTCTTAAAAATTCACCCCCTTAAAAATGTTCCCTCTTAAAAATGTTCCCATAGACATGAAACTAGTGCTGTTCCCAACATTTTTCTAAAGTCTGAAAAAGTGACCTTGCCCTTAGAAGAATGAAATTCCCTCCAGTCCAAAGGGCTCAACTGGACTCCAGACTCTGTTCCAAAGACTCAAGACAAAACGGCTAAAGACTCGAGTCCTTTAAAAAAAATATGCCATAATGATGAAATATTTTGTTGCACTGAACAACCAGGCGGCAAAATACACAATGTTTATATCTCCCCATGATCCATTTCACGTTTTATAAAAAATCATAGCCTGTCAGCCGGAATTATTTCTCCAGATGTTTGACACCATTACCAACTTCACATCAAGTAAATTTTTAGATTGTGTTTTGGTAATTTTGCAATCAGGTAATAACCAAACGTGTACATTCCCACTGAATGCTTTAATCCTTGAGGATAAATGATTGATACAAATTGAAATTCATAAATTATCTGTTTCAGCGGCATAATCGTTTTCCTCATCTGAAACACCTGCTGATCCTACCAAACTAATAATGGGCACTTCTCTTCTATTGTCCTCATAGCTGAAAATGGTCTTCCGTTTCCACTGAAATCACCTTGTGTCTCTGCCTCAAAGGGCTTGAAACCCAACTCCATTGATCAAATGATACTTTTTTATTTCCTTCTCACCTGTCCCCTTTTCCTCTGATGCAAAAGTCCTTGGGATCAGTCCTTACTAGACAAAATTGGTTGTGATTTATGCACACTGACAATTTCTGCACATTGAAATGTTCTAAGCATTCTGATTTGTCATACATGTATCTTATCATGAAGGCACTGCAGGATTGGGAGGCTCGTGACATGGTTATTGGTCACATGGTTAAAGATGTGGTTAAAAAATATAAACAAAAAACACTTTTGCTACATGTACGTACATGTATCTGCAAAAATTACAATTATCAACATATAACCAAGATATATGTACAATGTATAGTACAAATTTATTTGATGGACAGGATTTATCCAACAAATGTAAATTATTTCCCTCCTTTATGACATTTTTGTTTGTATTTTTAAACATTATTTTATTGGAAAGTGTTGTTTTTTGCTAGACAAGTAGATGTTTTTGGTAAGAAATTGTAAATACAATCTTTTACAAATCTCTCATTCAAGACTATACACATTTTGGTAAAATGTCTTTGAATGCACCCATAGTTTATAAGAATCAAGATATGTACAAGGAAATATATGTACAGCTTATTAAGTGTCATTTATATAAGTCCACACATTATTATTATTATTATTAAAGAGAAAATAGTGAAAATGTAATCAGTTTGTATCATACCAACATAGAATTTCTGTTTTCGGATGACAGAAATTTATTTTGAAAATATAATTTAACCAATTTGACTGAATTGAAAGCACGTGAGACAGAAATATTTAAAGGGATGTCTTATTTGATACCACCATCAACTTTACACATAGTACATATTTGTAAGTTTGATGTTTTTTGAGATTACCAATAAGGCCCAAAAAGTCTCCGGTTTCTGGTCTCCGCACACGTCGCCTCTCTTAGCCACCATCATTTGTGTATGGGAAATTTAGTCTGGTTCCAATAACCGCGTACATACATTTATAATGTTGGCCAAAAAAATAATAATAATAATAATTACCAAAAAAAACAAAAGCGCATCACCGCACCAATTTTGAAGCCGACCTATGACCAGAAACTGGAGACTTTTTTGGTTGACCTAATGTAAAGTACAGATCATTTTGCACTTTCAAACCTTTTTTTTTTGTCTGTACGGGTCTGCAAATATAGCAGTCCAATCTCTACTACCTGCATCACATGTGTATAAATATCTCTGCATATTTGGCAGCTTTGTATAGAAACAGTATGACCTCACCTGACCCCTAAGGTGTTATCACTGTTGGTGAGTATTTGACAGGTACATGTACACCATGTACTTACTGTGTCATAAATAAGCCTCAGGGCTCAGGCATCATATTTTATTTGCACAATTTGATGCTTGGCAGGCTAGGTGAATATACACATACATGTAAATGCAACATGTGCTTCATAGACACTACACAACTTAAAATTAAATTATCATCTACAAATTGCAGAACATTCTTTTATTCTCCTTCATACATTTGTATTTCATAAATTGGTATTCTGAAACATTCCATAAAGGGTTATAAAAATACTTATGCACAACCTTCTTTTTTAGCAGTTGGAGTTGTGTCAAGAAATGCATGAGAACATTATTATTTTTCTGGTAAAGAAATTTTGTTTTCGATAAAGAAATGTAAATTTTGTTCAGATGTTCAGACAAATATTCTAGGGAAAGCCCTTATCAACAGGCATGCAAATTCTGCAGTTTGTCAAAAAAGAGGAAAATGTCAGGCACAGCAAGAATTTATACACTGTTTTTCAGTTTTCAATGGCACAGCTGAAAAACCAAACAAGAGGAAATCAGCTGATCCGTTGAAAAGTTGCATGCCTGTTATCAAGTGGGGATGATGTGTACTCGGATCTGAGTGGGATTCAAACCCAGGTCCACAAATGGCGAAAGGAAAGGAAAAAAGTACCACTACGCCACCTTACTCCAATGTTTGAAGACTTCTCAAATGCTGTGTATCATATGTTTTTTTTCATCAGGAAGGGGGAAGCCAAGCAAAGCAGAGCAAATTCAAAATAATTACATAATGATACTTTTACATGTACGCCTACCTTACAACAACATTAACTTGCTCGAGGTTGCCATCTTCAAGATCCCAGTCATCAATCAACGAATCAGGAGCCGAGTTGAGATTACTCCTGAAATTAACATTGGTCCAGAATTAACCATAAAATTTTGAACAATTAGCACTTTTTTTTTTCAACTCCCCCCCCCCCCCCAGCCCTTCAACCAGAAAAGCAAAGTACAATGATGCAGTTTGTTCAGGGTAGGGGTTTGAGAAGTTAACACCTTGCCCAAATGCCATAGGCATTTAGTGTATTTAGTGTTTTAAAAACCCATTTAAAAAATAAGATGGATACAATAAAAAGATTATTTTATTGAATTTGTTTTTTGTAAATTACCATTTATTACTTGTGTTTTTCACTATTTTTACTGTTTATTTTCTGTTTACAGCAATTTTCTGTTTCATTGGTATATTGCTATTTTACTAAGAGTATTTATTATAACAACTATTTCTCCACTAAGGGGGTACGATATCACGATAATATCGTAATGATACAACATTCAAACATTTTTCGGCTAAATCAGTTATGGTTTTGAAATATCGGCATACTGACGATATTCCAAAAATATAGCCGATATCAAATTTATATTGCTCTTTTTAATTAAAATATCGCCGGAGTAATTTATATGGTGATATCAAACGAAGTTTCGGTACTGTGAAGAGCTAAAAAAAAAAATCATGATGCAGCGCCGCTCATGTTCCCATGACTTGCATGCATGTTTTTGTTTTTTGTTTTTTTCGTTACTTTAGAACTTGTAAAGGTAGTTCATATATCGGTGTCCAATGTCGCTAATGTTCGATTCATACATTTTTCATGTATTTAAAAACATCCGCATATTGAGACGATAATATCATTGCCAATATTATGCCTTCGATAATAAAAAAAATTCAATATCGTCACCCCTATTCTCCACTATAATCATGCAAAGCATGATTTTACAGTAAATATGTCTAGAGATTGATATGTAGTCATTTAGTGGGTCCTGTCATGAACACATGTTAGCTCTTAATTACTGTAAAATAAAAAGTTATAAAAAGAAATTTGATAAAAACTAAATTTGCTGAAAAAAGCTACAAATTTTACCATTCAGTTTCCTGCAGAATCAGAGTGACTTTAACATTCAAGTAAAACAAAATTATGTAAAATCAAATTTTTCATGCATTGCATTTTACTGATTCTTTTGCCAAAAACAAACACAATTGAAGGATTATTCTAGTTTTTATTTTTTCAAATTAAAATGACAGTGAGAAAACCCAAACCGTGTCCACCTGTTTGCCAATCTTGTTATGAAGCTGCCTGGATTCTGTGGTCCTCAATCTGTTTGTCTATTACAGGCGCACAAGGACACACCTTTGGTACTATGTGTAACACAGGAAGCCATATCCCTGTTGCTATGCAAACAAATGCCCTGGAGGCCAATTCTGAGACCCAAGTTCAGTGGGCACACACTGTTTGCTAATAGAAATTAAATCTTGTACCGAGTGGTTTAATCGGTGCATTTGGTAAATCAACAGATTTATAAAATGAATCCATTAGAGATGTGTAGTGAACCATGCTCACACGCACTCATACTGACTATATCCTGAATAGAGGTATCTATCACTGTCAGTAAACTGGCTTTTTTAAAGATCTGTACATGTATGTACACGTACATGTAATAGTTTGACTAAATTTTGTGAACCGCTCTGTGAAAATGAGTCACAAGTTGCAAATTTGAAAAATTGAGATTTCTATGTGGATGGAAAGAGTATATCATCAGCTTTAATTTGGTATATGTTAGAGGTGTGTGACGTATTGCATATATGGAGATATGCCATTTTTAATAATCAATAATTTGCTTAATTAACACAATTGAATTCTTAGGAAAACAAGCATGCGAATGGAAAACAAATGACAGAAATGAACAACCTACTCACAAAAAGTCATTGATTTTAATATGTACACATAAATGAAAATTTAGATCCTAATGTCAACAAACATTAATTAAAGTGCAACATGTGACTCATTTTCACAGAGCGGGTCACATTTGTCCTTTCCCAGAAGAAAGAAACAAAGAATTTTTCACAAAAGCAAATGACTGGTGCATGGATATTTAGAAAAGAAATCATAATAAAAATCATAATAATTTACTGATTAAATTAATTTATGATGTAGTGCCACTGTGATTATTCATAGTCAGTGTTAAATAATAAAATGGCAATGTTGGATAGTTAAACAATGCTTCAGTCAATGACTTTAAATATGTACATTTAATTCTCTTTCAAACGAAATGTGTACAGATCTTGAAACAAAACTGCCAATGAATTTAGCAAATCACGTGCAAATAACTGGGGTACGGTTTAGTGTTAGGACAGTTAACTGGTTAACCGACCGAAACTGCACTACAGTTTATAAATTTGCTAACCAACAATTTTAGAAAAATTTGCCGCACATTTTTTTGTTTCAGGCTTTCTTTTTTGCTTCATTGGTTATTAAACAATCTTTGAGGGAAGTTTATTGATGTTTTTTTACTGAAAATGTACACCCATGCATTGTGCCATTTGCCGACAATCTCCATGTGGCCATCGGGTACTGATTTTTGGTTAACCGACCATGAAAGATTCGGTTAAACGGTTAGCTAACTAACCGGTACAAATGTACCTCCCAGCACTTGCACAGTTTACTTAATCTGTGTTTGTTGAGAGTATCAAGTTGAAAATCTGATGTTAACGTTTAGGTACAACTAATCAAATTATTTTTGGCAAATGAATTTTTGTTCTCTGGAGATCGGAGACGTAAATTCCATATCGAAATGAATATGAAACATCTGAATACATTTTCACTATTAGTTTCAGCTAATTTCGATGTGATGTTTTTACGAGAAAATGAAAATGCATTCAGATTCTGTCAAATGAGGACTACAATTTAGTTGGGAAATTATTTTTTCTAATTTTAATCAAATGAGAGCACTTCAGACAGGAAGCTTTTAAGGAACATCAACTTTACACCAAGTAAGTTTCATGTAAATCTGCGATCATTTATGTTTTTCAACAATACCAATATGGTACAGTGGCTTTAAGTGTTCTTCTAAATTGAATTGTAAATACTAATTGGCACTGTCTGAATGGTGCATTGAAGCAGTTAGCTAATGCAATATATATTTTACACATGTGGTATTAAAAATAATTCAATATGGTTATTGAACCATTCAGGGTATTCAAGTTAATTCTGAATGGGTCAGGGACTTGATTTGGAAACTACATTTGTTTACCCATGGTTAGGTACGTGTAGGTCATGCGTGAGGTAAACTTTTGTATGATAGATTGTACTATGTATAAAGTCAATTATGAATATAAAGTACAATATCAACTTGGTCTTTGTGTAAATTATTTGATGCGTACCATCAGCATATATGGCTTGTAACTAACCTTCATTTAATACAATTAAAACCCTTGTATAGTTCGATCCCTCAAAACCCTATGAAAAATGAATGGTTTTGAGAATATAGGAGGGTTAAAGGGAAGGTACAACATTGGAATTTGGTAAAGTATAGTTTATTTCAAGAAATATCATAAAACTAGACTGTGAGTGAGAAAGTTTCCTCACAATGGTGGTCACATTTTTGAGATAACATTGAAAAACTGTTACATGTTTTTTGTTTTCACGTAATACAAAAAGGTTGATAGATGCCAACTTTTTGTAAATTTGACAAAAGGTGGACTAATTTCTCAGCATGATCTGTGTTTAGCAACTTGGCACAAAGTAAAGTTTCAGTTGTTTCAGATAATCACTTTGGTAACTATCAATTGTGTATCCTTCCATTAAGGGACCGTTGAAACATGGAAATAAACAGGTTATAAACGAATAAACAACATTTTTATCTAAAGGTATGTGTCAAGTTTGAAACAAATATCAATCATTATTGTTGCTATCACTTCGTATCCTTGACCCTAGCAACACTTTTTCCCTTGCAATTTTCAACTTTAGAAATCCCAATTTTTAAACCCTATAATACTACAAGTATTCATTCTGCTAAGCTTCATTTCGTGAAGTTTAAAATAGAACCTGCAATTTTTATTATTTTTTTACACAAATGAGTTATTGTTAAATCTTAAATTTTGTGTACAAATCAATGTCAGATTCCCTCTGAAATTTCACAAAACTGATCCATCAAAAAGTAAAAGTAAAAGTAAATGAGCCAAGTTGGGTATGGATGAGTGAATACCATGAAACTAACGTTACACTGGCAAGCTGAAGTTTCAATCAAATGTTGAACATTTAATAAAAATAAAAATAGGCTAACCAAATTAAAAAATACCAGAGTTATGGAGGGATCTCCAGTGACTAACCCTATTTACATTACACAATGGGGCTAATTTACGCTTACCATAAAATTATGTTCACTTTTGTTGACATTTTACTGTACATATTAAACTGACAGTGAGTTATGTCTAAGTTAATTATAAACAAATCTAGGCCTACCCAGTCAATTGCCAGTGGGGAGTGGGACATTGAAGTTATACTTAGGTCCTACTTACTTGAAGCATGGAGGTATAAGTTCAACTTAAGATTTAAGAAGCCCCAAAACAAAACCTACCGACTTGAGTCGTAAGAAAGTCCAGAGAAAAATCTCTTCTTTGCGTCCTGAGGGTTGGACACCGAAGTTGATGAAGTTGAGCCCCCTGGTGTGTCAGCAAGGTATCCGGTCCCATCCTTGATCGACGACGGAGAGTCTGTGAAGTCCGAATCGTCGTGATTGTTCATAATTTACACGTATTTTACACAACAACCGGCACTTGGCACTTGACACGTTCCTATGGGTTCTTAAGTAGTAAATACCTCATGTCCGTGGCATGGTTGACGAAGTCTAAAAACTGAGATTTGCACAACAACTTTTCCCGTTCAGTAGCCAGCCTAACAGTTACTTTTGAGTTTGTCAATGCGTCTATCTTCAAAATGGCTGGTGTTCCAGGACTCGACTCCGTCCGTTGCTAACCAAGGTCCGCCGACTACAAATACAAAGCGACCGTCAGCTAAACGGACAACTCATCGATTTATCCGCATGCCACCGAAAAACTGTGTCAATAGTCGTACATCGGCTTATCCCTCTGGATTAATTAAATGGCGATAATAAGGTTGATCTGTTCTTTTGCTGTTTGGGAATTATCGATTTAATCCATCTTGCAATCCTCTCAAAGTACGTTTGTTTGCAGAACTTTACTTTGGACGTTTCCAAAAAGACGTGGTAGTACTTTAATATAATATAAATAGTGCCGCGACGCGACGCGTCGACGGCTGTTTATGTATTGTGTGCGTACATGTACATGCATACATACACTGTACGTGTGCAGCTAGGCTGCAGGGGGCCGGAGCTAGGCATGCGTAGCGCGCAAGACAATCCAAGCCATTACCAGACTAAATACAATACCACCAACACGAAGTCTGTGTACAAACACCCGCTGCAGAATATTTTGTTTAAAGATGTGTACCGCCCATGTTTTGGGGCTATTTTAACGGCAATTTCAGAAAATGTTCTTTTTCACCGGAACATTGCTATTTTACTTGAAGAAGGGGAAATAAAATAAAGCTTTTTAAACTGATGGCATATTTTTCAATCGTGAGAAGCAGTTTTACAGTAAACATGTGCCAAAATGAATTAATGGTGCGTCCCGTCAGAAATTAATTGCTTCTCAGTGTCATTTATTTGTGAAATATCTCATTTCAAAGTATTTGTTATCCTGTCTAAAAGGAAAGTATCAATGTTCCAATGAAAACAAAACATTCCGGAACTTGCCAGTAAAACATCTTTAATTAATTCACCGAATACTAGTACTCTATAGAACCACATTTCTTACAATTATTTTTTGAAATTAGTACACGTAAAGCATATTTTTCCCTTCCTATGTTTTCACTATTTTTACGGCAACATTTGCTATTTTAACGGACATTTAATTTTTCATCTGAACATTGCTATGTTTACGAGATGTTGTGAATTCAAAAGTTTTAAAATGACATATTTCTTAAAATAATCGTGAGAAACATGGTCTTACAGTAAATATGTACCAAAATGAATTTATGGAGGGTCCCGATATTAATTAATGTTGGCACTTTTTTACTGTTAAACCAAGCTTCTGACAACTAATTTGTGAAACATCTGATTTCGTATTAATCCGTTTTAATAGGAAATTATCCGGTAAAACACGGGCGATACATCTTTAGTCATTTATATCAACCCACTTTTCAAAAAAAATATTTAAAAAAAATTTAAAAAAAATTAATTAAAAAAAAAAAAAAATTATACGTGTATATAAATTTGTCAGTAGTGGGCAGTATTCGTGTTCACGGCAAAAACAAGTTGGTCGATCTTGAACGAGTCATTCTGACTTCGCCTTAGTTTGTCCGGATGGTTTTTCACAAAATGTTTTGCTGATAATAACACCAATTGAAACAGCGCCACCATTCGATATAGAAGAACCATGAGCAAGGACCAGAAACTATTATTGTCACAGGTACTGATTCTTTAGTAGAGCACATTGGCGACCCTCAGATGGACATGGATACCGTATGTTTTTTTCTTAGAGCTTTCACATTTCAGAGTGTGTGTGTGTGTGTATGTGTGTACGTGTGTGTGTGGGGGGATGAGGTTATGGTGTAAAGCGAGGACTTATAACAAAAGGGAACAATGGGTCCTCGGATGGTTGAAAAACGTGTATAAAATCAAATGGCAGAAGCCTCAAAAAGTTTAAGTCAACAATTAAAGGGAACAAAAGAGGTCAACAATAGGAGGTCCTCGGTTTACACCATAAACAGGGGTGTGTGTGGGTGTGTGTGTGGAGGGGGCTGTGGGGGCTACTGCTACTGATCCTTGTCATTAACATAGATCAGTAGACAACTTGAGGTCCAGACTACTGGGGATATGGGAAACATTTAAATTTGCTTGAATTTGCTGTTGGGGCGTTGGGATGAATTAAACAATTTGTAATTCCAGTGATCACCCATCTCACCCCATTTCTCCCTTATATCCTAAACATTGGTATTTAAAGATTAAAATGGGAATTTTGAGAAAATATTGAAACATTTTGGAAATGTAGGCCTACAGATTATTTCCTCAATTTTAAGAGATTTTTACGAGGACTTTTATGAAGCCTGGAACCTTGAAAACAGTGGTAATTCTAAATAATTAATGTAATGTAAAGTTTATTTAGTTATCTTCTTTTTTGTTTCAAATGTAATGTTATTTGTTATTATTTTACGGTTATTTTTTTAATGGGCCAAAAATGGGGGGATGCTCCTATGGACCATGGACAACCACACTCCTGGACCAAACAAATAGGGGTTACCAAATAGGGGTAACATTTCCCCCATCCCTCAGGATTTACGCGCACGAATAAAATTAAATTAGGCATTTATATGGAATTCCATTACTGCCATTTAAACGGCGCATGTATGGCGTGAATGGTTTGGTCCCTAGCCGTTTGCGCCGTCAACGGCGCATAGTCGCGTCGTGCCGTCGCATTGTCGCGTCATGCCGTCGCATAGTCGCGTCGTGCCGTCGCATTGTCGCGTCGTGCCGTCGCGTCGTGCCGTCGCATAGTTTTGTACTGCTTGTATAGGGCCGTCGCATTGTCGCGTCGGGCCGTCGCATTGTCGCGTCGTGCCGTCGCATAGTCGCGTCGTGCCGTCGCATTGTCGCGTCGTGCCGTGCCGTCGCATAGTCGCGTCGTGCCGTCGCATAGTCGCGTCGTGCCGTCGCATTGTCGCCCGTGTTGATTGATGGTCCTTAGCCGCTTACGCCGTCAACGGCGCATAGTCGCGTCGTGCCGTCGCATAGTCGCATTGTCGCCCCGTACCACCAGTTTGACTGAATTATCCAGTGCTTGCCAATAGGTGGCGCTGTCTTGACTTCAGAGGTACTCTCACCCTTTTCCCCGCGACGACGAATAAGTCTCAAAGACAAAGTAAAAGATGGATGTTATTTTACGCCAGTTGGGTCTGGAACATTAACAGCTGATACAGGAGTTTGAAGAGAACAGGGTATGTTACTATGTACTTGTTACGTGTTTATTTAAAGGAAATCGGTCAAAAAAAGGGGTAAAATGTTGTTAAGGCTTAACCTAGGCCTTTCCTAGACGTATGAATGTTGACCGTTAGCCACTAAGGGTAATTCCCACTAAGACAGTCGTTTTCCCGGTTCCGTATTTTTTCCGGTTCTGGATAGCTGCAAATTAAAAAATCTATTTAACATGTTAATCCATGTCGCTTCAGAAAACAATTGATAGTTTACTGAGTTTGCTTCCAAACGGCTAGTAAGAGTTTAACACAGGGCACTGTATCTACTGTATGATGATCAAGGCTACGAAAGAAGAAACAAGCCGGTATAATTAATGTCAGTAGACTTGAAGAGATTTAACAAAGAGTGACACATGCGGTCCCGCCAAGAAGGCCTTATAAGAGATTTAACAAACAAACACCACAGGCAAGACTTAAACAAGTTTTTGTGGCAAACGATACCTTTACGGTTAGTCATTTGTACAATGCATGTTGTATGGACTGTGAAACACTGCGTAATCAAGGACATGAAATGAAGCAGACTATATGCAGTAGTGGAGGAAATTATAACCATTAATATTCGGCAATGAAACAAACAAATACAGAATTTTAAAAAACTAGGTGGAAAATGAGCCTTTATTGCTATTTCGAAAGGGTTTTAAGGCGTGGATGGCTAGCCAGGGTCTCATAAAAGGGGAGGGGCAAGGGGACGGCACGTTCAAAAACGTATGGTAAATGTACATGTACGTGCATGGCGATACAAAAGTGGGGGCCCCTTTGTCCCTCGGATCCGCCAGTGATTTTATACATTCAGAAACAACGTTTTGAAAGTAATGATTATATTCTAACAATCATTGGACTGAAGGAAGTCGATGTAGGTGAAAGGTCTCCACAGCAGTATATAATTATGCGGTAGAAATATCATTTACTCGTCGCGAGAGGAAGCTTACATACATGGGCAAACAATACCGGTACGACAGCTACCATGCGTGACACCATGGAGGACCGATGGTCAACCTTAAAGAAATGAATGTTAGACTGAAACAAGTTTACTGGTAATTTAGGTGAAAGGTTTCCACACTGTTTATGTATACAGTACGCGGTGACAAGATCGCGGTGACAAAAGATCGCGGCAACAAAAGGAAAGAATAAAAGTATAATAGAACTATTTACCAGTATAATTGACCTTATCCCATTTTGAAAAAGGTTATTTCATAGGGAAATTCAATGATATGCGTTTTTCTTATTACAGCAAATTATTTACTTTCTCCGAACCCCTTTTACTGTGTCGAATTCAGAAAAGCCTTATTGGTCAGAGATCTGAGCCGACACTGGGGCAACTAATACTGATATTAATATAATATTTACTGTTTAGAAACACTACTTGTACAATTGGACTGAAGCATAAGCGTCTTTGGTAAAGTAGGTGAAAGGTTTCCACACCGGCCGACCTGACAAATAATTAGGTGTGTGCATCTTTCGAATAATGGACTCGACGAGATGGATGTTGATACAGTGTATTTTACCACGATCACGCCTTTTCATTGCGCATCAAAAAGGGCATGTGTAGATCTGATGGTCATTATTAAATTCAGTTTCTCATAACTTGGTCATCATCTGCAGAGCCCACTGCACATTCTCATCGACTGCTACAGTTCTACTGACATATCATGGCACCAATCGACCTAAGCGGCACCTGGAAACTTGTCAAGAACGAGAACCTAGATGCTTTCCTCAAAGCGATGAATCTCAACTTCGCCGTCCGTAAGATAGCAGCCGCCGCCACCCTGGTCATGGAGATCACTCAGGACGGAGACAACTTCCATGTGATCACCAAGGGGATCAAGACGAATGAGTCCAAATTCACCGTCGGGGAAGAGTTTTCCGACAAGAACCCGCTCAACGAGAAAGCGCCGAGTACCTACATAGCAGTGTGGGACGGTAACACCTTGAAGATAAACAACACGAGCAACCCGGAGGCCATCCACATCGTCCGTGAGCTGATTGACGGCCAGATGGTGCAGACGCAGACGATTGGAACTGGAGACAAAGCTGTATCTAGCAAGAGGATCTTTGGCAAGAAATAAAGACACAAACTAGGCACTGAACTGAGTAGACCGAATCATGGAGGTATGTTTTCCTTGATCCTCCACTGACGCAAGATCGCTCCTTTTCGGTTCAGCAGGACTTGTGGGAGAACGATCATAAAATGTACTGTCATATGGTGTGCCTCATAGAGTCATGGATCAGTTCTTGGACTGAAATGCATATTTCTTTTTTAATAAGTGGACACAATTACAAAATAAGTTTGCATGTGCAAATCTCCACTAAAGTTATGGTGCCTGTACTACATTCATGTAAAGATTTAGTTTAAAATATAAATCGTCAAATACATTTAAATGTATTCAAATATTTATTATTTAAAAAAACATTTTTGAGCATTCTCTATAATGTTAAAAAATGTATGCTTATTCGTATTTGAATACATTTGACCGTAAAGGCAGTCCAAATATGTGGTCCAAATATGTGGTGCAAATATTTCACTTTTAAAATGGTACAAGGGATAATGTTTTAAATAGTAAATAAATGTGTTATTTAATTAGAACAAATTAATTGACGTAGACATTTTCTCGTTTTTTCATTAGATCGAATATAACACAATGAAAATGCAGGTAAAAAGTACAAGTCAAAATTTGAAGATGTGTACTGAATATCGGAGTTTTCTCTATTATAGACATCATCACAATGTGTTACGGAAATGTCACCTACAGAAATGTCCAATCATTACAAATTAAAGATTATAATCATTTAAATGGACAATATCGTCACGATCAGAGCAGACTATCAACAACAGGGCATGGAATCGGTGTCCTAGTTTAAGGTGAACACATTGACTGATAATTACTGGTTCATTTATGCAGTAATACATGTATTAACTAGTGGGTTTAACTATTAAGTCAGAGTTTGTCTAAAACTAGCACTCCGATTCCATGCCCTGAGTTATCGTGACGATATTTTCCTTTTGATTTGGTGTGTTCACCAACATAGCTCTGAAGCCCAGCACTGATACGGTGCAATCAGTGCTTTCGAGTGTCGACCGAAAAAATCTAAGTGACTCATGCGTCCACGCGCGACCTCATGCTTACTTTAGTAGGCAGGAGGTCACGAGTTCAACTCATAACAACAAGTTACATACAGTTTAATGTGTAACATATATAACAATACATTTGAAAGGGCTACACTAAAATACAAATAACACTTTTGCAAAAGATGTATAAACTGATTGAACATTATATTGAGTTTTCTTTCGAAGTCTATCGCAGTTTAATGCATCTTTTGCAATAATGTTTAATCCATTTTTTAAAAATAAGATATACCCGGGACCAATCTAATAGAGCCGCTGAGCACACAAATGTTATGAGCACAGAAAATAATATGCTTAACAAAAAATAGGTTAGCAGCCAAATTGTCATGTAAAGTATATAACTTCCGGCAGGTTCTCAGCTAAATTTTGCTTCGCGGATAAATTTGCAGATGGAATCGGGCGCAGCTCTATCTTTGCAGCTGGGTTCCCTGTACGGTCCGTAATTCAACGAGAGAGGGTACCCAGCCGGTCTCGTGCATCCGATGGCTACTGCCTGCTACGGTGCCGTCGGTTCGTAAGCATGAATAACCATCATCTCGAACTGGAAAATGACGTGTCCATCTCGAGACTTGTCCTGGAAATGAGACAGTGCCCAGTGCCATAAGTCATCAAGGTATTCCTCCTGTTCTCTCTCCGGTATTCTCGCAGTTTGGCCCATTAAAGTCTTGAAAAACACTGTCGATAAAATGATAAGCATAGAAATAAATAAAAGAAATGTATAATTGGGAGTATTATGTTATGAGATGAAATATTCGCCGATCGGGGGGGGGGGGGGGAGTGACTATACGAAGGAAAATTACCTCTTTCTTACCACATTAATTCATGTGAACAAACTGAACATATACAATCTGCAAGTGTTGGTTTATATGCCACCGATATTTTCGCGTTTTCCCCTTTTTGCTGTGTCCCCCTCCCCCTCCCCCTGCTAGACTGGATCCGCTCTGATTAATAAAATAGAATGCATACAACATCTAATCTTATTTCAGAAATTTGCTTATTGGTACAAAACCAAATGTATAACCAGTGAAATACGTGATACAGGTGTACGCGTAACGTTCATGCGGCAGAATACACACATTTTTTGGCCTAAAAGAAGACTTTTTGAAATAATTTTAAAAAGCAGATTATAAAACTTTTTGTAGAAAATGAGTACATTATTGGTAAATCATTTCCATATCCTTTGAAAAAAATTCATCGATCTTCCAAACAAACAATGCCGACTACATGCATCAAAGTATTAATAGGCCTATGTATGAATAATTTATGGATCCCAAGACTTGAATCTGAAAGCAAATTTTGTAAACGAGAATATGCAAGCTCAAACATATAATTATACAATTTGTCAAACTGAACGTAGTATTTTAAAGGGACAATAAAATCGTCAAGATCAACAGGGCATGGAATCGGAGTGCTACCCGGTAGTTTTAGATTAATTCAGTGACTGAGGGGAGGACCTAACGTCGGTGCTTCCTGTTTGGTGATTTATAAGCGCTCTCTCATTTAAAAAATGCTCGTTTTGGATTTGCTTTGGACCTAAACCAAATATGCTTTCTGATGAGTTTTGTCAATGTATATAGGTTTTGACTTGTTCCCGTGATGGGCAAGTACTTAAAGGAACAATATCAGTACATGGAATCGGATTGCTATAGTTTTAGATTAAAGCATGGACTGAAAATAATATCCCACATGATGTCATATTGCCGTTGCTGCTGCATATATGAGCCAGTAATTTTCAGTCACTGTGCTCATCTTAAACTGACTCCAAACTGACTCCATGCTGACTCGACTCCGTGTTCATCTCAAACTAGGACATCGATTCCATGCACTGTTGAAAGTCTGTTCTGATCGTGACGATATTGTCCCTTTAATCAACATTTAAAAAAAAATTAATAGGCCTATGTAAAAATTGTCCCGTAAGAGAAATAGCGAAAAGTGGCGGGAAATCTTCAGATATCTGCTTACATTTTGTTTGCACTTCAGAGAGTGGTATGTCATCCTGCTGTAGTTCACACTCTACATCTGTCCAATTAGATGCTTTCCATAGTACCCCAGCTTCTTCGATGGACCGATTCAGAGACACCACTGGACTTGTGTAGCTCTGTTTGAACACAATATAACACATAATCAGAAATAAAGACATTTCCCATTGTAAACCAGGCCCCCTGTGCCCCCCCCCCCCCTCCCCCACTGAAAAAGTCCTGGCTACGCAGCTGCCATGTAGGCCTATTTACTTTTTCAATTTCAATTAAATTCAAGATTAATCCGAGCGGACTGACGATTGGCCGAGTTTGCATACAAACATTGATTGGCATAGCAATTTGTCTCAGTCACCATCAAACCCCAAATTACTGCTTGACAGAAATACACTTGAAAGATTTCAAGTGGTGAGAAATATTACCCAATTCTTGAGTATAGGTCCCATGTGTGCATTGAATTGCACAAGGGGCGCTTGCTGTATTTAGTACTACTACTACTAGTACTAGATGATTCACTCCAACTAGATCAGAAATCAGGTTTTGTCGTTGTAGATGGGGGTGTTGGGATGCAATCCTCATCACTGTCTACTGATTCGGACGGATGTTTTTCTTCAGATGACATTTCTGACGCACTGTCCGCCAACATTTTGGCATTGTGGTCGCATTCCATGATGGTTGTAATTTACCGATGCTATTTTTTACAGCAATCAACTTCACACGCGCTAAATATAGAGAGGGCGCTGTTCGCTGGAAAGAGCCAGAGCCGTATATTGGGATATATATATCGGCGTTCCCCTACCGCCTCCATAGGTTACATATATACCACTGGTAAGGAGAAGCGAGGGAGGAATAATGACATGCAAATGGCCATCATCAAGGGAAATAATGTGGCTGAACTTGAGCACCTATCCTCAGCGCTGATCACTTGTGTATATACTATACCGCCACATGATGGGAGGACAACATGAAGGGCAGGTACAACATTGGTACACGTATCAATCATGGGAAATTATTCCGTCGGAATTGTGCTTTTCATCTTAGAGAAAACAAGAATTGTTGTGTCAAAAATTGTGTTTTTTGTACAATCCCCAGTACCTTCCCTTAAAAACCAAGGGCAGTCATATACCTTAACATATTCACCCCACCTGGGATGATCATAAAGGAACAACTTTGCATCAGCAACACAGCTGGATTGTGATTTTACGTGGTGAAAAGTGCCTCCCCACCAGGTTTGAGACACATTAGAATGCTCCTGAGTGCCTTAGGTATGTCAGGTACCCAGTGAAGAACATGGAAGCAGACAACTTTGTCGAATCTCTCTCGCCAGTTCGGGTTGTCTCCAGCAGTCTGGGCGTCCCCTAAGGAGTATGTCATATTAGGTGCCGAGTTGTTCATACGGGCTACGTCGACCATTTGCTCTGATGGATCTACGCCTGGATCATCAAATTGGTAATGAGGGGTAATTAAGTTTACGTCTCGGAAAGTGAGAGCAGATCAGAATGTTTGATATAATACCATCACTACAATTTTACAACAAGTATGAATTAAGGTAAATGTTTAAAGGGAAAGTACGGCCCAAGTGTTTATGTTTGTACAACTGCCTAAGAACGGGTACTTTCTTCGAATCAAGATAAAAACCAATAATTATGTGAAAGTTTCAGCTTATTACCTTGTGTCGTACACGAGAAAGTTGTAAAAAAAAAAAGCGAATGTTTCAATCGAAAATGCGAACTTTTCATTCAAACATTCAGCAGAGATGCATTCATACACAATATATGCTTTGAATTGATAGCGCCTCGAATCAAAATGTTTAACATAATTTCTTTTCCATCTAAGATGAAAGCACTTCAGACATAATGGTTTCTCGTAATACTTGTACCAACTTTATCGCCAAAATATATTGTTTCTAAGCACCTGTTATACTCCCGACTTTTGCTGCAATCATTTTCGTCTCTTCACCTGTTCCGCAGCCCACGTCCAGGATGTTGTCATCAGGTCTAAATGTAATCTTATTAATGCTATGCATTACGATTAAGTGCTGGATGCTTCTGCCATCTCCCTGATAATCACTGCTCGCTGAAAAATTCATTTTTTGGTTCTGGAGCCAATTCAAAATCGGATGAGGAAAGAGAAATTTGAGTGTAATAGTCTGATTGCCAGAATAGCAGTGTAACTTTAACTTGGGGCACTATAGTGATAATAATAATAATAATAATAATAATAATAATAATAGAGCATACTGATCGAAACGTCGAGTTGTACCCCCAGTTCTTTTCAGAACTAATTACTACTCAATTGAGATTCCACATGGTGTCACCGCAATCAGTCTTACTTAATAATAATAATAATAATAATAATGTGTGGATTTATATAGCGCACGTATCCACCAACTAAGTGGTGCTCAAGGCGCATTATATTATTATCCCTGCTCATAAGGCTCATAAATCATTCCTGAAACCATCTCAACTCCCTGGGGAGTATACAGCTCAATTGCTGCCATTTCTAGCGCATATAGAGCAAACCAACTCTGCCTTCACAGGTACCCATTTAACCCCTGGGTGGAGAGAAGCAATTATGATTAAGTGTCTTGCTCAAGGACACAAGTGTCACGGCCGTGATTCGAACCCACATTATGTTGCTAACACCAGAACTTGAATCCGGTAAGCTAGACCGCTCGGCCACGACACCCCAGTCGCAACACCCCTAGGGAGCAACACCCCTAGGGAGGGATTGTCGCGCGGACGGCCTCTGACCAGAAAAGTCCCCGAGCGGTTAGGAACGTATCCGTTGGGATAGCAGTATACCGTCCCGATGAATGAATACAATTGCTCTGAGACCACCCTATGAAAAAGGTCACCAGGATACAAGTTGTTGTGTATTTATATAACAAATAATATTTATATAACAAATAATACAAATAATAAATAATTCTTCTGGTGTTGTTAGCTAACGAAGAGGCCGAAGAAAAGGCTCAACACTTCAAATAATTTATTGGTATGATGAAATGTGGTATATGGACTAACGCCGATATAACACTATAGACCCGGTATTTCCATCATTATCAAGATGTATGGAATAAATTCCAAAAGTAGGTGGGGGAGGGGGAGACAGGATCTGTTTCGGGTCCCTTTTTAAGTTCTGATATTTTCCCAAATTTCAGCATTTGTGATTTTATTTTTAAATTATTATCATTACAATAAGTAATACTTTACAAAGGGCAGCCATGTTTTGTATGTTTGGTTTTTGTTGTTGTTGGGGTGTTTTTTTATTTTTTTTTATTTTTTAGCTTCATAATCATATTGTATTATTTCTGTCAATTAAAAATATGTTACACCCGAGTGGACATTAATGGCAGTGATCCTACATTTGTGTGTTTCCTGATAAATGAACACAAAGACACTTCCCTCAATGTTGTGTTTCACATGTGAGTCTTATTCAAGAATAATAATAAACTCAATCTGTTTTATAACTACAAAGTATCTAATTTTGCACTAGCTTTGAATATAAATCATATAACTATAGCAATAACAAACTTTGACTGGAAACAAAATAATAGTTCAATATATGACTGTACACTATGCTATCGTTATTCTCTGGAATATCGACACTAAATATCGATAATGGTCTAATTCCAATTTACTAGGCAACTGTATTAAAACATGGAGGTCAGTCGTTCACTACACTGAGCATTGTATGTCCCTGAGTCGAGGTAATATGTAATCACTATTATCACGTACACAATCCATTTTGGTCTTTACCCTCGAGCCTGGCTGGACCACTGATAGTATAATAATAGAGGTCAGTTGGGCTACTGTGTTTAACTACTAAACCATAATATGCATGTTGTCGTAATAGTGGTCTTTGGAACTTTTCGAGTCTGACCCTATTTAGGCTATTAAAATGTGCAGTTTATTCGTGATTAGTGTTTTGTCTGTTTTCTTGTTTGTCCGTCCACCTTGTCTTGTCTTGTCATGGCATCCCCAACTCAAGCAACCGCTTACCGGGATATGCCTCCATTTCAACATTTTTTCATGTATCTATCCAATATTTAACACCTTATTGTACACTGATTTATTAATACTACTATCTGTATACTGTGACATACAATACTGTGAGAATTGTGAAATGGAAATAAATATGGAAATAAATGTGGATGAATGAAAATGATTGAACATTCATTAAAGGTGTCAACACACAGTACAACACTGTTAAAATAATTGTTCATTTACAGTAAGTTGTTTTGTCAATTAGCATTACGGAGACTTCTTTATTATACAGCAGATTCTTTGTTATACAGCAGAATTTTCCCTTGTGCATCAACAGCAGACCTGCTGTAACTTTACAGAGAATAGGAACGTAACCATTTAGAAACAGCACATTTCTGTATATTCACAGGAAAATTTGAAAACAGCAATTTCTGCTGTGAATTTTTGATTACGGTTTTCAACAGAAAAACTACTGTGAACTCACAATCTTTTACAGTGCATATAGAGTACGTACAGTGTGCATATACATGTACTGTACACTGATGTCCTTTCTCTATGCAGTGATACACTGTACGTGTAAAAGCTAAAGTTGCTATCCTGTTTCTCAACCTTGACCATGGAGCTTGACTTAGAACAGTTTGAGTATATCAAAGGTCTTCCTGTTCTCTACTCATCAGAAACCACTTATATAAACTTGCTCTATGATAAACTAACAATAAACTCATGAATCTCACTTCTATTCCTACAATAATGCTACTAATTCTAAACAATTACTAACTGTCATCATGGAGGAAGGAAATCTGTTTTCCTTCCTCCATGCTGTCATGAACAGCAGCGAAAATGTTCATATATTTAAACTTAAGTCTTTGGTTGAAATTAATAAGAAGCTGGTTTTGATTTCCTAATGTCTTAGGAAATAAAGAACTTATGAACTTAACTTTGTAAAAGTATTTTTTTATAAAGATGAAATTCACTAATATTAATAACTGGTGGTAAAGAATAATGAAAATTAAACATACCTGATAAATGAAAACACCGACGTGTTCACGTCACATGCAAGTCTTGATCAAATATCCATGAGATCAAGGTCTCTTTGATTGTTGGCAAGTTGGACTAGTCTAATCACAAAAATAGGGGTGCTAAAACATGTCTAACTTTTAGTAGTGGGGGATGCTATTTTATTAAGTCGACCGTTGTTGACTGATAAAAGCATTGCCTTGTATTGTCGAGGGTGGTGAAAATGACAGTAAAAACAGTCAAAATGCCCATGTGTGCATGTTTGGGTCAACAGTCAAAACAGTCATCAGTTGACTGATTTTGACCCCTATAGCTACTTGCCACAAAAGTTCAGTTATAGGAGTAAGGTTTTAAAACTGCTTCTAAGGAATGCTTACAGAATTCTAGCAGTTAAATGTATAACGGAAGTAAACGGTTAACTTAAGTATGCGTCTGGCTTTGGATGGCCCGCTGTAGTTATTTATTGTCTGATGAGGCCAAAAAAGTCTCCGATTTCTGGTTATCGGTCGGCTTACCCTCCCAAGAGGGAGTGTTACAGGAGCTACTGACACAAGTTAGTAATTACATTGTTTTTACAAGAAAAAAAAAGCCACAGACGCCTGGGAGTCTATGATATCCTAAAGTGGACCATTCCACATGTCTTAGAAGGGGTGTCAGTTCTCAGACCTGTGTAGCTTTCTTTTGGGGGGGTGGGGAAAGTAATTGCTGCCATATGTATGTGCACAAAATCAACCATTCATTGTGTACACATAAAGACCTACCCAGATCTAACCCTCTGATAAGTGGAACCATCTGTTTGGCATCAGGCTGTGCTCTTTGATCTCTTGCGGCATGCCAGTGCCAGGCATAACCCCCCCCCCCCCACAGACAGAGTGTCTGGGGTTATCATGCTGGAGAGATGTGGCTGAGAGATATGCTGCATAAGTATATGGCTGTTTGGTGTTTGCCAGGTCATACAGGAGAGAGCTACACTACACAGCCGTCGTGTGTCATCTGGGGTTGTAAATAATACTAGACCATAGCAGGGCATGTGTGGAAGTCATTTGGATGTAACAAATTAATTGGGAATGCATAGATAATACTTTTAATATCATTAATAGGTGTGCCAGTGCAAAGTGGACAGGTACCACGTTCGAATAAAGTGGTAGGTACCTCCCTCGTCGACAGTAGGGAAATACGTGATACATGTATACCCGACGATCAAATTTCCCATACACAAAGTATGGTGGGTAAGAGAGGCCTCACAAATCGAGCAAACGTTCATACCCTACGGTGAAAAGGTCGTTTAAAACACAGCACGGCAACATTCCAATCGATCCAGCAATTTTGGCTGCAATAGGACATCGTTTCATATCTTTAAAAAAAATAAAAATAAAAATGCCGACACGCGGGTCTGAGGCGACGCGCGCGGAGACCAGAAACCTGAGACTTTTTGGCCTTATTATGCTGAAGTGTTTAAAGGGACATGACTTTATCTCATAATGATGTCTTATATTAGGGGGTATTATTTCACTTTTTTGACTTTTTTATATTCTTCTCCCCTGAAAGCATGTACAGGCCTATTAGAAACAAGACTAAATCATTAAAATAAAAATTTGATATTTCTAACCCCCTGCACATGCCCCCTGAAAGTTTTGGTTGAAGGGCGCCCTCTGTTGCCAGTTTAACGTAAAGGTTCCCAGACTCCTTATGCACTGAAGAGACATACATAATGGTGGTTACCAGTCTGTGTGTGTGTGATATTTACCACACATAATAATTACTAGCGGGATGCCGCGCTTCGCGCGGCACCCGCTAGGTGTGGGTGATGTGTGAGTATTAAATGTTGCGGGTTTTGTGCCGACTTCTTTGCTGGTTTATGTAATGTAATATGGGGTAACGGGGTCTAATTTGTAGGGGGCACTCAAGGGTCATCATTTTCTAGAATGAGCTTGGTGATTGGTTAATTTTTGAGCGGGTGTGGGGGATGTAAAAAGTAAAAGTGACATAACACAACAGCGCCCTCGGGTTTTTAACATGGTAGGACAGTGAATATTGAATAAATAAATGTACTGAAAAGAAATACATGTACACAGAAAACGGGTATCCTAGTATTTTCGTACAGTTCAGACACAGATATGTGCACAAAATGTCTCTTTTGGAAATTGATTGCATGGCCCCTTCAAGTCATGAAAAAAGGGGGAAATAAATATGAATAACATTAAATTTGCAGATGAAATCTGCACTGTTTCCTGAGGCCCCCACCCCCTTAATATAAAATAGGACGCAGTTTGAGTTTAAATTGTTGCCATGGCGCTGTAGGTTTTTAAAACCTTTTTAAAATATTCAAAATTGGGAGAAAAGATTCCCAAAATTGTTTTGTGTGAGAAATGTCCTGAAATCTAAGTGCATAAGCTGTTGTGATTGTCAGATCTGAAATCGTTTTATATTACCTCAAAGTTGAAAGACTGATGGTATCTACACTGGCAATTGTGAAATCATTTTGGGCTTTTCTAACAGTTCAAGTTCTACTTCTATGTATGTAAAATCAAAGGTCAGAGTCCCTATTTCATCGGTTGAAAATTGTTTTCACAAATCAGCAAGCTGAGGAATACAGAACTGCTATAAAAATATATATTATAACATAGGGCCTATATTATAATATATCTTATAATATATATTATATGAATCTGGGACTGAGAAATAATTTAAATTGTGTTAAACTTACTTTGAAAATGCAGCGAACTCTCCAAAAGACATGAATCTGGGACTGAGAAATAATTAACATTGTGTTAAGAAATTATTTGAAAGTGCACTGAACTCTCCATAGACTTTGTACACAATCGAGGACATGGCGTCTGGATACTACAGGCTTTCAAAAGTATTACATGGGTACTGAGGTTAATTGATGTTTGGTATTTATTATCAAATATCAAACAACAAAAAGGGTTTTGTAAATGTTGATCATGTTGATTAAAATTGTTTATTGATGTTTGGAGATAGCTGTGATAATCGTAGCTCTTGGTCACGTCCCTAAGACCTAGGACTAAAAGAGCTACGCGAAATAAATGCATCAACAAAGAGTCGAGTCGACACACCGACGTCATTACCGACCAATCAGGAGGTCCGTCTGAAACAGAGAATCAGACATTTCGCAACGCGGCAGTTCGGTACTGTTCGTGGTATGTGGCACCCGGCCTCCTCGACCAACGCTCACCGAAAGCCGCGGAGTAACCCAACCAATGTTGCTCATGTTAAAATTGTTTATTGATGTTTGGAGATAGCTGTGATAATCGTAGCTCTTGGTCACGTCCCTAAGACCTAGGACTAAAAGAGCTACGCGAAATAAATGCATCAACAAAGAGTCGAGTCGACACACCGACGTCATTACCGACCAATCAGGAGGTCCGTCTGAAACAGAGAATCAGACATTTCGCAACGCGGCAGTTCGGTACTGTTCGTGGTATGTGGCACCCGGCCTCCTCGACCAACGCTCACCGAAAGCCGCGGAGTAACTAACCAATGTTGCTCATGTTGATTAAAAATGTTTACGGATGTTAGGTATTTTATTGTTTTATTATCAAACAACAAAAACAACAAACATTCCAAACGTGTGTTGTAAATGTTGATGAAAATTGTCTTTTGAGCACAAAGGGCACGTGTAGGTACGGAGTTCATCGATGAAAAATAAGACCAATCAGGGGGTCCGTCTGAAACAGCCAACCAGACATCTCGAACCACAGCAGTCAGGGAGTGTTCGCCTCATCTGGCACCCCGCCCGACCCCTCGATCACCGAGGATAGCCGCGAAGTCACCCGACCAAGCTTAACGATCATTGCGGGTGTCCGGCTGCCGTTGCACGCAATCCACGCAATCGCGGGTAGACGTCGGAACACCAACAACGCAGACCCCAACCCACGGGTACCCCGAAATTGACCCCAGGACGCATCAATTCAGCAGGGTGCGGGCGCCAGTTGACGCGAAACATGGCGGCGCCCTGAAAGAAAGATGGCGGCGCCCTGAAAGAAAGATGGCGGCGCCCTGAAACAAAGATGGCGGCGCCCCGTGTTTGCACTAACAAAGATGGCGACTTAACGATCATTATAGTATACTAGCGGGATGCCGCGCTTCGCGCGGCACCCGCTAGGTGTGGGTGATGTGTGAGTATTAAATGTTGCGGGTTTTGTGCCGACTTCTTTGCTGGTTTATGTAATGTAATATGGGGTAACGGGGTCTAATTTGCAGGGGGCACTGAAGGGTCATCATTTTCTAGAATGAGCTTGGTGATTGGTTAATTTCGGCGCGGGGGGCATGTAAAAAGTCAAAGTGACATAACACAACAGCGCCCTCGGGTTTTTAACATGGTAGGACAGTGAATATTGAATAAATAAATGTACTGAAAAGAAATACATGTACACAGAAAACGGGTATCCTAGTATTTTCGTACAGTTCAGACACAGATATGTGTACAAAATGTCTCTTTTGAAATTGATTGCATGGCCCCTTCAAGTCATGAAAAAGGAAATAAATATGAATAACATTAAATTTGCAGATGAAATCTGCACTGTTTCCTGAGGCCCCCACCCCTTAATATAAAATAGGACGCAGTTTGAGTTTAAATTGTTGCCATGGCGCTGTAGGTTTTAAAACCTTTTAAAATATTCAAAATTGGGAGAAAAGATTCCCAAAATTGTTTTGTGTGAGAAATGTCCTGAAACCTAAGTGCATAAGCTGTTGTGATTGTCAGATCTGAAATCGTTTTATATTACCTCAAAGTTGAAAGACTGATGGTATCTACACTGGCAATTGTGAAATCATTTTGGGCTTTTCTAACAGTTCAAGTTCTATTTCTATGTATGTAAAATCAAAGGTCAGAGTCCCTATTTCATCGGTTGAAAATTGTTTTCACAAATCAGCAAGCTGAGGAATACAGAACTGCTAGAAAAATATATATTATAACATAGGGCCTATATTATAATATATCTTATAATATATATTATATGAATCTGGGACTGAGAAATAATTTAAATTGTGTTAAACTTTACTTTGAAAATGCAGTGAACTCTCCAAAAAGACATGAATCTGGGACTGAGAAATAATTCCCATTGTGTTAAGAAATTATTTGAAAGTGCACTGAACTCTCCATAGACTTTGTACACAATCGAGGACATGGCGTCTGGATACTACAGGCTTTCAAAAGTATTACATGGGTACTGAGGTTAATTGATGTTTGGTATTTATTATCAAATATCAAACAACAAAAGGGTTTTGTAAATGTTGATCATGTTGATTAAAATTGTTTATTGATGTTTGGAGATAGCTGTGATAATCGTAGCTCTTGGTCACGTCCTAAGACCTAGGACTAAAGAGCTACGCGAAATAAATGCATCAACAAAGAGTCGAGTCGACACACCGACGTCATTACCGACCAATCAGGAGGTCCGTCTGAAACAGAGAATCAGACATTTCGCAACGCGGCAGTTCGGTACTGTTCGTGGTATGTGGCACCAGCCTCCTCGACCAACGCTCACCGAAAGCCGCGGAGTAATAACCAATGTTGCTCATGTTGATTAAAAATGTTTACGGATGTTTGGTGTTTTCTTGTTTTATTATCAAACAACAAAAACAACAAACATTCCAAACGTGTTGTAAATGTTGATGAAAATTGTCTTTTGAGCACAAAGGTCACGTGTAGGTACGGAGTTCATTGATGAAAAATAAGACCAATCAGGGGGTCCGTCTGAAACAGCCAACCAGACATCTCGAACCACAGCAGTCAGGGAGTGTTCGCCTCATCTGGCACCCCGTCCGACCCCTCGATCACCGAGGATAGCCGCGAAGTCACCCGACCAAGCTTAACGATCATTGCGGGTGTCCGGCTGCCGTTGCACGCAATCCACGCAATCGCGGGTAGACGTCGGAACACCAACAACGCAGACCCCAACCCACGGGTACCCCGAAATTGACCCCAGGACGCATCAATTCAGCAGGGTGCGGGCGCCAGTTGACGCGAAACATGGCGGCGCCCCGAAAGAAAGATGGCGGCGCCCTGAAAGAAAGATGGCGGCGCCCTGAAACAAAGATGGCGGCGCCCCGTGTTTGCACTAACAAAGATGGCGACTTTCCGATCATTATAGTATGGATAGACTAGCGGGATGCCGCGCTTCGCGCGGCACCCGCTAGGTGTGGGTGATGTGTGAGTATTATGCCGCGCTTCGCGCGGCACCCGCTAGGTGTGGGTGATGTGTGAGTATTAAATGTTGCGGGTTTTGTGCCGACTTCTTTGCTGGTTTATGTAATGTAATATGGGGTAACGGGATCTAATTTGCAGGGGGCACTCAAGGGTCATCATTTTCTAGAATGAGCTTGGTGATTGGTTAATTTTTGAGCGGGGGGCATGTAAAAAGTCAAAGTGACATAACACAACAGCGCCCTCGGGTTTTTAACATGGTAGGACAGTGAATATTGAATAAATAAATGTACTGAAAAGAAATACATGTACACAGAAAACGGGTATCCTAGTATTTTCGTACAGTTCAGACACAGATATGTGCACAAAATGTCTCTTTTGGAAATTGATTGCATGGCCCCTTCAAGTCATGAAAAAAGGGGGAAATAAATATGAATAACATTAAATTTGCAGATGAAATCTGCACTGTTTCCTGAGGCCCCCACCCCCTTAATATAAAATAGGACGCAGTTTGAGTTTAAATTGTTGCCATGGCGCTGTAGGTTTTAAAACATTTTTAAAATATTCAAAATTGGGAGAAAAGATTCCCAAAATTGTTTTGTGTGAGAAATGTCCTGAAACCTAAGTGCATAAGCTGTTGTGATTGTCAGATCTGAAATCGTTTTATATTACCTCAAAGTTGAAAGACTGATGGTATCTACACTGGCAATTGTGAAATCATTTTGGGCTTTTCTAACAGTTCAAGTTCTACTTCTATGTATGTAAAATCAAAGGTCAGAGTCCCTATTTCATCGGTTGAAAATTGTTTTCACAAATCAGCAAGCTGAGGAATACAGAACTGCTATAAAATATATATTATAACATAGGGCCTATATTATAATATATCTTATAATATATATTATATGAATCTGGGACTGAGAAATAATTTAAATTGTGTTAAACTTTACTTTGAAAATGCAGTGAACTCTCCAAAAGACATGAATCTGGGACTGAGAAATAATTCACATTGTGTTAAGAAATTATTTGAAAGTGCACTGAACTCTCCATAGACTTTGTACACAATCGAGGACATGGCGTCTGGATACTACAGGCTTTCAAAAGTATTACATGGGTACTGAGGTGAATTGATGTTTGGTATTTATTATCAAATATCAAACAACAAAAAGGGTTTTGTAAATGTTGATCATGTTGATTAAAATTGTTTATTGATGTTTGGAGATAGCTGTGATAATCGTAGCTCTTGGTCACGTCCCTAAGACCTAGGACTAAAAGAGCTACGCGAAATAAATGCATCAACAAAGAGTCGAGTCGACACACCGACGTCATTACCGACCAATCAGGAGGTCCGTCTGAAACAGAGAATCAGACATTTCGCAACGCGGCAGTTCGGTACTGTTCGTGGTATGTGGCACCCGGCCTCCTCGACCAACGCTCACCGAAAGCCGCGGAGTAACCCAACCAATGTTGCTCATGTTGATTAAAAATGTTGACGGATGTTTGGTATTTTATTGTTTTATTATCAAACAACAAAAACAACAAACATTCCAAACGTGTGTTGTAAATGTTGATGAAAATTGTCTTTTGAGCACAAAGGTCACGTGTAGGTACGGAGTTCATTGATGAAAAATAAGACCAATCAGGGGTCCGTCTGAAACAGCCAACCAGACATCTCGAACCACAGCAGTCAGGAGTGTTCGCCTCATCTGGCACCCCGCCCGACCCTCGATCACCGAGGATAGCCGCGAAGTCACCCGACCAAGCTTAACGATCATTGCGGGTGTCCGGCTGCCGTTGCACGCAATCCACGCAATCGCGGGTAGACGTCGGAACACCAACAACGCAGACCCCAACCCACGGGTACCCCGAAATTGACCCCAGGACGCATCAATTCAGCAGGGTGCGGGCGCCAGTTGACGCGAAACATGGCGGCGCCCTGAAAGAAACATGGCGGCGCCCTGAAAAAAACATGGCGGCGCCCTGAAACAAAGATGGCGGCGCCCCGTGTTTGCACTAACAAAGATGGCGACTTAACGATCATTATAGTATGGATAATCTATCAGCTGTTAATGCTTTGTTGACACGGTTGATGGGTTTTAACTCAATAGACAATTATATATTTAGGTTAGTAAATGTACATACATCATATCATCTAAAAGGATTGTTTGCTGGCAAAGTTGGGCAGTGACAAAAGTTATTATCTATGACCTTAGTTGGGTAAGTTTGCTTTTAATAATAATATTGTTCATCTTAAACATGAAATATTAACCCATTGATTGGTTACTGTCATAGAACTGTAGTTTGTACAATCACGATGATAGTAAGAGTAAGAGAAAGAGAATACAAAGTTTGTAATTCCCAAATAAATTGAAGGTTTACAACTGTGTAACCCCTGAACCTATAGTGGGATATGGGATTTATTATTTGAATTTATTAAGGGATGGTGTGTGGTTGGTTAAAACAGCTGATATTTAAGCACATTTTTTCTAATAATTTGTTACAATATTATATTTCACTTTCTATTAATAAATTGTGTAATACATTTGTTATTTCACACATAATTAATTATACATTTATTTCAAATTTGTTTTAGGTAATAGCTGCATCTATAAGAATGGCACAAGCAAGCCCAAAGATCTAGTGATCATGGCCGATATTCATAAAAGCCTCAAGCCTGCTAACTTAGCAGCCAACTATAGGCCTTAGCAGCCTGCTAAATCCGTAGTTTCCTGCTCCGCGGTTACCAACTAATTTTGTATTCATAAAACCTTGCTAAGAATGTTGCCAGCTAGTTGCCAGCTAGATATTTCTAGCAGGCAGCTAGGACGTTAGGCAGTTCGCGAAACCACAAAATCGGAGAATGGCAATTTGCATTTCAATAGGGTATGGTGTTGTTTTGGACTGGCAAGACCAAGATGGGTCAAATGACTTTTAAGAACAGCAGTAAATCCTGTACATGAGGCCTATATGTAACCCACAAATGAGGCCGATGTGTAACCCACAAATGATTTAGTTGCCAACTAGTGACTTAGAGACACCCCAGATCAACTAGAGTTGATCTGGGGTGTCTGGCGTTAGCAGCCAACTTAGCAACCACCTAAGCTTAGCAAAGTTTTATGAATATCACTTACCTTCCAACTAGGCTTAGCTGTTAACTAGGGGGCCACTTTAGTTGGCAACTAGGCTTAGCAAGCTTTTATGAATATCGGCCCAGAACTCCTCCACCGAGCTACTTAAGCCCCTCCTGCACCAGTACTCTGGCATTCTCCCAGAAGATGATCAAAGCATACAGATCGAAATACATTTTGGCATTATACAATCCAAAATCCCAGCTCAGCCATGAAATATGTTGTTAGTTAGATGTATAAATATTTTTGTACTATTTTATAAATAGAGAATTTGCTGTTGCAAACTGTTTACCAACCTAAAGGACCCGTAGTATATAAATGCAAAATAGTAGTTACTGGCCTTACATCTCGAACTAGTAGCAGGTTCCTTCTCTGAGAAAGAACTTGCCTAGGTTCAAAACATAACTGAGGCCAATAACTACGATTTTACATTTATACTATTTTATTAATTAGTTATTTTCTAGAAGAATGTTAAAAGCAAATATCAATTTTATATTATTCCAGGATAAAATAAATTTGATACAATAATGAAATAATATATCCATATAAACCCACGGAAATACTGTGTTTTATTCATATAAATGTTACTTTTTAATCAGATTTTTTGTTTCATAAGGCAATTGAAAGGTTGTCATAGAATAGTATGCTAAAATTTCAACAGGTAAACATGAGAAAGTACTTTAAAATAAATGTGGAAGTGATGTTCCCTTCATTGCTTCCCTATCATTGTGTTTTAAACAAAATAAACTGGTGCCCCACCAATGGTATTCAGGTAATCTGCACAAAAAGTCAGGATGCCATGCCGTTTCAAAAAACAAATCTTCAGGGGGCATGTACAGGGGGTTAACGCTCTCAAATGATTTTTTGAGTATTTTTTCCTTGTTTCTTATAGGTTGGTACATATTTTGTGGGGGGCATCTAAAAAAATTGGGTTAATACTCCCTACTTATAATAGTCATAATTACCTCCAAAATTGGATTCTTATAGGATCAGATTAGTCTGGGAAGCGGCGGATGGGTAACAATTGACAATGATAGTGTATATTTGGTCAATCTAGTGCTGTTTTATTAAGTGCTGTTTTATACAGACATTTTTTGTAGAAGGTAGAACTTAAGAAATAAAAGGAAAGTAATGGTTGTAAAAACGTAAAGAAAAATAATTGGGTCAATAAGTTCACACAGTTCTTGCAAGATAGAGTAAGAGTAAAAATTAGTCTACAATAATAAAACACTAATTAAGGGGTGAGACTACGCGCCCCTGGTAGATTTGGGCTGTGTTTTGAGAGGGTGTGTTGGCCCCCTTCGGCCAAATCCTAGATACATTAAAGAATAACAGTGCAGTAATATAAACAGTATATAATTATTTTGTATCTAATTAATATATTCACAAACGCTTTGAGTTTCGCAAATTTTGTTGGCCTGTCACATTAATGTCAGTGGCCTAATGCGCGTCAAGCCTCGGATCACGCGAGACTCCCCCCCCCCCCATTGGCTCGGCTTATAAACATAAATTATGCGCTTACAATCATATTCTGAGTACACTCAGAGTTAGTGCATGCTATATCTGTGCTAGCCGTGTAAGCGGCAAATCTTTAGCTGAGCAGAAATAATTTGCAAATCAGTGAAAAAACTGTGAAATTCAGCACATATTTTTTTTCTGATGTAGTACTAAGCGGTGATGTTTCGCTTACAGTATATGACGTTGGGCCCAGCTCATTCACAGAGCGGATACTAGAGAGAAGTTTACGGATCGCCTGTCTGTCTGCTTGATTTCATCCGGTTCAAATGTTGGATAGTCTTGAGGTACTATCATAACCCTGTGTAAACTTTAGAAAATTACGTAGCTCAGATCTTTAATGCAGAAGGTTTTGCTATTTTGTGTATTTACTGCAGGCTATAGGCATCTTGCACATGTATGAAAGTTCAGTAGAGCAGCTGATATTTTTCCATTCATTTGCATCACTCCAAAAAACCGCGTTATCCAGTTGGCCTTCAGCAACCAGCCCAGCATGGAAGTCAAGTGCCGTCTCGTCAATCCAGACGAATTGACCCTGCATTTCTTGGTCGGTCAGTCCCAACCACATGTCTCCAGGTAAGGAAAGTGAGGTGCTCAATATCTCAACCACGAAATTATTCTCATCAGTGTTGTGGATTGACGCAAGGTGACCCTGACCGTAACGCGTCCAGAACTGGTTGCAGTGATTCTCGGCAACATGCCATGACTTGACAGGGCCAAAGAAACGGTAGCAGTTGCCGCCGTAGCGTGTCCAGAACCGTGGACATTCATCGGTCCGTGCTAATCCAATGATAACCAAGAGGATTAAGGGAATTTTCCAGACGAAAGCCATGTTGATATGATGTTGAAAACGTCAGAGCATAGATAAAGGTGTCCTTTATTTCTCTATGGTCAGAACGTAGAAAAAGGGACACTGAAGGAGTTACAACATTGGCACCTTCAAAGGGATAATTATACGTTCTTCACCGCGCTGATAAAACGTGCGGTTTTACGACTGCCACGCAAACGCAAGATTCCTTGTGTAAACAGCCCTGCCCAGCCGACTGGTGCACATACTCAGTAGGAGCTTTCGAACCAGTCAGTGTTCGTAAGTCGAAACGTAATACGCGCGCGCATAAGCAGTGGTAGTACGCGCATTCCAACGCTGTCACACCGCTGTGTCCTAAATTCCTTGATTTTAACGTTCAAAAGCGATTCTTGATGCATAAATTGACTTTGTTAATAAGATTTTGAGTCTTAACAACACATAGGTGGTCAATTCATTTCCAAACGGGCTTCTAATGCTCGTTGGAGCCAGCACACGGGAAGCGGGCGTGGTTTATGTTGGAATTACGTCACACTTACCGATGTTTACGAATCTAAAATGGCTTCAAGCAGTACTTTCACGAAGACACATTCAAGCACACGATAATTTTTAGCGATTTCAGAGATATTGAGGAAGATTAAAATTTAGATCCAAACTTTGATGTTCAAGTGGATACAGCTAGGGGTGAAGACGATGTAGATGACGGCTGCGTATTCGTGCAATGGACTTTTAAGTCAAGAAATATTGACGTGCGGCAACGAAAGCTGTCTTAAATTAATGGTGCCATTACAAAAACGAGCGCGTGGGCATAACCGCTTACAATATCCCACCTGACGGCGCCTGGTATTGTTCTCCGATCAACAAAACACACGGTGAATGTAAACAAATTTAAGCTTAATGCCAAAAAAAGTCTTCGGTTTGTAGTCTCCACGTGCGTCGCCTCAGACCCGGGCGTCGGCATTTTTAATTTTCTTTTTCTAAGCTATGAAACGATGTCCAATTGCAGCCAAAATTGCTGGATCGATTGGAATTCTACCGTGCTGTGCTTTAAACAACTTTTTCACATTATGGGTGTGAACGTTTGCCCGATTTGTGAGGCCTATCTTAGCCATCATACTTTGCATATTCGAAATTTGGTCGCCGCGTCTACAATGTATCACGTATCTCCCTGTTGGCAAAAAATGATGGCCAATAAAAGAAATTTAAAAACGCGTCACCGCACCTATTTTTAAGCTGACCGACAACCAGAAACCGGAGACATTTTTGGGGGCCTTATCACTTGGTTGTCAAACGGAGTCCCGTTACCATTTACTGGCTCTCATCCATGTATAAAATTACCTAAAAACGGTGTTACCCCAAACCAAACAAGTTTTTTTTAATATATCAAAAAAGATAGTGGAACTCGTATTGGTGTCCTCCGACAAACAAATTTTAAACCTCATTATATTTCACCAATTGGTTGTGTGACAAAAAAGTTGGGTCATGTAGAATCAGTACAATAATATAAACAGTATATATATATATAATTATTCTGTATCTAATTAATATATTCACAAAGACTTTGAGTATAGGCCTATACTGTTCAGTGCATATCACAGCCCTCTATAGTGGTAAAAGTACACCATTGTCTTAACGATAGGGCACTTTTGCGTCATGTGAGCGTTGTGCGTACACATCAATCAGCAGTGACATAAAAACTGGGCCCAGCTTCATGGCTCAGCTTATAAACACAGAATTCTGCGCTTACAATCATCATTTTCTGCGTACACTCTTAAAACTAAAGTGTTGAATCAACCATATAAGGGTTCGGTGAGTGACAACACTTTATAAAGTTAAATTCAACTCAAACAAAGTGTTGAATTAACACAAAGTCAAGTTAAGTCTAACTTTATTATTGTTAATTCAACACGTTTAAAAGTTAAATCCAACTTCATAAAGAGTCGTCACTGACCGAACTCTTTAAAATGTTGATTCAACACTTTAGTTTAGTACACTTACAGAGTTAGTGCATGCTATATCTGTGCTAGCCGTGTAAGCGGCAAATCCTTAGCTAAGCAGAAATAATTTGCAAATCAATGAAAAAACTGTGAAATTCAGCACAGATTCTTTTCTGATATAGTTCTAAGCGGTGATGTTTCGCTTACAGTAAATGAAGTTGGGCCCAGCTCATTCACAGAGCGGATACTAGAGTTTACGGATTGCCTGTCTGTCTGTCTGCTTGATTTCATCCGGTTGAATGTTGGATAGTCTTGTGGTACGATCATATCCCTGTGTAAACCATATAGAAAATTACATAGCTCAGACTTTTAATGCAGAAGGTTTTGTTATTTTGTGCATTTACTGCCGACTGCAGGTTGTAGGCATCTTGCACATGTATGAAAGTTCAGTAGAGCAGCTGAGATCTTTCCATCCATTTGTTGCACTCCAAAATTCGACGCAATCTTCATTGCCTAGTGCGTTATCCGGTTGTCCTTCAGCAACCAGCCAAGCTTGGAAGTCAAGTGCTGTCTTGTCAATCCAGACGAATTGACCCTCCATTTCCTGGTCGGTCAGTCCCATCCACATGGTTCCAGGTAAGGAAAGTGATGTGCTCAATATCTCAAGCACGAAATTATTCTCAGCAGTGTTGTGGATTGACACAAGGTGACCCTGACCGTAACGAGTCCAGAACTGCTTGCAGTGATCCTCGGCAACATGCCATGACTTGTTAGGGCCAAAGAAACGGTAGCAGTTGCCACTGTAGCGTGTCCAGAACGGTGGACATTCATCTGTCCGTGCTAATGCAATGGTAGCCACGAAGATTAAGGGAATTTTCCAGACGAAAGTCATGTTGGTGTTGAAAACGTCAGAGCATAGAGAAATGTATCCTTTCTCTATGGTCAGAACACAGAAAAGGTCACCAAAGAGTAACTTTACAACTCTGGCACTTCAAAGGGATAATTATACGTTCTTCACCACACTGATAAAACGTGCGGTTTTACGACTACCGCGCGAACGCAAGATTCCTTGTGTAAACAGCCCTGCTGGGGGGGGGGGGGGGGAGGGGGGAAGGGGGGGACAAAAGTGCGCCACCAACGCAGCTACATGTCCCATAATTCGCAAACGCCAATGCGCGTGGTGAACATCGTGGTGCGCGTATAGACCATCGACTGGCACATTGACTGTGTGTGTAAGCCGCACTGTTCAAATAGCTAGTGTGTACCGTATGTCAATAACATTCTCTCGCGCTCACGCGCTACAAACGTATACGTGCACGTACGTGTATTATAACGGCTTGGCGACAACATTTTCTGAATCAATTACGTTAGAAATCTCAAAATATCGGCAAGGGTCAACTGACAGATTTCCGTAAAACTCTCTTGAAAGGTAAATCAACATTATTTATTCAGATTAAGGGGAAAAAAGTCAGAGGGTCAACGGTAAAATTTTACAGAATCTTCTGTTCGTTGACACTGTTTTTGTTGCAATTCAGGGGTGTCATTTCATTATTAGTTTCTGTAAAAAAATTACATTAAAATTTTCAGTTTTACAAAATATTTTGAAAAATGTGAGAGTTGTGTTTGTAATTGTGATTATTAATGGTTAATTAAATTATGATAAAAGGTATACAAATTGAAATATTTAACCGTTTCGCTTTTTTTGCCCTGTCACATTAATGGTATGGCCTACAATGCGCGTCAAGCCTCAGATCACGTGAGACCCTTCCTCCCCCTGCTGGCGCCCAGACGACTGGTGCACATGCTCAGTATTAGGAGCTTTCGAACCTGTTCGTAAGTCGATACGTAATACGCGCGCGCATTGGTAGTACGCGCATTCCAATGCTGGCATACCGTTGTGTCCTAAATTACTTGATTTTAACGTTCAAAAGCGATTCTTGAGTCATAAATTGATTCTGTAAATAAGATTTTGAGTCTTAACAACACGTGTGGTCAATGCATTTCCATTTGGGCTTCTGATATGCTCGTTTGGAGCCAGTACGTACGAAGTGGGCGTGGTTTATGTTGGAATTACGTCACACTTACCGATGTTTACGAATCCAAAATGGCTTCAAGCAGTACTTTCACGAAGATTCATTCAAGCACACGATAATTTTTTGCGATTTCAGAGATATTCAGGAAGATTAAAATTTAGATCCATTCCTAACTTTGATGATCAATTTGTGGATGCAGCTAGGGGTGAAGACGAAGTAGATGGCAGCCGCGTATTCGTGCAACGGACTTTTAAGTCAAAGAAATGTTGACATGCGGCAACGAAAGCTGCCTTAAATTAATGATGGCATTACGAAAACGATTGTGTGGGCATAACCGCTTATAATATCCCAACCTGACGGCACCCGGTATTGTTCTCCGACAAAACATACGGTGAATGTAAACAATTTTAAGCTTAAGTAATGTTTTGAAATGATAAACTTGATAAATTACGTAATATATATACATTAAGGTTAGACATGAATAATAATAAAAATGCAATAAACCTGACATCCTTTCCATGAACAAATATGGCAATATGGGATAGGGTATAACGTTAAATTAGTAGCCTAAATGGCCAAAACTAACTAAGCAATTAATACAGTAATAAACCGAGTAGATACACTGACTTTTCTTAGTTCATAGAGTGCCTTTTATTTCTCCAAGTTTGATTGTGAAACATTGTGGAGAACAAACAATTTAATGATAACCCACATGAAGTTGTAACATTCTAGTCTAAAAAACATTAACAACTGTATATTAAATGCATTAGTTCACAAATGTTACTAAAATGATAGTTATAGTTCCGCATGTCATCACACTGTGTGATTTCTTCCTTTTTCAATGCTCTCTTAAAATTTTATATTGACATTCAATACTAGTGATTGAAACCAGAGACAAATATTTATTAATTTGACACTAATTTCAATCGGTTAGAGTGAATTTCAATCTAAAATATTTGGAGAGTGTATGGCTTTTGCATCCCCACAAAGTCGACAAAGATTTCCTCGATGAGATTTCTGTATTTAATATTTGGCAATTAATTATTCTGTAACTTGAAATAAACCTGGACATATTCTAAACAAAATATCAAAGTCAAGTCAATTTTAGAGCATCGTTAACATATTTGTGCTAATTGAACGTATCTACATAGCCACACCTGTATTGCAATACAGAAACACGTCTCCTTCCTTTTATAGGAGGGTTATGGGTATCCAAATGAGACACAAACGTCAGTAAATTCGTCCCTAATTTGCCATTTTTTATTTATTTTATTTTTATTTATTTATTTGGACTTACACTTTTACAACAGTGGCACTCGGCCAAAAGGCGGTGCGTCCGACACACATACACATAAATAATACAAAACACATTTAAAAGCAAATTAACAAGATACAAAAATGTGTGATGATACACTCTCAGCTTTGACGTCGTAGGTATTGTCCAGAACAAGGGATGCACGCGCGACACCAAATCTGAGGGTGTACCATCAATCATATAGCTATCAATGACCATTGGAACCCAAGTTGATTTAAAATGAGTTCTAGAAAATATAGTAAAAATATAAAACATATACAAACATAATTACAGCAACGAAGTATGCAAGAAGAGATTATTTACATTGTAGTCCGAATAATATCGGATCTCAATTTCCACGCACGCTTAACATATGATTTACAGAAAGTATCAAATAATGAATAAATTATATCGGCATTTTCTATATTACAGAATATACTTGAGGTGCTCCCAAGTGTGAGATGATATTTAACATCTAAGCTGCCGGATATAAAAGCTCCCATATATCATAATATTCATTTGACATAAGATAGTTTTCTAACTTTGTATATTCTTCGGATCTAATATTATTAAGAGCATGACATGTAAACAAGAAGTGTCTAACATCTTCAATACCTGAGTTACATAGGTTGCATGTACCGTCATTATCTGCCGTCCAATTTCTAATTCTGCGATTGAGTGGAAGAGTGTTGGAGCGGAGTTTAAATTTGAGACTGACGCCATGGAAGTCAGTTTTATCCAAAAGATAACTTTCTAAACATGGGTGATCTTTGATGGTTACATAATCAGTTAGTGAAGATTTGGAGCAAGCTTCTTCCAACCAATCATTATCTGAAATATCCATAAGTACGCGCTTAATCGATTTAGCCAAGTGCGGATCGAAAAGGGGCTCCCCAGTTTTCACACAGTCAAAAATTGTATTCAAGTTGCAGCTGGTAAGTATATTTTGAGCGCTATTTAAAAATTTGAAGCGCAACTGATTAAATTCGCAGCCAAGGCTAAGCATAGTAAGTAAGAGGAGCTTGGGCCAGCGATGCATTTCCATATTAATAACTCTAGAGAGGTATTTCGCCCTCGCGATATTATGAAATGTGGAAAGAGGCGACCAGCCGAGATCGCCGTAGAGTGCAACACGCGGCGTATTGCGTGGAGCCTTCAGAATATGTCGCGCCATTTGCGATTGCAAGTTTTCAATTCTGTCAAGATCTGCCATAGTGACCAATCCCATATTAAGTTGGCATAGTGACCAATGCGATATTGGTCACTTTGCCAAATTACAAAAATAGCCAGTTAGAGCATTCGTCATTTGAATGCATGCTCTATCTCCAAAACTATAAGGAATACATGCTTTGTGGATTAGATACAATAGTAGGTCTCTTCCTGAATGTACTAATGGGCGGGAAAACTTAAAATTAATCGGATTGGTCACTATGGCAAATTAGGGACGAATTTTCACATAATAATCGGGGAACCAGAACTTGCTCCTGGCTCCATCCTAGCCTCTTAATCACCTCCTTTTTAATTTTAATTTTAATAGGCAAATTAATTAAGCAGCAAAGCCATTCTGTGTAATAGTAATTCACGGATGTGTAGGATTTTCTTTTATGGAAACCTTCAGTCCAAAATTAATTTTTAGAATATAAATACATATGAGCGAGTGTACAGTGGAGTGGCAATTCCGGACTGCATAAACTAATTCGCAGTCCGAACCAAAGCAGATGATGACCAGCTATGCACGCATACAGTCAGGTCTGGTATCTATCTCTTGCTTGAGATTTCATAAGTTATACGTTTGAGAAAAACTGCGTACATTTGAGGAATACATCTCAATCCTAGGTACGTTATAGAGGACTTTTGTGATTAATTTTGCTCACCCCAAAAGTAGATAATTATATAAAATGCTTGACAGGTATAGTGTATAATTATGTATTGGTCAATCTGTGTTATTATATAGAAAAACCGATTTGGTGTCTTCTGTTTATGAGACTTAATAAATTCAGACTTGTTGTAGCAAGTAGAGCTAAAGAAATAAAAGAAAAATAATTGTTGTAAAATCGTAAAGAAAAATTAATGAGTCAATGAATTTACGCAGTTGTTGCAAGACAGAGTAAGAGTGAAAAATAGTCTACAGTAATAAAAGATTCTAATTAAGGGGTGAGGCTATACGAGGGGTGTGCCGGACCCCTTGGCAAAATCATGGATACATTAAATTAACAGTACAATACTGTTTGTATATTTAAAATACATTCACAAGCTCTTTTTATTTATTTTATTTATTTATTAATTTTTTTACAAATAACATCACATAATTTGTATTGTCCACTTCACACACACAATAACATCCAAAATCTAGCAAATAATGAACACAAAAAAGTGCTAAATGAAATAACATACAGTGACACAGGTGTAGTAATATACAGTGTACAGTAAACTATACTAAATAATCAACGAGTCTGATGGTCAGAACTTCTTCTGACAAAATTCCTTCTTGCCATCCTGATGAGGGTGTCCCATGAGCTCGTTTGGGAGACTGTTCCACACAGGGATGGTGGCAGGCAGGAAAGAACGGTCATATTGATGGAGGTACCAGTGGCCAGACCCTGTCCTTAGGCCTTAGTCCTTACGTAGAGTAGAGGCCTATACTGTTCTGTGCATGTTATAGCCCTCTATAGTAAAAGTACACCCATTGTCTTAACGATAGGGCACTTTTGCGTCATGTGAGCGTTGCGCGTACACATCAAGCAGCAGTGACCTAAAACCTTGGCCCAATTTTATAGCTCGGCTTAATACAAAATTCCGCGCTTAGAATCCTCATTTTCTGCTTACGTTTACCGAGTTAGCACATGATTTTCTGCGCTAGCCGTCTAAGCGGAAAATCCTTAGTGAAGCAGAACTTATTTGCTAACCGTAGTGGAAGGACAGTGACGTATTTTTTTATTTGATTTATTAATGGTGATTTTTCGCTTACAGTAAGCATAGCCATGGAATTGGGCCTAGCTCATTCACATATAACGGATAGTCTTGGTTCAAGACTGTGTTTGTACGTTTTTGATACACGATCCGTCGCTGCACGCCGCACGATGGCGCTTACACGACCCGCTACAATCACAAACCACTACCACACAAGAACCGCAGCGGCTATAAAACACAATAATGTGGGCCGCGTTAGCATTTCAAATTGACGCATGCGTAATGGTTTCCCCCGTTTTCGGGGGGAGATTCTACGAAATTCTCAATACTGTGTTTGATAGCGGTTCGTGTGTGGTTCATGTGAAGATTAAGGGAATTATCCAGACGAAAGCCATGTTGATGTTGAATACGGAACGTCAGAGGTTATATAATGCCCACGCCCTTGCAGAAATAGTGGCGTGCATTAGGTGCATTAGGTGGGTGGCAATAGTCATTTCAGTCATGGAGGATGTAAACTTAGGTGAGCTTACGTTGCTATTAAGCACTTTATAATGTACCACCAATATGCCTATGACGTTTTCTTATGATTTGACTGGACTGGAAATGTTGTTGCTGAATGGATTATTTACTGAATGTGTAAGGCTATGAAATTGCTCAACTATGAAGCACATAGAAATGTGTTTTACAATGTTCCCCGTGTATTATTATTCACAGTCGCAGCCACGCAGAAGTACTCAGAAATGTTAAACCAGTTCAGGAAACCCTGGCCGCCAGAGGCGGCCGTTGGCGATAGATTGCGTAATTTCATAGGACAGTCAGTCCTACTTTAGTCCATGGCTTCAGGTTATCTGTCCATGTTTTGGCGGGGCTACCACGCTTGTTATTTCCAGCTACTTCCCCATTTATGCCTGCCAACACAACACTGTCCTGGCGTCTTTCCCAATGGCAGTACTTTTTGCCAATTTTAACTCGCTGCAATTAACGAGTACAGTACTGTGGCTTTACATTGGTTCTGCCTTGGTGATGGCAACATGCGTGGTGTATTAGGGTTAGGGTTAGGGTTATGAAGTTATGAACTTGTTATGAATTTTTGTCAGAACAACCCGCCTGTGGATATTTTTTGTTTGTCGTATTTTTATGACACTTCAGTCAAAGCCACCCACACTGGCACTGAAACGTCATATAATGCAATCCGCTTCGTGCACATCGTAGCCCTCTAGCGGTTAAAATGCACTGTTTGGTCTCCGAGTTTGGGGGTGCACCCCACTAAATAAACTCCCATAGTAACCAATGCTAAATACAAAATATTCTAAAATCATTACAAAATACTTTAAACAATTTAAACAATTAACTAAAAGACAAAATATTGATTTATATCTAACCGTTTATTTTTTTTCTCAGTTGAATGTGGATTGTCCAGAGGCCCGTCGATTTATTCTCATCCAAATGGAAACCACCCTCTACATTAGAGAAAATGCCCACACTGGAAAGCAACCATTTTGGGAAAAAAGGCACTACACTTTAATTTGGAAGCAAATTAGGACCACTTTTTCAGTGCATAGTGTATACAAAATACTCAAAGTTTGAAGTCAAGGACCCCATGCCCAGGTCATGATATTGGAGCATTTTTATACAATCCCTCAAATGTATGGACCTCAAATCATTGCTTAACAAATTATGATAAACAGCTCGGCGCATGAATTTGTCACTATTTTAGTTGGGTGCACCCGTAAGGCTGACATTTATAAACCAACGTATTGCCGACATCCCGCCCAACCTCTACACATATCCCCAATGCCAACGTATTCCTGACTTGAAAATGGGTAAAATAGTGTAGGCGGGGCTATGATTTTAAATCACATTTTGATGACCGCCCGGATTGCTGTTATACCAATAGGCGATAATTCCAGGGCGGGGGTAAAACATGTCCCTCCAATATGGGCAGGGGACGGTAATAGCAAATGTCCCCCGATACTTATCGTTTGTCAACGAGGGGTTCATATTTTTATATTACAGATATTCCCATAAGTCAATTTAGGTCAGTTTTGTTTTCACACAATTTTATTGGTGGTGCCCATTTTTACCCCAGATAGTGTGTAGTACCAAACGTGAAACAAAGCTCTTCGAAATTAACGTACTTTTGTTTGTGAATAATAAATTGATATTCAATAAATTGATATTCAAACTTATTATTTATTATAGCAAATGCTGGCATTTATTGGTCAGGTTGTCTGTTTGGGGGTTCTCTGTGGGAGTCAGTTGGGTAGGGTAGGGTGGGTCATATAGTCCTTCTCCCTACCTTTCCAAAATATAGCAACAAATGTACCAACTTAACACTAAGTTTTGTGTATTTTTTAATTCATAAATTTGATAATCTGATAACTAAAGTTATACATTTTCTTAAAAGTAAACTCAGTACACGTGAATATAAGTAGTAAATCGAGTAGAGGCACTGACTTTCTTCATGTTAGAGTTACCCAAGTTTAGGTTGTGAAACATTGTGGAGAACAAACAATAACCTATATGAAGTTGTAACATTCTAGTCTAAAAAACATTAACAGTTGAATATTAAATAATTGTTATTGGCCTTACATTTTTGCCTTTGAGAAACATTTAGAGTGGCTTTTGCATCCCACAAAGTCGACAAAGATTTCCCTCTTTGAGATCTGGCAATTATTCTATAACTTGAAATAAACTTGGACATAAGTCTAAACAAAATATAAAAGTTAAGTAAAACAATATAAAAGCTATTTTAGAGCATCGTTAACATATTTTGCTAATTGAGCGTATCTACATAGCCACACCTGTATTGCAATACAGAAACATGTTTCCTTCCTTTTATAGGAGGATTATGGGTATTCAAATGAGACACAAACGCCAGTAAATTGTCACATAATAATCAGCTATTCGAACGTTTCGGTTATATGGGAACCAGAACATGCTCCATCCCAGCCTCTCAACCCTATCAACCCTCATGGGCTTTTTTTCGTTCTCAGAACTTGGGGGGGGGGGGGGGCTCATTGTGCCCCCACCGTATTTTCTGTATTTAATAGCCAATTTTCATGAAACTTCGTAGGAATGTTCGGTTTGACGTGATCTATCGAATGGGGCTATGACAACTTTCATAGGTCACCGTTAGGTGGCGCTATACCCATTTTCGGTAATATTTCCTCATTTTTGGTCAAAAATAGTATTTTTCCCATAATTTCCTATTTTTTGTCCGTTGGCCATGAAATTTGGCACAAATGTTGTCTTCAGTACAGGCAGCAATATGATAACATTTAAAATACCACTAGAGGGCGTTATAAGCAATATTTTGGGTAAATGTATTCCAAAACATGATTTTTAAATATTTTGACCCAAAATTGGTTTTTTTAAAACCAAAAGTACAATAAAGGCAGATATAATAACATCCATGGTACTACTGATGACATAAATTTATACATTGAGCCAAAAAGAAATTTAAAAAACCTTTTAAAAATCAGGTTTTTGGGACAAAATATAAGTTATTGCATTTAAACGTAATGGCGGCCATATTGAATTCCCATAATGCATTGGAAGTGGTCACATGACTCAATATTGTCCAGTTGAGAGTTTAAAAGTTAAACCCAAAAACCCATATTGAATGTTTAACAGTATCAAAAATCTAGTATTTATAACAAAAAGTAGAAATTCAATTGGACCTGTTCAAAATAAACGGTTGCCATGGCAACCATGAACACCCATTATCATTGATTTTTGCGTGAGGGAGTCCCAAAGAATAGTTAGGAAAAGTCAGAAAATTTCGGCGTGATCGGATAGAGCGTTCTGGAGATATTATAAAAAATGTCATAGGGGCACATTGTGCACCCCCCCCCCCCAGGCCTGATAGGGTTAATCACCACCTTTTTAATAAACAAATTAATTAAGCAGCAAAGTCATTCTGTGTAATAGTAATTCACGGATGTGGAGGATTTTCTTTTAAGGAAAACTATTTCTCCTGAAGACGATTAGAGCATACTGATCGAAACGTCAAGTAGTAACCACCAGTTCTTTTCAGAACTAATTACTATACTCAAAGGAGAATTTTTCACATGGTGTCACCGCAAACAGTCTTTACTTATCCTTTTTACAATACAAAGCTAAAAATCCAAGAATTAATCAACCTAACATCCAAAATTAATTTTCAGAGTACAAATACATATGAGCGAGTGTACAGTGGCAATTCTGGACTTCATATACAAAAACCGCAGTCCGAACCAAAGCTTTGTACGTATACATACAGTCAGGTCTGGTATCTGTATCTCTTGCTTGAGATTTCATAAGTTGGTTATGTTTGCGGAAAACTATGTAGGCCTACATTTGAGCAATACATCTCAATCCTTATCATCGTTACAGAGGACTTTTGTCAATACTCGGTATTATTAGAAGTACCCTGATTGGCAACGACTCATCCAGGCCGAAAAGGCGGGAAGTTTAGTTGTTCCCCTGCAAATTATGTTTTTGCTTACGCCATGAAATTGGGCCCATATCACCTCATTCACAGAGCGGATACTAGAGAAAAGTTTACGTGTTGCCTGGCTGTCTGTCTGCTTGATCTCCTCCGGTTCATTAATGTTGGATAGTCTTGTAGTACTATCATATCCATGTGTCGGTGTAGGGCAAAATTAAAAAAAAATATATATAGGATTCTAGCCAGCTATATAGGATTCTAGCCAGCCAATCGTCATCGGGCAAGTTCGGTGGTCGAGAAGTTAGCAGGAATCCCGCCCGAGTCGCCCGTGAAGTTTTTTCTAAAGACACTCGAGTATACAGTATTATACACACGTCGGTGTAGGGCAATATTATTTTTTAAAAATCAATTGTTTATCACCCGATGTAAAAACTTCACCAACCTATATCCATGTGTAAACCTAATACAAACGGTTTTGTTATTTTGTGTATTTACTGCCGACTGCAGGCTGTAGGCATCTTGCACATGTATGAATGTTCATTAGCGCAGTCCTCATCATTCCATCCAACTCTTCTGTTACCACACTGATTCCAAAAGTCAACACAATTTTCATTGCCACGCCAGTTATCCGGTTGTCCATCAACAACCAGCCAAGCTTGGAAGTCAAGTGCTCCAGACAAATCGACCCTCCATTTCCTGGTCGGTCAGTCCAAACCACATGCGGTCGCTTATGTTGTTTTCAAGTGAGGAAAGTGAGGTGTTCCACATCTCAATCACGAATTTATTCTCATCAGTGTTGTGAATTGACGCAAGGTGACCCTGACCGTAACGAGTCCAGAACTGCTTGCAGTGATCCTCGGCAACATGCCATGACTTGTTAGGGCCAAAGAAACGGTAGCAGTTGCCGCCGTAGCGTGTCCAGAACGGTGGACATTCATCGCTCAGTGCTAATCCAATGGTAGCCAAGAAGATTAAGGGAATTTTCCAGACGAAAGCCATGTTGATGTTGAAAACGTCAGAGCTCAGGTTATAGGCCTAATGCTCACGCCCTTGCAGAAATAGTGGCGTGCATGTATAAAGCATAAAGGCTATGGAATTTGCTTAACTCTGAGCCCATAGTAGTATGTTTTTCAGGGGAACGAATACCTCTTGGATTTTATTGTATCGTTATTCTATGAATAACAATAGAAATGTGTTTTCCAGGGCACATATACCCCTTGGATTTTATTGTATTGTTATTCATAGGCGCAGTCATGCAGAAGTACCCAGAAATGTTGACTCAAAATGAAAACAAACTACTGCAACGGCTACAGTACTGTGGCTTTACATTGGTTCTGCCCAGCGGCGTAGCCACGAAGGGCCTGGGTAGCACGTGCTCCCTCCCACAAATTTTTTTCTTCTTCCAGTTCCCCCAAGTGCCCCCCAAGAAAAATCCCGATAGTGCCCCCAAAAAGAAAAGAAAAAGAAAAGGGAAAAAACCCATACCCCTGCCCCCCACTGAAAAGCAATGTCCCTCCTTTGCCCCGCCCCCACTGAAAAAGTCCTAGCTATGCCGCTGGTTCTACCTTGGTAATGCAACATGGTGCATCTATTATTATTGAACCTTTTATGAAGTTTTGTCAGAACAACCCGGTGGATATTTTTTGTTTGTCATATTATTTTATTTTGAAGCATTTTATGACGCTTTAGTCAAAGCCACCTACACTGGCACTGAAACGTGCGATCCGCTTCGCGCACATCGTAGCCCTCTAGCGGTTAAAATGCACTTGGTCCCCGAGTTCGAAAATCCTGGCTACGTCATTCGACAAATTGGCTTCCACCCCCCAAAGAAAAAAGAAAATACCTTCGCTACGCCCTGTTATCACTTACCAAACACAAATGTTGATTCAACACTTAAGGTTTTACAGCGTGCTTAGAATAACTATGAGACCCCAGAAAAATAACAATTCAATATTTAAAATTTCTTGTGGCGGATCCAGGATGGCAAAAAAGGGGGCAGGACACAAGTACATTTACAAACTTGGAGGTAAAAAGAGGAGCCATGTCCCCTCCACCCTCGGTTGTTCTGCATTACAGACAAATTGAACTAAAGCAATAACCAATGTGTTTCCCCTCAATAACTTGTGGGGAAAACTAACATGAACTATATACATTGTGACTTATTTCAACTCGATCAGTAACCACATACGTTATTTCATTATAACTACATGTACATTGCACATTGCATTTGGATTACATTGCGCTGAGTTGCCTACGCACTACTCTACATTTACATTACATTTATATACACATGTACAAATACTACAAATACTGTAAATAATAAAATGTAATATGCGCGCGAGCTTACTGATCAGTGTGCCATGTGATTGGCTGAAATATTGCAGGATGACAATTCTCGTTTTCAGTAAATAAAATCGCTACCGGCAGTTAGTTATAAAAAAATAAATTCACCAACCTGCCTGCATGTCTCATTCGCAAACGCCGATGCGCGTGGTGAACATCGCAGTGCGCGTATAGACGACGGGTATAGACGACGTATGCACTGTTCAAATAGCTAGTGTGCGTCAATAACATTCTCTCGCACGCCACAAACGTATACGTGCACGTACGTGTATTATAACGGCTTGGCGACAACATTTTCTGATTCATTTACGTTAGAAATCTCAAAATATCGGCAAGGGTCAACGGACAGATTTCCGTAAAACTCTCTTGAAAGGTAAAGCAACATTATTTATTCAAATTAAAAAAGTCAGAGGGTCAACGGTAAAATTTTACAGAATCTTCTGTTCGTTGACACTGTTTTTGTTGCAATTCAGGGGTGTCATTTCATTATGAGTTTCTGTAAAAAAAATTACATTAACATTTTCAGTTTTACAAAATATTTTGAAAAATGTGAGAGTTGTGTTTTTCATTGTGATTATTAATTATGATAAAAGATGTGAAAATTTAAATATTAACCGTTTCGCTTTTTGTTTGCCCTGTCACATTAATGTTACGGCCTACAATGAGCGTCATGCCTCGGATCACGTGAGACCCTTCCTCCCCCCTGAAATTCACTATCTATTTTATCGACACTGTGTTGTAAACGCAGTGTGTATATTGTCAATAAACCCTTTCACGGTAATATGCGCCATGTTTTTGACGGGGCAAAATTGTTTATTTCGAACACTCGTTGCCGTCTGCGACCCAGCGCTCGAACTTCACGTACATTCCAGACGCGTGCATGAAGTTCGAGCGCTGGGTCGCAGACTGCAACGAATGTTCGAAATAAACAATTTTGCCCCGTCAAAAACATGGCGCATATTACCGTGAAAGGGTTTATTCATGCCATGGTATAGTATAATTGATATGTAATCACCTCACTATCATCAGCCAAGGTATGGCCGGGTTTGTTCACATGCCAAGTTTCTGGCAGAGTGTCTGTTCTGCCTAGGGACTTTGTTTTGGTAGCTCATTGGTATGTTTGGGCTAGCCAGAGATTTAAGTGTTTTGCGACTCATAGAATAGGTCATGAATATGTATAATATAATAATAATAATAATAATAATAATGGGGGCATTTTTAAAGCGCTCTTATACGACGGATCAGAGCGCTGTACATTATTACCCCTGATCATTAGGCGCATAAATCATTCCTGAAACCATCTCAGCTCCCTGGGAGTATACAGTTCAATTGCTGCCACTTCGGCTAATCAAACACAACAACCAACTCTGCCCTCACAGATACCCATTTACTCCTGGGTGGAGAGAAGCAATTATGATAAAGTGTCTTGCTCGAGGACACAAGCACCACGGTCACAGTCGGGATTCGAACCCACATTCTGACGACTCAGCCATCACAATCCGATGCACTAAATCGCTCGACCATGGCACTGCACTGCACTCCATGCATAAATATCTAAAAGTAATTGGCTGAAATATCGCGGGATGGCAATTCTTATTTGCAGAAAAAAAAATCGCTACCCGATGGATGGGCACGAGCCAATGTGCATAGTGTGGCGCCCTCTCCCTAAATCGGTTGTCCAAGCTCTTTTGATCAGGCTAGGTACAGGTACATGCAGCTGATCTGACCAAGTGTAAATAACTGACATTACGGCGTCTAACGTACGTAGCGCACATACAGTAGACCCATAGAGAAAGCGTCCTTTCTCTATGGTAGACCATAGCCTAATTACTTTGGTGGATGTTCTAACGTTAGGCCTGAATATTATCTGAGCTAAATGTGAATCTCAAAAAAATAGAAAATACCAAAGTTCATGCAGCCGTAGCACGTTGATGCAGGTTCTGTTGAAACGGGTGTGACCAGTACTGACCATCAGAATTCACTGACCAGTCAAGAAATTATAACTTAAGGCTCTGCCTCCTACAGTCCTAGCTGAGACCTACACTGTATGGTAAGAAATATGCTGATAAAAAATAACTTACATGTACATGTAAGCATGCAATAATTATTGGCGTTCTTCATAATCAGATAATGACATTATGCACTGAGTGATATGTGTACCATGTTTACAAGCATGAATTCCATACGTTTATGCAAGAAATTAATTGACTGAAAACGATCACGGCTACCGAGGTATGTGTTCACGATTTTAAACTGGGGCAGTATCGTCACGATCAACAGGGCATGGAATCAGAGTACTAGTTTTAAATTGACTGAAAATAATACCCCACATGAAAAGGTCATATTACCGTTGCTGCTGCATAAATGATTCACTAATTTTCAGTCACTCTGTTCATCTTTTATTTAAAGACACTGATTCCATGCCCTGTTAAAAGTCTGCTCTGATCGTGACGATACTGTCCCTAATGTTACCAAGACAAGAGGCCTCATAAGTCCAAGAGTAGACTGGAAGAGAGTAGAATGCGAGAGTTATTCTGCCATAGTGTTGGTGTGGCTCATGCTCATATGCCTTTGCTTGAAATGTAGGTATGACATTTGATACCATTCACTGACAGTGCGCATATGAACGCACATATGAACCCAACTATGACAACATCTTTTATTATAACTTCAGAAAGCATTGCGAAAATAAGGAAAAAGATTGCTGTCAAATTATTTATCTAAGTCCTCAGAGTAGCGAAAGTACCTGTTGTGGTTGTGCCACATGGTTTAAAGAATGCTTACGCAGGGTTGAAGTGTGGAATATTATTTATAAAAAAAAACTTTTTTAAATTTGTGTTTCTAAAAGATGCATATTCTAATCAATTTTAATCAATACACAGTTTGTTATGTGCCTTTATTTGACAAGTCATAAACGGTCAATTATTTTGGATTGTGAAAGTTGTTATCCATCCACACACATTCTCTGATGCTCTTCATCTATACGCTATTATTATTCTATAATGTACATATGTATATATCATCTATTTTCTGTGTGTTGGAAAAAAATCTAAAGAAATGAATGAATGAATAAATTAGCAAAAACAACAGAAAAATGCATCTTAGGCCAAGTAAAAAAAAATACCAGTTGATCGTCCCCGCCCGCATCATTTTTTAAATTATTTTTTATTTTTTATACTTTCCACAAAAAGAGTAAATTTTTCATGTATTTTTACTTGGGTTTAACAAAATACATCAAACATTGTTTAACATGAATATTTTTACTCAACTACTTGTTCAATAGCTATAAAACAAAGTTGGCGGTGATTTCAAACTGAAAAATTGGTGGCCAGTTTCAATTTAAATGCTTGGTGGCCATCTTGGAAAAAAATAAAAAATAAAAAGGCCCTCATCCTCCTCTTTTTGAAAAAACCAGGACGTTCAACTGGTATTTTTTTTTTACTTGGCCTTAAACAAATTAAACGAAGTTTGTAACTGTGTCTTATGGAGGACTTTATCAGCTGATCTTGATTCTTTCGTAGGTTTGATTCTGCAGTCCGAGAAAGTTTTGATAATTTGTCTGATGCTACAATGGTCAACAAGATGTGGACATTAAGCTGGTTGTATGGGAGTCTGTCCATTATAGCCATTGTGTCCGGAGTAGACGGAACGTACAACTTCACAGGTATTCGCACCGTGCATGAACCGTTGAGGGCACATGTTAGATCACTGTGGGCAAAAGGGCAGCGATAGTGCGTCGCGTTTTGCATATTTTGCAGTTGATGTGTGTATCTCTCAAATAGATCTCAAGTTGTTAGTATTAATTCCTCACTCTCTGATTCAAAATGTATTGACATACATGTAGGCATTCCCCAGGGTTCTATTCTTGGACCATTATTGTTTATAATCTTTGTTAATTCACTTGCTGACTGTGTATCTTGCAAGTGCGTAATGTATGCTGATGACACAACTCTTTTGTGCAGTTCAAAAGATTCTCTTACCTTACAATCTGAGCTTAATGCAAACTTAAATAGCATTTCGAAGTGGTTTAATGTAAACAAACTAACTCTTAACATTAATAAAACAAAGCTCATGATATTTGGAACTAAACACACATTACAAAACTTCAAGAATATTTCCCTTACATATGAATGATACAGATATAGTTGAAAGAGTGGACAATTTTAAATACTCGGGTGTTGTTTTTGACCCACAACTAACATGGAGTAATCATATTTATCAATTAACTTCTAATGTATCCAAACGTATTGGTATAATTCAAAGAATCAAATATTATCTTCCTTCGTCTACTCTGAATTTGCTTGGCAATGCTCTTGTTATGCCTCTTTGATTATTGTAGTTCTGTTTGGTCTAATTGTAATGTTCAATATTCTAATTCTCTTCAAATTCTTCATAATAGCTAGGCTTGCCAGAATATTGCTCTCTGCTGACAGTCGTACTTCAGTTAACGATCTAATGACTAAACTTAGCTGGAATAAATTAGAACAAAGATGGAATGACCAACTTCTTATCACAACATTTAAATGTTTACAAGGCAATGCACCTTCATATTTATCGTCAAATTTCTTATTCAGTGATTCTGCCCATTCCAAGGGTACACGGAGTCAAACATTTAAATGTTTACTTCTTCCACCATGGAAAACTAATCCAGGTAGATGGTCATTCCACTTTAGAGCTGTAAATCGCTGGAATAAGTTGTCAAATGACATTCGGCTCAACTTTAGTATCATGACTACACATATTTTTAAAAATGCCATCAGTACTCATTAATGCTGACATATTATGATTTCATGTATATTGATATATAGGCCTAATGTACATTTATATGTTTACACTTTTAAACCTAATACTATGTTATGACTGTGTATATTATGTACACATACTGTAAATATATCTTATTTTTACTTTTGTACATTTTGAATACATGTAGTGTAGAATACAATAATGTTTTAATATGGACCTCTTGGGAGACCAGTACTTTGTATTGAAAGAGATATCCAGAATAAAGATAGAATAAACAAACAAACAAACAAACGTGCTGAATATCTCCAGCGATCATTGGCTGGCAGAAGTACATGCGTGCTTATAGTACCATAACATGCTCACACAATGCAAAAGTGGCTATCAACAAGACACTGGGTGCAAATTCACCGCTAGAGGGCTACGATGTGCAGTGAGCGAATAATTATGCCCAACTGTTTTGTTGAATTTGTCCTGTCCCCAGGGCACATACATACAGTATCCTGGAATTTTACAGAGGCTGCATACATGTGTGGCTTTCATTGCCCTGGTCTGCATGTAGGCCTAGTTGCCTCTTAAAAATTATTCACTCTAATTTTATAATTGAAGTGCCCTTGTCCACACAAGAATGAAATTGCAAGATTGCTAATTACAATTTTAAATATTTAAATACAAAAGCAAATTTCACCTTTCATGTAAGGGACCTTGGCCAATCTCGCCCACTAACTCCACCAGGAACAATCTAAATTCTCACACGCAAAAATTCTCGCCCTCACTATTTGTTTTACTCCAAGTCTCCTACCAGACCTTTAGAAGAAGCTGGCCACATTATATACATAACAGCAAAAGAAACGTCACCCCCTAAATTTTGATAAGTATGAGAACGTGTTTAGCTTATGTGTCCTCAGACGTCATGCATGACGAATTTTGAGGTCAACCAAATTTGCAACATTGTGTTCGTGTTACACTCCATACTCATAATATTCTTCATTAAACAAATTATATTAATTATAAAATGAAAATAATAAATATTTTTAGGGGTGACGTTTATTTTGCTGTTATGTATAGTTTGATCTGGCTGGGCATGGCTAGACCTTAATCCAATCACACAATGGAAAGGCTTAATTGGCAATTCAAAAGCTCTAAGCCCCACATGAACACTGTTCTGTCAATGGACTAGGAAGTTAACAATGGCAGTTTTTTTTTTTTAGGACTGCAGCTTCATCACTGTTTTCTGGGCGAGTCTCGCAATCTGGGAGAATGACCCAGTGGTTTTTTGCGGGCGAGATTGGCAATGGTCCCTAAGTTAAAGGGATATCAATCAACAGGATAAACATCTTGTAGGAGATTTTTTTTTCATTTTTTTTTTCATGTTTTTATGATTTTTTTTTGGTACAAGTTATTGTTCCTTGCTTCTTACTATTTGTCTAGAATAATTTTAAATATGATATTGTTTAAAATAATTGACTTGAGGCCTCTGGACTAGTTTAAGTCTGAGATGCATCTCTTGTGTTTTTAACTATGTTCAGGGGTGTGATTGGGTAGTTTTGAAAAATCCACGTAAATTTTGCTAGGGGTATTAGGGTGAAATCTATAGTTCTGAGCATTTTGTAAAATTCCGGACAAATCACACCCCTATGTATGTTATAATTATGTAAAGTTCTCTCATACGAGTGATTATAAATGACTTCGTGCGAAGTACGGGGTTCGTCGATTGAGACAAAGATTGAATAAACACACAACAATGAGACAGGATTACTAACGTTAGTTGACGATCACTTATTTTATTAGTCACTGATGCAAACTCATCAGTTCCTCTCTTTATCCCGATCAATCTCCGACTCCCTTCTTATTCCATCCGCAAACATATTTAACCTCTTTACTTATTATTATTTTCATTCTAGAACAAAATATTATTTTCTTAGAAAGATCAACTCACGCATACGCTTACGCACGCATGCAGCTCGCGCGTAAAGCAATGAAATCATTTTAATAACAATAATTAATTATCTGATTAATTTATGTTATAACTCCATATCACTACAACTCACCCACATTTTAAACCTTATCTGCCCCTGCAGATAAGAAAAAGTTCATTTACTTTAGATGGTTATTTCAAATTAAAAACTGTATAATTCCATTTTGTATTTAATTATGAATCACAGCTATTTCAAACGAAAATAAAACGATTCAGCTTCATGTTTGAATTCTGTTTGAATGTTACATGGGTCCTGCACCTATCCCACATTTTAAAACCTTATCTGCCCCTGCAGATAACTTCATAGAAGTATCAATTGTATTCTACTTACGTTTTTCTTTTAACACAACAACATTTACAAGTTAACAGAGCGTGGTAAATAGAACAGGTTAAGTGTGTTGACCAAAATTCGGCCTAGTTGACCTAACTGTCCTTTCTGACAAACTCCTGTGTCTTGGACAAGGTCTTAACCGTAACATAAATTATTCTTCCTCATCCAATAATTCAGAGTCCTCTGAATTCCAGGTATTTCTAACTAGCTGATTTAACTCTGTCTGCTCTCGATAAATATTTCAATTAATGCTGTCAGAGAAATAATTTACACTCCTACTAATATAATCCAGTCTCGTATAAACCTTAATTAATGCCAGGCCCTTCGCCTGCAAATCCACTCTAAAAATAATAAACAAGTGATACTAGGCTTCAACCTACAATATCCACTTTTCCTCTAAAAATAACGAAGTGAAACTGCGCTTTCACAAGCTAACAACAATATCCACTCCTCAAAATTTCACAAGGGATACTATTAGGCTCTCATCGTCCTACAATATCCACTTCTAACGTTATGACTGGAGAATATTAATTAAATCTATTCCAAGATCTTTCTATCCTGAATAGACTAGTGTGAAACTACTTTATGTCTTGGATCCTCTGCTCCAATGTACAGCAATAGCCTTTAAAGTTTCCAAATTACCCCGTACCTCTACCGAATGGCATAGTATTTCCTCAAGAGCAGGCCCTGCTCTACCCTCTTCAGGAATGTGACATTGATCACAGTAGTTAAGAAATTCTCTTAACCATTCCTTTATGTTCACATCCCCTGATCTCGCAGAGTACCTGCCCCATCCGTGTTACCATTTGTGAAGTTCTCTCGTATGAGTGATTATAAATGACTTCGTGTGAAGTACGGGGTTCATCGATTGAGCCAAAGATTGAATAAACACACAACAATGAGGCAGGATTACTAACGTTAGTTGACGATCACTTATTTTATTAGTCACTGATGCAAACTCATCAGTTCCTCTCTTTATCCCGATCAATCTCCGACTCCCTTCTTATTCCATCCGCAAACATATTTAACCTCTTTACTTATTATTATTTTCATTCTAGAACAAAATATTATTTTCTTAGAAAGATCAACTCACGCATACGCTTACGCACGCAAAGCAAGGAAATCATTTTAATAACAATAATTAATTATCTGATTAATTTATGTTATAACTCCATATCACTACAACTAGTTGAGAATCATTTCATTTGTTTTCATTTCTTCAAGGGAAAATGCAATTTTCTGATAGAAATGCTGTTGTAGTGTAAAAAAAAAAATTAAAAAAATTGGGTGATGCATCTTTAAGTTTCCAACCTGGAAGATTCATGAGGAATCCAACCAAGTACTGAATCACAGATAAATAGTTCTTGATTAGTGCTATTATTTGATTGCATTGGATTTATACAGTACATACACTTGAACCTTTGTAAAACATTTGACCGCTTTGAATCCCATTTCCTCAATCTTTATTGATTTTTGTTAAGTAATTTCCCTTTTCCTTAATAAAAAATAGCAATGTACTGATTTTAAAAACTAATGTCTGTAAAGTAAGATGAACAGTACAATAATTTACATATAGACGATAGTACATGTACATAGATGTGAATTATCAACTTGATTGTGGCTACCGTACATGTACGGAGTACATTATTTCAAACACCATACACGTGTATGGTATTCTCAGTCAATTCAATGTGCTGGGGAGTTACCACAATATAGGCTCTTTAAGAGAGGACATTTATTAATTTTAGATTAAGACTGCACCATCATGTCGAACTTACACACGCTTTCGTCATTGGATCACAAGATTCATCTAATTAGACCATCATTTGGCACGTACATTGTGTATGGAACTGTCCAAGTTCCTTTTAATATCAGGTGCAGCCATGCAAGACGGCTAATGGCATTATGCATACTGTATGTACAGTACTCTCCATGCAAGTTGAATACATTAAATAATTGTGTTGGTGAATTTAAATATACTACTCAAAACAATTTAAGGAACACCGGATTTTTAACATCAAATAGGTTTGAAATGTTCCATGAACCGGGATTTTCATTTGCAACCCCCTCTCTCTTTCAGTAGTCATGTCATGAAATGTGTAATCACTACATGCATCCTTTATCATCTGTTTTATTGTGCAGTTGTTTCTCATCAATTCTGTGAAACATTGTGTTTATCTGAAATAAATGATCTTGCTTTAACAGATTATTCCGGTGTTCCCTAAATTGTTTTGAGTAGTATATATGACAATGTGCATCTCAGTACATGCATGTTAACCTTCTATGTAATTCATAAAATAAAAACAAAATGTGCTTGTTATGTTACAGCGCAGCATAACAAAATTTATAATTTTATTTCCGCCCCAAATTGAACAGCATTAAAAATAGTTGTAAATATGGTCTAAAAGCCTGCAATTTTGCTCTTGAATGGGGCATGTCTATGGCACCAAGGCCAAGACAGTGGTCTACTTGATATTTGAGGCCTGCATGGTGTGTTAAACAATTTAAACTTGCAATTAAAAATCTCTTTGTCTCAAAATTTATGTTGCTTCAAACAGTTAATTTTTAGGGTATTTGAAAAAAAAACTGTATACAAATAAATCTTAGGTGTACACTACATAAAGGGAATTTATCAAAGAAGATTTGAAAATTACCAACATAAATTGTATTTTAAATACAGGTATACTTACATTATATTTCTGAACTACTTAAAGTCTACACTCCATCACGCAATTTGCGCACCAGCAACATGTCACTCCTCAAGGAACCAACTTCAAAACGGAACTGGGGTGATAGGTCGTTTTCTGTCGCAGCTCCGAGACTCTGGAATCATCTTCCAACTAAACTCAAATCTTGTCATAGTATAACCAGATTCAACTCGATGCTTAAAACTCATCTTATGTCACAACTCTTCAAAGATGATGTATATTTGTAATTGCATTGTAGGTACATGTATCTCGGTACATAATTTTTTTTCCCCTATGCTATCATTGTATATTGTTTGTATTAATCTTTGTTTCCGCGCCTTGAGCGCCCAGCAGGGTGGATATGTGCGCGCTAAAAATCTTTATTATTATTATTATACACTTTTATATTCATTGTAATATGCTTCCTGCAATCTCAATTTAGATTGAAGAGTATTTGAAGTTATTCTTTTGGATAAGGGGATGCATATTAATGTTCCCTGTACATTTGAAATTATTTTGCCCATTATTTCTTTGGCCAAATAGCAATGTCAAAACTTTTTTTTATTCAATTTTCTTCTGTTTTCATTGATAATAGAGCCGTACCGACAGACACACATCTATGGAAGAGATTTCTTTGTTGCCATACCTCTCAGAGGCGGTGAACCAGAGACAGGATCATTCCTACAGATTGCTTGTGTTTCTAGCAGTTCAAGGTAAAAGCGTGACCAAGCCTGTCTCTGGGTAATTACTTGATTGTTACTGAGTGACATTTGACTGAAAATTAAAATTGATTAAACTCACTCATGCAAGGAATAATTTCCTGTTGTTGAAAAATATTGTTATAATGCCATGCGCTACCATTGGTTAAAGTGAGATGAAGGGAATAAGTTTGTCCATATTTAACAAATTAATTTTCACATTACGGAGTAACGCCGACTTTTTTTTTTTAGACAAGGTCAAATGGAAACTCTGATCTCATTTCATTTATTATTTCACAGGGCAGAAACAATCACAAACACAATGGTAAAAACAATTAGATAAAAAGAAGGTAAACATGACAAAATGTTGACAGCACCCCTGTAGGATTACCAAAATGCGAACCAAATCACAATCTAGTGGCTCTCTATAATGCTGCCAAACAAATAAAAATCCAAGGGATTAAAAACAAGTACAAACAAAAAAAAGTAACAATAAAAAGGAACAAAGCATTAGTACAGAGTGTTATGTTGGCAAGTCAAAATTTGTACCTGGGGACAGGATATGTTTACGCAGTTCAGTTATGAAAGGTAATAAACCAGATATGATTAACTCTTTAGCATTTAAAGGCAGACCTTCCCACAATTTAGGAAATCTGTAGAAGAGTGAATGATGTAAAGCATTTTGGTGATGAAATTTAGTATTTTCTCCTAATGGTTATAAATCATTGTTGATACCTGTATCACAATGATATACACTTAAAATAGTGACATATTAAGAGTTACATGTAGCTCTTTAACCCTCCTACTGTTTGACCATTTGAAACCATTCAAAATTTCCACTTACCAAAATGCCCATACCATTTGAACAGTGTTAGTAGCAAGCTTTACTACCATTCAAATCCATTCAAATGCATAGAGGGTCCATTGATTCACCACTTAGAAGTATCCAAACAAGGTTTTGTATTAGCTGACCTACCATTCAAAACCATTTGGGGGAATCAATACTGTACAGTTATTTCACCATTCAAAACCACAAAAGCGAATGGTTTCAAATGGTGGATCAACTTGTATGAAAAAGGTACCAGAAGTAGGAGGGTTAATTAGTACTGCTACAAAGCTTGTGACAAGGATTCTATTACCAAGTCATTTATTCCAGCCATAAACCCATGGACAAATATTGTACAAGAAAATTTGCATTTTTTCGAGAATTTCTTGAGCCAGTAATTTTTTCAGAAATTACTGTTTAAAGTAATTCCATAATCTTTTTTGTCAAATGTTTTGTGTGATGAGAGTGAGTTTATGTGTATCCAATCTATTGTACATGTATGAAAGAATTTATTTGAATAATTTTGCCTGGCCCAATTTTTAAACAGAAATATTCATGCATTTGAATCTAATTTTGCAACCCTGAACCCAAATAGACTTTGATTTTTTTAAATTAAAAAACAAATTGCAATCATGTAAAAAAAAGTCTCCGGATTCTGGTATCCACACACATCGCCTCAGACCTTGGCATTGGCATTTATAATTTTCTCTTTTTTTGCTATGAAATGATGTCCAATTGCAGCCAAAATTGCTTGATTGGAATTCTGCCGTGCTGTGTTTTAAACCATTTTTTCCATATGATGCTCGATATGCGGCAGAGTGCACTCTGCCGCATATCGAGCATGGTATAATTTTTTTCACATATGGGAAATTTGGTCTGGTTCCAATAACCGCGTATGCATGTATCATGTATTTCACTGGTTGGCAACAACAAAAAAGAAAAGAAAAGCACATAAACGCACCCATTTTGAAGCCAACCTATGACCAGAAATTGGAGACTTTTTGTTGGCCTAATACAAGTTGAGGTAATTTTTAACAGTAAGTAAATTTTCAGTAACTATGTTATGTACACCCATAGACTAACAGAATGGACAATGGAGATGGATTGTAACAAATAGCAGTATATAATTTATTGTTTTGTTATAGTTCACAGGCCACCGGTAACATCACTCTTTTCGGGGAAAGTAATTCAAAAAGTTTCACTGCAGGACCAACTAACTCCTATTCTCTAGGCAGTCTTGTAACCTTCCCCCAAAACAAAGATACGGCTGTTCTCAACATCCAATCAGACTTAGACATTATTGTCACCGTGTTCATTAAAATAAGTGGGACCTTGAGTGCATACACTGCAATTCCCTCAACATCATTGGATAAAGTTTATTTAGTTGCCTCATATGGGCTACAAGAGGATAATTTGTCTGAGCTCACTGTGGTAGCTACATCTCCAGAGGGCACAACTTGTGACTTTCTGGACAATGCCGAAAATTTTACCATCCCAATTCATCAGGGAAACCACAGTGGGCTTTCCTTCAATTTGGGACGTGGTGAGTCAGTAACCTATCAAACAGTCAATGATTTTACGGGAGGTCATCTTCAGTGCAGCGAACCAGTCGTGGGGGTCGTTGAAAGTAGATGTTTATCTCAAGGACACGGATGTGCTGGTCACTCTGTAGAGCAACTCTTCCCACTTGTTGCATTGGGAACAAGATACACAGCAGTGCCTGTAGACAGTGATGGCCTTAGCGATATCTTCCGTGCTGTGGCGGTTTGGGACAACACAGAAATTTTGTGGCACTCGAGGGACTCTCAAAGCGGTAATCTGACACTCAACAACAGCCAAACTAAAGATCTTAGCTTTAAGGTGCATGAAGCTGCCACCATCATCGGAAGCAAACCTTTTCTCCTGCTTCATCATGTTGAGAAAGGAAATCCCATAAATGACATTGCGTTGGTTTCTGTACCGCCCCACGAGCAGCTCACTCGTAAAGCAATCACATTCTCCACCTACATGTACCCTAAAATGAGTCCTGAAACAGGATACCCAGAAAGCTACATCACCATAATCAATCCCTGCAAGTACGGCACGTTGCTGCAGCATGTTCCCTCACGGTTACACACCAACTCTCCTTTACATTCTCCCCTTATACAAAGAGATGGAGAAATGTGCGGGTCAAGTAGACGTTTAGATGCCGGTGTTTATACTCTCGAGCCGAGCACAGACGATGCAAATGCATCGTACTCGGCCATTCTCTACACCGTCACAAAGTCTGGGGTTGCTGCACACATCCTTGCGACTGAACTGAACCAGGTGGTTTGCAGTGTAGAACCAAAACCGTCAGAAGAAGTTCACCTCTGCCCTGTGATGGTTGCCCCCAGCAAGTCGCCAACAATATCATCCAGCACTAGCCAACCAACTACCATTAGCACTGAAATCAAGAATAATGCAAGTGGCACAAGTACGTGCTTGCTTTCTTTGTAAAGGTTACTTGGGTCTGTATTTTAAGACAGACCAAATAATTTGTCTTTTGGAAAGATCCTTGTTTTAACCCATGTTTTCACTATTTTAACATTGGAACATACATGTATGCTGAAAAATGTCACATATGTACTGAAATATGTTTGACATTTTTTACTGTTTAACCCACCCTCCGACAACTATTTTGGGAAAATATATAATTTCAAAGTATTTGTTTTCCTTTCCAAAATGAAATTATAGAAATTGCTTGTAAAATACGGGCAATAAATACATCTTTAAACAGAAGTTTCAGCTTATTCTGTTATGTTTTGAAATGTGTTGCTATTTTATTTGAGGAAGGAAAACAAATACTTTAAAATGACACTTTTTACAGTAATTAAAAATTGGTCCAACCTTAATGTTATTTTGATTCAAAATATTTGTTTTTCATTTTAAATGGAAATTCACATTGATCCAAAACCATGAACTGCTGGTAAAATTTTTTTTTTTAAAACATAAATAAATACTGATACTATAGGTGATACTTTTAAAATGGAAATGCAATTTAGATTTATTGTATTAATTCTCATGTGGAATTTAGGAAAGGTAACTTTCTGGTAAACTAATTTTAATTTAATTTTCTTAAAAATGACGGCACCTCATCAGATAAGTTGTTTAGCGAAGATTGATACCATCATCTGCTTTACACCAAGCAAGTTTTACATTAAAATTTGACATTTGGTATTTTTTTTACAAGTGTTGTACAAGCGTATACCCTAATATATCTTTAATCTTGCAGTTCTGGCCATTATAATTGCTGTTGTGAGCCTATTAGCTGGAGGCACAGTTATAAGTATTTTGCTGTTCAGGTATTGCAAAGGGTAAGTACACATTATGTGGGAAGGAAGTCCATTTTCTTAACATATGGATCACAAATATGATCAATATATAGAAAGGATGCATGTACATTTTGTTTTTTGCTGACCAGTGCCTGTAAATTTGGCCCTCTTCATACAAGCTGACATTGCCATTGGACTGGCCGCCCCCTGTCTTTTTCCTCGAGAAGAAAGACAGGCTTCTGGCACACCATTCAAGGGATTTCATTGGATACATTGTGCTGAAGATCTAATGTCACGCTTCAAGGCTCGCACGCTAGCTACCAACCAAGGTCAAAGTTGAATCTGCCTCAAAGTGCGACATCAGATCATTGGGTTAACAGCTGTTTATATCATGCACTCTTTAATTTGTCGGATTCTGTGCAGAGAGCCAAACATGATGGGCACATGAGGGAACAGTTATCATTCATGTACGTGTTTACCACATGGTTAAGAAAATGTTGCATACATTCATCACAAAAGTTCATTATGCATCATTTTGTGGGCCATAAAATTTTTGTACATGACGCTGCACAATGATGCATGACATTTACTCCAAATTTCTGCATAATTAAAAAAAACTCAGCTGGAAAATATGCACTGTTGTGCTTTATGTTAAAGGGATAGTATCATCACGATCAACATGGCATGGAATTGGAGTGCTAGATTCAGTCTGACAGAAAATAATACCCACATGATAAGGTCATATTAGCATTGCTGCTGCATAAATGAGCCAGTAATTTTCAGTCACTGTGCTATCTCAAACGAGGACTCTGATTCCGTGCCCTGATTGTGATGATAATGTCCCTTTAAAGGAAGTGTACTGCTTTGGTAATTGACAGTACCATACAACTTATAATCTGAAAACATACTTGAGTTGAATGAACCAAACTAATCGTTTTACTGCCATGATCAATTGCCCTCAGTGGAGAACTAAAGAACCATTGTTCTAAGCTGGTGGATCTTTTCTTCTGTTGCATTTTGTTGAATTCAGCAGGGTGCCTGTGAAATCCTTGTAGGGGGGGTTAGGGTTAATGTACACTGAAATGAGGTGAAGCTTTCATGGTGTGGTATTCAGTATCGATGCATTTACAGACAGTTTGCCATTCGTTTAAGATAAACTTGTTTTATTTGATTGTTTGTATCAGGAGGAAGTGGAGACGTTTAGACGAATCAGATTACATGGAGGATAATCCAATTAGAATGCAGGTAATAGAATGACAAGGAATGTGACATCATGCATGATTTCTATCAGTACTTCATATAATACGTATGTTGACCATACATACTTTCTTAGTTTTTGAACACACATGTCTATGAGCATCAAAATTAGGTGCCAATGATGGGATGATCCACATCATAGGAGGCAATGCGAATGTATTGGAAATAGTGTTAAAAGGTTTTCAATAAAACAGTTTATTACTAATAAGTCGTTTTACACCTAGATTTTGATATTTTAGTGATTTATACCAAATTGTGAGAAACATTGAAGGGACAGGTTCGTCACAATCAGAGCAGGCTTGGAACTGGTGTCCTAGTTTAATATGAACACAGCGATTAAAAATTACTGGTTCATTTATGCAGTAGCAACAGTAATATGACCTTATCATGTGGGGTATTATTTTCAATCACGGAGTTAATCTAAAAATACTAGTCCCCCCAATTCCATGCCCTGTTAAGTTGATCGTGACGATATTGTCCCTTGAAGAGAGTTAACGGATAATGGTGTGGTTTTCAACACACGATTTAATATTGGGCAAGAGAATGGACAATGTTTCAATTGATCTTGTACTAAAAATTAGTGAAACTCATTCCTGAAAATTTTTGAGTTAACAGTAAAAAATTATTTATAACAGGAACTGTTATAAATTTATTTTGAGAAAAATTAGTCATTTTATTGCTTTTCCCTTCCTCATGTGAATAACAATGTTCCGATAAAAAAAACACACCTGAAATCTGCTCGTTACTTAGTTTGAGAGAACTGCTGACTATTTTGCTTGCCTTGTAATACATGTATGTTTTTGCACAGTAAATAGATTTTTCTTTTGTATTAATTATCAAGATTTGAAATGTTTTGTGTGCAATTATTGGAAAAGGGAAAGATAAATTATTCTCGTATTTAAACCTGCACATATAGTGAATTTAGCAGCCGCTCATATTTTTTGGATAATTAAATAAAGTACATTTCTGGAAATGTGAATTAAAGCAGAAATATGTGTTAACGACACAACCATACCAAGTCTAGGCCAGAGTTTTGTCTATTCATTATTCTTCAGGCACATTTGTTATGTAAAGATGAAATTGTGTTACATATGTGCATGATCTGTACACTATTGGCAATCTTAAGGGGGGAAAAAATCGTCACCAAATTGATGATGGTATCAGGCATTCATTGAAATATTTATGTTTTAGGTGCTATCCTTTTTGCAAAAATCAGTAAAATAATTTCCTAAATGAATACAAACAATGTGAATGCATTTTCACTATGTTCTCATTAATGACAGTGAAATAAGCTGGTTGTTTTTGATGCATTTACAGACATTTTACCAAAAATGTACTTTTTTTTTTTTTTTTTTAAATCCTAAAGGCTTCTGTGCAATATCTGTGCTAACCAATGGTAAGGCATCATGATCCTCATCTTGAACTTTTCAGACAAAACAACTTGTGAAAGCCAGTTACATACAGTAGACCTACTGCATAAAAACTACAAATAAAGAAATTTCAATTTGTTGTTGTTGAATGCTCAGTAGGCGTAAAGCCTTTTTCAACTTTTTGCAGGCTTTCATTTTACACATGACTGTTATTGATTGCCTCTGCTTGGCTCCATATTATGATGCTGTTTTTAAAGAATTCTTTGCTTAATAGGCTTAGTACAGATATTGCACCTATCCATTGTTGTTCAGTACATGCATGTACTAAAGCAGAAATTTCTTGCCCAGACATTAAAAAGGGACAATATTGTCACAATCAGAGTAGACTTTCAACAGGGCATGGAATGGTTGTCTGAAAATTATTAGATCATTTATCACTATGGATAACTTAGCCCTGAAAATCTGTTTTACCATGAAATAAATAGTTCACAGCAATTTCATGACAACGCCGTGAAAACGACATGAACTTCTTGTGGCAGTTTTGGGGCAGCTCATTAATTCTCAAGATCGCCATGAAATTGCCGTGAAATCATGGTGAACTATTATTTCACGGCAAAACGCATTTTCAGGGTAAAGTTATTCATAGTGTATGCAGCAGCAGCAAAGTTCAGTAGTATGACCTTATGATGATGTGGGGTATTATTTTCAGTCACTGAATTAATCTAAGACTAGCACTCCAATTCCATGCCCTGTTCAGACATGCAACTTTATAATTGCAAAAAAAATGAGGAAATGACCAAGCACACAACTTTGTACAGTGTTTTTCAGTTTTCTATAGCACTATTATTAAAGAAAAAAGAGGAAATCAGCTGAAAAGTTGCATGCATGCCTGTTGATCGTGATAATACTGCCCCTTTAACTGCAACTACATCTCGGTTAAAAACACAATTTTTTGCTGAAGTAATCAACTTTTCAACTGCAATTTAACCTTAATCCTGTCAGAGAAAAGACATGTTTTTGTCAAAAAGTAAAAATTTAATATTTGTAGAAGAAATATATAAATATATTAACTTAGGCTTGAGCTAATCTGCTTGCTATTTTGTGTTCAATAAAGTGCAGTATTTACCTTTGTTGCCATTTAAAAAAATATTTTATTGAGCAAATGAAATTGGACATTTACCCCAACGGAATTATAGTATATTTAAGTTTTAATTTGATTTATAATTTAAATTAGATATATATATTTTTGTAATTAACTGGAGTCAATATATGTGAAGACAGAATATGGTTTAATATCACATTGATATGCCCACCAGTGCTTACAATTGAATGCATATATACAGTACAACTTTGGTATGTTCATTTCAACATTAGTCATAATAAAAACAGCTAAATCTTTGTAAATCCGACTTGAACATTTCTGATTTCCCCAAGATGAAGAAAGCATTTCAGATGAAAGATTTTCTCAGGATGATTGTTTCAGAGAAAACATTAACCCTAACTCCCTCGACAACAAAAGCAATTGGAGGATTTTTATTGTTTAGTAACAATGCTTAGGGAGTTAGGGTTAATACAGAAATAAACTATGCACATTACAAAAAGGTTGCCGATGACGTTTAACTTCCAAGTGTTTTCTGTAAAAATTTGGAATGCTTTTTTTTACCATTTTTATCATGACTAGGACTCCGCATTGAGCTGAAACTTTCAAAGGTAAGCATACCCACTGAAGGAGTTTTGCCAACATTACCCGTTTTGCACCTTCTCTTTAAGGGTGGTAAATGGAGATTTTATCTAGATGTTTATCATCTGGAAAAGTGTGGACTATGCAACATATCCATTAAATATCTTAAGGCCAGTCCATATTGACCAACATTTAAAATTAACAAAAGATCTTCAAAAATTGTAAATGAACAATATTCAGATTTGGTTCTTTTAAAATGTGAGCTGCCATTGAGCAAATGTTTTCTGCCCATACTTTTAAACATTTTTATGGAGTATAAATTGCTGAAGTGACATTTTACCAATTATGAAATGTAGACCATGCCACACATGATATCACCCGTTTACAAGAGAGTCAACAGAAAAACTTTATTTAAGGCACTACATCTGAAATCTTATTCATAAATATTTTTTTTTACAATACTTAAAAGGGGTTTGTTCCAGATTCGGAATAAAACACATGTAATAGCCCAGGTTGGACATTCACTTTTAGTGTACACAGGGACCGAGTTCGCATTTTGGCTAGTTGACACAGTATGAGTATTGCCTGGCGCCTGCCATGAAATGGCTCCAATACTCTGGAGGACACTGTGTGTAAACATGCGACATGGTCTATATTCTTTTCATGTATACTGTGACAATCATTGTTCATGCAGTTGATATTTCATCTTAAATTGTCATATCATTCATGCATCGTTTATTTCTGGATGAGAAATAACAAAATTAACTTTCCACGGTCCACCAGATGTTATTTATTTCATTAATCCCTGGGGAACACTACATGTATCTTGGTTTTCAGAGCTAATGGCTTTATAATTGTACTTAGATCAGTTTTAATAATTGTGCTGTATGGGGTTTCAAAGGAAAATTGTAAGTGAGAAAATGTTACGCTTAAACTAGAGAATTAAATAATTCATAATACTACAATATTTTATATTAATTTGTTTTACAAACTAAAAATAATATATGCAACAGCAACTTTTATTTTTGCTGCTTAATTGAAAAGATTTGACACCATTGGTAAAATAAGAATGAAGAGATATCAAATACAACCTGTTTTAACGAGAAAATGCATTCAGAGTTGTTTGTGGAAATAGATCACTCTTTCAGTGAATGGATTGATGATTGATGGCTTGTCACAGAATTTTTGCCTTTGCCGCATTTGATTGGCATAGATTAAAACATGACCAGTTGACCGGTGATACTCATCATGAGTATCACCAGTCAGACATGAGTCATGTCTGTTTCATGAAAAATGGAACCACCACTAAAATGCAACATCAGATTACACTGTAAATCTACACTGAAGACTCGAAAGTACAAAAGAAAAATCAGGAAAAAGTGAAAGATTGCCCAAAGTGCCTCTGAAGTATAATCGAACTAAAGCATGCCACAAAATGTCAGACAATTTTTAATACTTCTGTTTATGTTCCTTATGTCACCATGTCACAGATGATCCATTCTCTGCTCTTTGTATTCGAGCATGGCAACATTTTAAACGGAATAACTTCTCAGGATGTTTGGTACAATTACAATTTTACATTTTCTTTTAGTGACCTTATTTTTAAAATTTAATTATTACCCCTGGTAATATACATGTAGCTTAAGATCCATAATATACATCTCCCCAAACATCAATACATAAAATAATTAGTTCCTAGTAAGGTTGAATAGCTTAAGCAAAGTTGATTTATTTATGAATTTAAAACAAATTGTGTTATATTAGTTTTTGTATTAGTTAATTGTGTGGAATGCATTTAAATACATACAATAAGCAACTCTTTGTACAGACTTCGTCCCTAATTTCCCATAGTGACCAATGCGGTCTTAGTCACTTTGCCAAATTACAAAATAGCCAGTTAGAGCATTCGTCATTTGAATGCATGCTGCATCTCCAAAACTATAAGGAATACATGCATGTGAATTAGATACAATGGTAGGTCTCTTCCTGAATGTACTAATAGGTGGGAAAACTTACAATTGAAAAAAGTCGGATCGGTCACTATGGCAAATTAGGGACGACTTGACCTAATAAAATAAATGTACACCCCTTTGTTTGGTTTCTCTAATACAGAAAGTACTAATCTGCTGCAAAAATATATTTAAGATGCCTATTCTGTGTAAATGCTTATTTTCACTTTAATTTATGGTTTAAATCTGTACATTGCTCTTTTCCTAGTAGAATCAAGTAACTTATTTAATTTACAATGCAGTGTGATTAATTACATTCTTGTCAAGATATTGAAATCTATGGATGGTTATTGTGTAAAATATATCAAAAAAAGTGGTTTACTATACTTTTATAAGGAAAATGGAAGTGTACTGATTAAAAACAAAATTGCTGGTGAAATAGCAATACACATGTAATGTACCTTCTTTGATATGAGTACTAATAAAACATTTTATAAAATATAAATGCTGTTAGACTTTTTTTTTCTCCAGCTGATTCAATGTGATGAACAATCCTTGGCTAATTCATTATTGACTTGTTACACGTATCTGTACATAATTATTTCTCAGTACAATGGCAATCTTTTGAAACGCTGGTGGCAGCAAACTTGCCGGTTCTTTTTCCATTGTTTATGTAATTCTGAACATATGCACGACATTGAGAACAATATTCTGGAAAAGAACCAGGTCATCTAGCATTTCAAATCTCCCATTGTTGTGCAACTCAAGGGTGGTCAAAAACTGATTTAAGAATGTTAGTAAACTTTTAATCAGTGCACATGATTGCTCATCAACAAATGGCTGAAGGACACACATCTTGATATCTATAAGCTCAAAACATTTGCCAGGTTTCTGAAAAAGGGCGACAAAATTTGGCTCCGCTTATGCATTGAAAAACTGACATCTGGGCTTGTTTCAAAGTGTTTAAAATCATGTCAGATGGAATTTGACAGAAAAGTGCGCTTATAAATATAAGCTTTTTTTATTCAGTGTACAGCACAGACTGTCAATGATGGCACAGGACATTATTTTTTATTTAATTTTGTCAAGAGCGAATCGATAGAAATGAGTTTTATATGAAGAATACGAAGAATACATTTAAAAGTTAAAAAGGTAACATATGTAACAATAATTGTTCATGTTAATTTTGGATATAAGTTTTTTAATATCTAACACATAATTTTTTACCCCTAGGGTGACCACTTTTGAAACATGCCCATCTATACAATTTGACTAAAATGATTTTTTTTATTCATCTGAATGAATTGTCACATCTTCAATACAAGATCTCATTCAGATGCAGCTTTTAAAGGACGATTTCAGTAATATTTCTTTATTTTCATCAAGGAGAAATGCACATTTATTTAACCCAGGCAGGAAATACAGTTTGGCTTGTGAATTATGTAGCCAAATAAACTTTGATAGGAAAATATATTTTGAAATGTCAAATAATTCCATTATGTTATCTCTGTACATACTATACAAATCCATTTATGACTTGGGCAGGATTTGAACTCCTTACCTCCAGCTTACTTGTTCAGACACCTTAAATCACTCATCAGCACTCTAAATTACTCGACCAGGGAATTTTCTCTGTAGCTAATGTTAATGGCGTTTCAGCTCCAGGATTGTAGGATAATGACCTGTGTAGGTCAGCTGACTGGGATAAAGTGCTTGAAGGTTGTGCTGATAACATTGCTCTGTTCCTCCAACCGATCTAAAGCCAGTTTGACCGTGTCCGCCGAAATATTTTTGTAGTGATCGTGGTCATGCAGTCGGTCCATCACATGCATATAATGGCAACCATTTTCATCTGAAAATAAAAGCATTGGAAAGCACTAGAAAGGCATGCTCAAATGCAGAATTATAATTGTTTTTTTTTAAATACTGGACAAGAGCAGCCCTCTTTTAGAGAATTTTAGTGAATTTATTGGGCCACTGAAGATACATCTATAGATGCAAGTGAAAAAAGACCAATTTAAGGAGTGGCCATTCAGAAGAGTGTGGTTTTACTTAGTGTCTGCTCTCTGTATTCATGCATTAATATTAACAATGTCAAATGAAATTAGTCGTTTATATTATTGTTGATTTCAAATGACTTACATTTTGGAAGTTGACAATCGGCTCTGAGGATCTTAAGAATCGTCTGGTCCAGTCTTGAATTCAAGTCTCCATGTGTTACCTGAGGGAAAAGATGTCATCATTAATCTATCAGCTGCGAACTCTGACAGTACATTATGAACACTCTAATGCCAACAAGACTGGCCTAAATTTTGAAACAGAATTGGCTTCTTACATCCTTGAAATAATAAAAAATAATTATCTGACACAAAAAAAAAAGTTCTCAACCGCTCCATTTCTAAGCTTGCCTAAAATGCTTAGTTTTTGGTGTACTTTTTGAGCAAAGATTATGTTTCCATGCAGTATGAACTCTGAGTACAAAGATACTGTGGTGCAGTTTTCTAAGGGATTGTGTGGTTTAGTTGTACTTCTGATAAAAAAGTGGTGCCCATTTAGTGTACACCAAATTTGTGCACCACAATTTGGTAACAACTGGTGGGAGATTTTAATTGATGCAGTGGGTACTGAAATTTAAACATGAATTGATGGTGGTGATCACTGCTCACTCGATATATATTTATCTATTTATCTATAAATTGGAAACTCATTTTATCACAGCTGGTTATTCTCCTATCATACCTCATACATGTCTTTATTTAAGCCGCTTCGGAACACGGTCCCCTCTCTGTCTAATCGTTCCACTGATTGCTTGATGATGTTACGGATTTGTCTGATGGGGGCGGAGCTTCCTTCACTATCCTGAGTAAATACATGAAAAGAAAATTCAATCACAATGCAGAAGCTAAAGATTTGAGACTTTGCATATTGGAGTATCTCTATGGCTTCGGTTTTGCAGTAACACCATGTGGGTTTCACAATACGTAAGTTGTCATATGATAATAACAATGGGAATATATAATGCGCACATATCCACCAAAAAGGTGGTCAAGTCAAATAAGCCATTTTTGCCCCATTATTTTTTTGTAAGTAACATTTTACGTCAGGAGTAGGCACTCCACGTTTTCGGATATTTCTGGAACCGGATACCCGAAATCAGGAAACTTCAGATACCCGGATACCCGTTTTCATTTTTGTTGAAAACATGCCTCCGGTGGTGTACAAATAAATGTACTGTAAATGGTAACAAATTGACTTTTATAATACAGAGGATACCATACTTAAATCGATCTTTTCTTTATTGGAGTGCAATCTCTTGAATTTAAAGATAATTGTCTGTAAAAGTGTACATATTACATTGTTCAAGAGTCACAGATTTCTGTTCGCACCGCTCAAATGTTAAGTCCGAATTTTAAAAAGTCGTTTACGGGTAATTGGAACCGAAAAATGGAACCGGGTAATGACCATTTCGGTCGGGTAACCACGAGTCTTTATTTAGACAATGATAATTTCGGAGGGTAGGGGGGGGGGGGGAATTCCAGCCCAATTTTCTTTAATTTTTGAGAATTATTCCCTTGTACTTATATGATTCACCTACACACTTACATCTTTGCCTCTTACTTACATACTCGAGACATGGACATGATGCTATTTCCATCACGGCATCGATGGTCTCCAGTTCCTTCAAGTAAAAGTTGCTGATTCCTGTCGATTTATCCATTAGTTGACGGCGAAGATGATCACTTAATCTGTCTATCAAGTGAGCCTAGAAATGTGAAATACAAGAAGCATGCCTATTACTGTACCACCCTACAAATTTTTATTTTTTTCACTTGCAGGCAATTTCCTTTTCAGTTAGTACATTGCTGTTTCCTTGAAGAATAAAGAAGAAGAAAAGTTGTATCACATATCCCTTGAATCATGTATGTCTCAGGTACTATCATTTTTAATAGTAAAAATTGGTGAAATAATCCGAAGAAAGTTATCCATGCAAACTTTTGGAGTCAGAAATTCCATTGGAATGAATAACACAATGAAATACATGTAAGCTGAAACTTTCACAGTTGATTTGTATATAAATTATATCTTGATCATTATAAAGTATGGATGCATTTACATACATTTTCCCAAAAACGTATACTGGCGTTGATAAAGTTAGTCCAAAATCATTAAATGTTTAAAGGCTAAATTCAACCCCAATGCCTATTTGTAAGTGTGACATAGCTGGAGCCAAAATACAGTAATAATAATAATAAAGGACTTATATAGCGCACGTATCCACCAACTGAGTGGTGCTCAAGGCGCATATTATTAACCCTGCTCATAAGGCTCATAAATCATTCCTGAAACCATCTCAGCTCCCTGGGAAGTATACAGCTCAATTGCTGCCATTACAGCGCATATAGGGCTAATCAACCAACTCTGCCCTCACAGGTACCCATTTAACCCCTGGGTGGAGAGAAGCAATTATGGTTAAGTGTCTTGCTCAAGGACACAAGTGTCACGGCCAGGATTCGAACCCACATTCTGCTGCTAACACCAGAACTTGAGTCCGGTAAGCTAGACCGCTCGGCCACGACACTCCACAAGCATATGTGTCATGCTTCACAGTTGGTGCCAGAATAACGTTACAAAATGAAAAGCTTGTGAATCAACAACTTACCTCCCTTTTGAATCCAGTTTCCATTTCTTCAGACGAAACCTGCAACTCATATACCACATGACTAGGGAGAACAAAAGGCCGGTTGTACACATTCTGGTATATGTGGGGCAGCTCTTCCATACGGTAGATCTCAGACTTGCAAGATGGATCTTCAACCTTCCCTATAAAAAGACAATGATTATATCAGACAAAAAAAACAAAAACAGGATAGTCATTCTGTGCCAATTCAACCAAATTAAAAAAAATTTAAAAAAAAAACATTGACAGGTGACTTTATGGACGTAATGAACACACCAAAACCTTTAGCTTCGAACTGAAAGTCCTTTCAGAGTTATTTATTCCTAACAATTTAGGCCAAACCTCCTTTTTCTTTTTGCAAACATTTTTTTGTAACATTTCTGGCGACTCTAGTTGGCTCAAACATGAACCATGATGATAAAAGCAAGTAGTAAGGAAATACTTGGTCAACTTCAGAACCTACATTTATCACTGTCAGATCTGAAATGACTTTGTCATCGACTGTTGTACACATTTTGATATTAAAGAGGCACTCTAAGGTCAAATTCAGTTTTGTGATGCACTCATTTTCCAATAGATACAGTCCTTATTAAAGTGTGAAAAAAATTACAAGTCTCTAACTTCACTTTAAAGTGGTGTAACATATCATTTTATTTGATACCCTTTCAGAGCGATATTTGAAACATGACGTCACTATTTTCTTGCGGTAAATGAGTCTGTAACATTCCATACAGGAATTTGTTGTTTGTCAAAAAGTCAATTTCAACGCCGATTTGATAAAATATTGTGGAGATTCAGGAATGAACTGCAAATTCACCGTACAAAAATGTAGAGATCCATTTATTTGAAATGTGACGTCACTGTTGTCTTTGGATGTTAAAAAATTTCACACAGGAAGGTTATCAAATAAAATGACATTTTACATCACTTTAACGTGAGGTTAGAGACTAATTTTTTTGTAATTTTTTCACACTTTAATAAGGACTCTAGTTATTTGAAAATCACAAAACTAAATTTGACCTTAGAGCCCCTCTTTAATACATCCAGAAATGAATGATGCATGAATGATTGTTTTGCTCCACTTATGAGGTGAAATGGTCAGTGGAATAAACATATGTTATAAATATCAATGACGTCAGAGATTCAAAGAGAAAAAAAGAAGAAGCTTTAATGGGTAAGATGTACTAGGGAATGTTATTATTGGGGACAGGTGTTAAGTTAAACTCACTGTAGTAAGACGCTGATACCTCCAGTCGATTTCTATAATGCTTCAGACGTCCCCTGACGTGGATGATATCTCCAAGCTCCATGCATGTTAACTGCTGCATCTCATAGTCTTGCACTTTGCTTTTGACCGATTCGCTGAATGCCAAGTCTAAGTTAACGGTGCCACCTTTATTTTACAGAATATTAATCGGAAATAGATTCAATAAGACAAACTGGTTTTATCCCCAAAGTGGACATTCTGTTCCTTGAAGGTATACGTGCAGCACTTCTGTCAAGATTATCCATCAAAACTTTTTAAAAATTGCTAACATTTTCTAGCCCCGTATATCCACTTTCGAATGGGAGAATTCAAGTGAACAAATTACCACTGAATAATGACAGAGTAACTTCCTTTGCCATGTACATGTAACTTACATGTACACTGAGCTAATTAAAAAAAAAAAAAATTGGTAAATGGTCAAACAAAAACGAACTTTTACATGTTAGCAGCAGCGTAGCCACAGGGGGACCTGTTCCCCCACCCCCCCCCCACAACTTTCCAGTGTCCCCCATGAAAAATCCCGATAGTGCCTCCCAAAAAAACCCATGCCCCCCTCCCCCCCCACTGAAAAAGTCCTGGCTACGCCGCTGCATGTTAGAACATACATAATCTAGAGCTAAAAAAATATCTGACAGCATGGTCAAAACAATGGTAAAAAAAAAAATTTTTTTTTAAAACTTTTACCCGATTGAGGCAGTCAAACCCAGGCTAATTCTTGTTTTGTTCATTAGATGTTTCTTATTGGAACAACTCTAATCTAGACTCTAAAGTCTCTAGTTACCTTCTTGCTCATCTCTCTCCTTTGATTTCCAACAGCAGCAGTTAATCACCCCTGTGCCATCATCAACTGAGGAAGAAAAAAACTTAAATTAAATAGCGGCGCTGGAAATTATTCATCTGCTGAACATTGCAATTAGAACATTTAGATTAGAAGGGATGGGTAAAAATGGGTGTTCATATTTTACACTTTTCTACCTCCATTTTGAATAGTTTGATTTTTATCCTGATTAAACCGTGGTTAAAAAGACTTGACCTTGACGGAAGGTAATACATGAAAGAGTAGGTTTGTAGTGACAGTAGGTTACTTTAAAATTAATCTCTTGTACAATGTAAGAAGATGGTTAATCTTCTGACTATCTTCAGACAGTCTTCAGGAGCAGTAATGGGGGAGGGAGGGAGGCATTATCATGGTTACTCACATTACATTTTTGAAGTTTTGGGCCCGCTCTTAATGCCATAATTTCCTTTTCACTCATTTGTTTTCACAGTAATTGCATTATACCTAGACCTTACTTGGCACAAAAAAATAATTATGTACGCTATATAAGAGAAAAACTACAATTATGCATGTACGAAAAATGTAACATGAGTAACCAGCCCTTTTCTCTTATATAGCGTATATATAACAAATTTCTGAAATTATTTTCTTTTGTGCTGAGTAAGGTCTGGGTATAATACAACTACTGTGAAAAAAAAACTGACGAGTGAAATATGTAACTGTAAGGAAATTATGGCATTAAGAGTGGGCCCAGTACCTCGAAAATGTAACATGAGTAACCATGGAACTTTCCCCTTGTTTTCGATACTCGATGTCTGCAGGCAGAATAGGAACAATTTTGTTCAAAACTTTTGCATAGCATTAGCAACAATTTTAGGCAGAAGTAATTGTGTAGGTATGTAATGCGTATTTTGAATAGCGAATCTTCAGTATTGATTAGCAAATTGTGAAATTTGTTTAGCATTTTGCTGTACGACAAAAGTGAAATCTAAAAGAAAAGCAGAAAAAACAGTAAGATTTCTGATAACTTGCCTTGCCGCCTCAAAAATCTCCCATTCTCCAGATGTAATGCTTCTAAGTTAGTAAATGGGACATTCCGCCAGGTTGGGGGCAAGCTTTATGACATGGTGTCCTTGTTTATATTAGGTAGATGTACCATTCATTATCCTTATGAGTTAACATTCTAGGTTGCTCTTCAGATTAGAATGAAATCAATCTGTGTGTTAAATAGGAAGTTACAATAACGCAATTAGGAGTCATAATAAATGATACATTTACCTACATAACAAGGGCTACCTATCACAAATCTTGCCCCAACCTGGTGGAATAACCCAAATCAGTTGGTAAATCTCTGGTTAATCAGTTATACTGACCTCCATATTGGAACATACTAGCTCGTTCTTCCACTCTTACAAGCCATCCCAAGATGTCTACTCTGTAGACAGGATGATTCTTATATGCAAATGCACCTACGAGAAACAAAAGACAATTCATCAGTTGAAGAACCTATAGATAGACAATGTGGCCAATGACATCACATGTTTACACCGAAGAGTACCAAAGGTTAAACTGCGCCGGGCACAAAATGTACACTGGTCTATGACGAGAAACCATAAAATCTGATATTTCGATTTATTTCAAATCTTATTCATCTGAAAATAAAAAACATTTTTGATGTTATGTGGAGAAGTACAAAATGTACAAACTCTGCATACAAATACACACTTTTGCCCGGCGGGAAATCACCCTGGTGCTCTAAAGTTCATGCAAAGTGTAAACAAGTTGGTCTATACACGGCATTGAAAAACATAATGATCACAGATTTACATGAAACGTAATTGGTGTTAAGATGATAACATTCCTTGAAATATTTCCATCCGCAGTGCCATAATTTGATTTTTAGTATGATTAAAAAATTTTTTTTTTAAAAGGTACAACATTGGTAATTACCAGATAATCAAACCAACAAATTATTATATAAACATTCTAAAAACTTATTTGGTGTACAATCACCTACGTACATGTACCAATCATCCTGAAAAATTATTTCGTCAGAAGTGTCAGAAGTTTTTGTTATGTCGAATTTACAAAAAGTTGCCATCTGGCAACTTTTTTTTTAAAACAAAACATTTTCCCCCCTCTTTTTTTCAAAAACGTGAACACCTGAACGATTGTGATTAAACTTTCGCAGGTTAGTTTATAACAAATAACCAATTGTTGTACATGTACGTAACCAATGTTGTACCTTCCCATTATAACCAAATCATTTCAAAAAATGATTATTTGAGATAATCTAGGGCCAATACACTTGACTCCCTCCATATCCTTGGTCTTAACACAACGTGTATAAAATAGGAGCAATTTTTCTTTATTTTCAACTTTTGATCTGCTATTTATTACAGCCTAAAACTAAGTGGTTAGGTAACATTGCCCAAGCAGACACTTTTGGCATAAAATCTGTTAATCTGGGATAGCTTACTTTCAGGAAATGTTCTAAACATTTTTGAAATTTAAAACAAACAAAAATTTCACTTTCACCAAAATTACTGATCTCACAATAGCAAACTTCATGCCAAAAGTGACTGCTTGGCGGGCAAGCTTACCTAATCACAAAATTTTAGATTGTAATAATTAGCAGATCAAAAGTTGGGGGGAAAAGGGGGGGGGGGAAATAAATTTTAAAAAATTTAAAAATTTAAAAATTAAAAAAAAAAATCGCTCCCGTTTTGTCCATGTGGGGCGGGGTTAGGGCCAAGGATACGGAGGGAGTCCAGTGTATTGACCCAAGAATAGGGCCATGTTGGAATGAATACGACAAGTTGGAACGTATTTTTAATATTTTCTTGTTCAGCTGAAATATTCTCACTCTCAGGTTGAATTTGATCGTGTATGTCTCTTGATTCTTGAATATTTTACCAAAAGTGTATTAGTATTAAGACATGAGGTAATGAACTGGCAATGGTTGAAGTGCATGCCTTTTGAAATAAACCTACCTGTCCCAGTTGGATAATCATTCAACTTTAAAATATCCGCAATGTACAGTTTGGAATATGCCCTGTGCACTGGATCTAAATGCCAGAACTGCTTCTGGAAAAATTCTCCGTTTCCTACACTGTCCGCCATGCCTGGTCCCAATTTTCTAAACCATGTCACGATCATCGATCTAACCTTACATTATTTTTTAAATATGTATGATGTCATCAAAGTTAAAATTATAAAAGCAAGAATATCAAGATCCCCAAAACGCCGTCAACACTCAGGGATGCATTACACGTATGACATAACGATCGAACACATGAGTTTTGTTTTGATTTTCCCGCAAGGTCAAAAGGTTATAATCAAAAGACGTGATATCTATCAGCAGTCAGGACCGTGTGAGGGCGCAGTAACAGTTGTGCAGTAAGCCCTTCACGATTTTTGGCAACATTGGATGGTAAGTTTTTTTGGGGGCCCGAAAAAAGTTATCACAAAATTCCTGGGTATCGATCGTTGAATTTTGTTTTAAATTATTATGCCCATCGCATAATAATTGTGAAAACAATTTTCCCAAAAAAAAATTAAAAGCTGCCTCAAAAAGTGCGATCACAAAAAGGCCCATAATATGAATAGCAGATTGGAAGGAAGGCGCCGTGCATGGACGGGGAAGTGCTGGGTGGGTGGGGGGGGGGGGGGCAGTGAATCTACTGCAGTCCCTCGCCTACTAACTTACGCTACTAAAAAGGTATTTTGGGCATTATTTCTGATCAAGAGGTTAAAAAGGGCACATGACATTCAGGTTGGTCGTCGTTTGTCGTCAGGGTTTACTGACAATTACCTTGCCAGCATCATGCTGATAGTAAACAGTCCGACGCTGAACGAGTCATCTCAGGTAGGTCCGAATCCTGCTTCCATATTGCATCATCGTGACGGAGCTGATGTTCCTTCACATCGAAATCTTGATCAGAGATGTCTGGCATAGTATATTTCATAATGTTGTCTGTCGGGAGCCCAATCAGCTGTGAAGGAATGAAAAGTAGGCCTAGCCAAGCTAGGTAAGGTAATAGTGACATCTACCACGATAGGAGGATGAATGCTTGGATCTGCCGACAGACTTTCCTGCTGAGCTATGCATTTTAAATGGAATCCATATATGGATATCATTTAAAATGCATGGGGTCATCTGATCTTGGGTGAGCTGTTGTCTTTTTAACCTACCTCTAATAAGGGCACACGGCATCAGGATGAACTGGTTGATCTGCTGAAGTTATTTCTCCATACACGATTCCATATACAATGCACTTCCATCTGGGACAAACTCGGCTATCTGTATGGAGTAAGAAAAGGAAGCCCATGCAGCCACGCTTGGTCAGATGTTAGTTATTTTACCTCTTACCTCGCAACTTACTTCCAACACTAAAGTGATGGGCACACATCAAGCTGAACACCGATCGGCTTACTATAATTATCTGGGATTAACTCAGCTGTGGGATGAAGAAAAGGTGGCCCAGTCTCACTAGGTCAGATTTTAGTTAGTTTACCTTAAATTGTGTATAAACTTACCACCATGCGCACACACACCAAGATGAACAGGTAGAGTGGCTTACGTCTAGGATGATTCGGCTCTGTGGGAGGAAGAAAAATGTGGCCTAGCCCTGCTAGGTCAGATTAGTTAGGCCTAGCTAGCTAAGTTTATCTTACCTGGTAAACTTACCACAAGGCACACACCAACATCCCCATTCAATCGTCTTGGAAACATTTGCACTAGATCGTCATCAGTGACTTAAGGGTGATGTCTGCAGCAAAAGCTAGAGGAGCAGTTGTAGTCCTGTCTCATCGTCAGCGGCGTAGCCAGGACTTTTTCCAGTCGGGGGGGGGGGGGGGAGCACAGAGGGGCATTGCTTTTCAGTGGGGGGCCCAGGGGTATGGGTTTTTTCCCTTTTCTGTTTTTGGGGCACTATGAGGATTTTTCATGGGGGGCACTGGAAATTTGGGGGGGGCACGTGCCCCCCCAGGGCCCTCCCCCCGTGGCTACGCCGCTGCTCATCGTAACGCAGCGCAAAATATGACTCACCGCGAAAGTTTCTCTACAGCGCAAGCACGGCGAAAAAATGACGAAATGCGCAAAAAGCAAATTTTCAAAGAATTGAAAATAAAGATTTCATTACAACTGCATACTTTATACACGAGAAGTCCGTTTTATAACTAAAACGTGCATATCGCTCAAAGATCGCTGGGGAACTGAACATGCTTTTATCCATTAATCACGGGCAACCCTTTAGGAATTAATAGGTGTATTTCCAAAAGGCTTGGCGGACGGCTCCACTCACAAAATTAATACAAAAATAGCACAAACATCACTTCAACCAGGGTTGATGCCTTTATTAATCACCATGGGCAACCCTTTCGGAATTTACAGGTAGGCTTGGCTAAAGGTTTCACACAGAAATTAGACTAAAAATAATCAGTGTTAACAATCACCATGCAGGGTTCATACCTTTATTAATCATGGCAATTGTTTCATTATGTACAGGTTTGGTTTACAAATGGACCTTGCTAGAGGTTTTACATAGAATTTAGACACAAATAATGTTAACAAACTCTACGTTCATCCAGGGTTCGTGCCTTTATTAATCATTATATGGGCAACCCTTTCAGAATATACAGGCATGTTTCCAAAGGCTTGGCTAAAAGGTTTCACAAAGAATTTAGACAAAAAGTTTCCACTTTGACCAGGGTTCATGCCTTTATTTATCATGGCGACCCTTTTAGAATTTACAGGTTGATTTCTAAAGGCTTGGCTAAAGTTTTCACACAGAATTTAGACACAAATAATGTTAACAAACTCCACGTTCGTCCAGGGTTCGTGCCTTTATTAATCATATATGGGCAACCCTTTCAGAATATACAGGTATGCTTCCAAAGGCTTGGCTAAAGTTTTCACACAGAATTTAGACACAAATAATGTTAACAAACTCCACGTTCGTGCCTTTATTAATCATATATGGGCAACCCTTTCAGAATATACAGGTATGCTTCCAAAGGCTTGGCTAAAGTTTTTCACACCGAATTTAGACACAAATAATGTTAACGAACTCAACTTCGACCAGGCTTCGTACCGTTATTATTCATGGGTAACCCTTCTGGATTTTAAAGGCTCGATTTTCACAGACTTAGTGTTTCAAATTCAAACACAGGATTCTACATTAAACAGATGCTGTTCATCACTTCTACCAATCTCCACTTCCGACCAGGGTTCGCGCCTTTATTATTTATCATGGGCAACCCTTTCGGAATAATTATACAGGTAGATTTCTAAAGATTTTACAGAGAATTGACAACAAATTTAACAACCTCCACTTGATTCGACCAGGGTTCATACCTTTATTATTCATGGTAACCCTTCTGGATTTTAAAGGCTCGATTTTCATAGGCTTATAGTGTTTCAAACACCGATTCTATTTCAAGGGTCACCTATTATTAAACAGATGTTTATAGTTTTATGAACAGATGAAGAACAGATGTTGTTCATCACTTCTATCAACCTCCATTCGACCAGGGTTCACGCCTTTATTATTTATCATGGGCAACCCTTTTTGGAATTTACAGGTAGACATCCAAAGGTTTGGCTAAAGGTTTCAGAAATAATTTAAACGAAAATAATGATGCTTACGTCCACTATTTCAACCAGGGCTCGTGCCTTTATTAAATCATGGGCAACCCTCGTGGAATTTACAGGTTTGATTTCCATAAGGCTATGTTTCAAACACAAAAATTCTAATTTTAGGGTTACAACCTATTGTAAACAAATGTTGTTTAACACTTCGTCCAGGGTTATGCTTTTATCATGGTCAACTCTCCTTGAATTGTTAGGTTTTATTTGCAAAGATAATCTTGGCTAATATGTTTCCACTTTATTTTATGATGTTCACAATGCACTAGGCCAGTGTGGTCATTCCTTTATTATGTATGTCACATGGGCAACTCTTTTTAATGTATAGGTTTGATTTCCAAACGTTTGGTCAATTTGTACTGTGATAAAAGCTAATAATCCATAATCGACATTTTACTGCCGACACAGGTGCGCATCACCTGATTTCTAGAATTCCGTCGCAGAAATAACATTTCTAACACAGCACTTGTTCGCTTCCAACCTTCAATCCACAACTTGAATATTGCAGCGTAAAAGCCATAGGCTTTTATCATCATCGTTATGGTACTATTGGCTCTTTAGGCCCTACCTCTCCCTAACTTAAAAATAAAATGTCACTACGCTATAATAACGTTCATATAGAGGACACTCTTGGCACTCCGTGCTATGCACCGAAGAGTAAATCCTCCATAACCACGGCATACCTGTAAGTTTACAATCTGTTTTGTGCAAGCTGATTTATTTCATGTTATTTTCTATTTTAAAATTATTGTAGGCCTACATGAATGTGAAGGCTATAACGCTTAAAATTATTGTTTCCTTTGAAATCATAAACAATGTCCTTCATATGCATCTAAGAAGCTATACCCCTTTTTTAGTTATCGCTAAAATTGTTTGCCTATCGTTAAAGTTTAAAAATCATTCCTATTCTTTAATCTATTTCTTTGAAAACATTGCTCGCAGTACTTCCCCACATCAGAGTTAAACATTGTTTTATTATTAAATTCAAACAATTATATATTGCCATTATCTTCTATTGAGGTCTCTCTAGGAAACCTATCATTTCCATCTTAAGACAATAAATACAAGTTTTATCACCTTATGCATTATTCATTATTGCCATGATTCTATTTCAAAGCAGATTCTTCATGAAAGACTCTTGGAAATCGGTGCTTTGTAGTAGAGAATTACTGGGCCCAATTTCATGGCGCTGCTTACCACAGAATTCTGCGCTTACGGCGCCATAAAAAGCGTGCGATTCTATGCGCCGAAAGCGCAGAATTCCGCAGTAAGCAGTGCCATGAAATTGGGCCATGTTTACTATCAATTGATTTATATATTGTCATTCTTTTCATTTAGCGACCGATATCAACTGATAGGCCTTTGGTTCAATTGAAAATAATTTTCATTTGTGATCCGAAGTGCTAATCTTTCTAGATATTTTCACATCTCCTTGAATTATATATTTTTTAATTTCTACCTTTCTCTTGGTAATTAAGCTCGTTACTTTTGTGAAGCTATTCCAGTCGCATGTATTGTTTCAATATTTTGTTTGATTCTTCTCAACATTGATGATAACGTTATGTTCTGCATCTTCTTTACTGCGTTTTATTATTTTTGGTTATTTTTTAAAATTATTTTTTATATAGACCTACATGTTTCAATTGTCTCGGGGCATTATTTTCATAAAGAAGATAATACATGTCATGGACTGAATTGGATACCTTTTTATTTTAACTAATTTTTTTTATTAAGTCTATTATCTATATTTGTTTTGTTTAAATTTATTTGTATTGCGAAGAAAATTTTAATCCCCAATCACACACCACTGCACTGACATAATTACCTGAATTGACTGCACAGACGTTGGTTTATTTTCAAATGTAATTTTTTATGGGAATACAGAAATTATTTTTATAAGCTTTTATCGACTTATTTACAGTGTACTCTTGAACATTATTGTGCAACACAATGTTGAACATTACTGTTAAAAGTATATTTGTTGATTGAATAATTCAATAATCTCCCTCACTTCGCATTTTCTAAGTTTGAATAAATAGCTTTAACCATATTTTGTACCCACCCTCTATAGTTGATTTGCTTGCTTTCCCGGTTGCGTCGCATGCTGCTCACCGCGGACTGCTTGTCCATTCATCTCGTTCGGTCACTCTCTTAGATACTCCCACGCTGGACCTACGTCAATACGCATCTCATTCACACTTGACATCAACTTCCTAAATGTAAAAGTTCTTTACTAACTACCCAGATACACTGCGGTATAAAGATAGATATTGCGTGACACGTGTAACTTATGTACTTTAATGCAAACTTACCTGTACCAACTACCAATATTTACCCCGCGGTAACAACTTAAGGTAGTTGGGTAAGTTTTAAGAAAGATATTGCGTGACACGTGTAACTAATGAACTTTCTTAATGCAAACTTACCTTTACCAGCTATCTTTACCCCGCGGTAACAAGGTAGTTGGGTAAGTTTTAAGAAAGATAATGCGTGACACGTGTAACTAATGAACTTTCTTAATGCAAACTTACCTTTACCAGCTATCTTTACCCCGCGGTAACATGGTAGTTGGGTAAGTTTTAAGAAAGATAATGCGTGACACGTGTAACTTATGAACTTTCTTAATGCAAACTTACCTGTACCAACTACCAATCTTTACCCCGCGGTAACAAAGGTAGTTGGGTAAGTTTTAAGAAAGATATTGCGTGACACGTGTAACTAATGAACTTTCTTAATGCAAACTTACCTTTACCAGCTATCTTTACCCCGCGGTAACAAGGTAGTTGGGTAAGTTTTAAGAAAGATAATGCGTGACACGTGTAACTAATGAACTTTCTTAATGCAAACTTACCTGTACCAACTACCAATCTTTACCCCGCGGTAACAAAGGTAGTTGGGTAAGTTTTAAGAAAGATATTGCGTGACACGTGTAACTAATAAACGTTCTTAATGCAAACTTACCTGTACCAACTACCAATCTTTACCCCGCGGTAACAAAGGTAGTTGGGTAAGTTTTAAGAACGATATTGCGTGACACGTGTAACTAATGAACTTTCAATGCAAACTTACCTTTACCAGCTATCTTTACCCCGCGGTAACAAGGTAGTTGGGTAAGTTTTAAGAAAGATATTGCGTGACACGTGTAACTTATGAACTCGGTTCTTAATGCAAACTTACCTTGACCAACTACCAATCTTTACCCTGCGGTAACAAAGGTAGTTGGGTAAGTTTTAAGAAAGATATTGCGTGACACGTGTAACTAATAAACTTTCTTAATGCAAACTTACCTGTACCAACTACCAATCTTTACCCCGCGGTAACAAAGGTAGTTGGGTAAGTTTTAAGAAAGATATTGCGTGACACGTGTAACTAATGAACTTTCAATGCAAACTTACCTTTACCAGCTATCTTTACCCCGCGGTAACAAGGTAGTTGGGTAAGTTTTAAGAAAGATAATGCGTGACACGTGTAACTTATGAACTTTCTTAATGCAAACTTACCTTGACCAACTACCAATCTTTACCCCGCGGTAACAAGTTAGTTGAGTAAGTTTTAAGAAAGATATTACGTGACACGTGTAACAAATGAACTTTCTTAATGTAAACTTACCTTAACTATCTACCCAGTTACCCTACGGTAAAGAGATAGTATTATGTACGTTTTAAGAAAGATAAGGTAAGACACGTGAAACTATGAACTTTCTTAACCTACAGACTATACCATCATGTTACCCCGCAGTAAGCAAGTATAGTTAGGTAAGTTTAAAGAAAGTCGTATTACATGTGTCGTTTTTCGACTTTTAATACAAACTTTCCTTTACTTACTACCAGTTAAAAAGCGGTAAGCAGGTAGGCCTATAGCTATCGGTAAAGTTCAAAGAAAACTATTGTATGACACGTGCAAAGCATCAACTTTCATTTTTTACTTTGTGTCTTAAAACTATTTATCTGTTGCTATACCGGTTCCCAGTTAACTGGGCCTGTTACCGTATTAAGTACCTAGGGCTGTACTCGATGCATGTATCAAGAATGTAAGTTCTTGAATTTTATATTTTTGATATTTTTTACTCACTTTCAGTTTTAAACATTTCACAGACTCAGACATTCTACTCACTCACATTATCACACCGAGTCACTGACTGGCTGCTCTCAAGCATGCTGCACGATCGCTGCACGATCGCTGCTCTCAAGTTTGCTGCATGATCATGATCGCAGCGCTCTCTGTGCACCAAATACCGCGAATGGCCCCTCCCATCTAGCTATATTAAATGTTTCACTGTGTGAGTGTGTCATGGTCCTTAAATTTTGTTCATTTGTGTAATTTTATTTAAAATTATTAACAGTTCTTTAAAGTTATATTTTGATTGATCCATTTTCATCGTTATGTTGAGACAAATTATTAATTTATACATTTTAATTCACTATCATCATACAATTGAATGTGTTCGTTCATGGGTTACTGTCCATTTAAAAAAATTAATTTAATAAGTTTAAGTTCCCTTCAATTCCTTCAGCAGAAATAAATTATTCATTGTTTATTATGGCCTACATTTGTATTTGTTTTGTTAATGTTAATGTTATTAGTGTGCCCTCTTCCATTTTCTTTACACTATACTATACATGTAGTATAGGTCGTCTCAACAGTGTTCGTTAATGTTATACAGTTTACATTAAAAAAATTGTATCTTAAAAGCAGAATGTTTCAAATTGTTATATTTGAATTTTTTCTTTGTTTTAAAGTATTTTAAAGTTTGTTTTCATTATGGTGTAAATGTGAACCACCTATATATAAAACCAATGTTAATTTTTAATTACGCACTTAAATTTTTAAAGGACTTTTAAAGAATTTTTTAAAGAATTCTAAGAATAATTGTGGAGATAAAATGAATTCATTTAATCATGGCCTCTTTTACCGATTTATTTATTAAAAAGAAAGGACTAGTTTTTCACAATTTCCAAGGGTTTTCATGACGACTAACTGCATCATTCATCAGGCAAGTTCATAATATATCATTCATCAGGGAAGTTCATATATCTCGTTCATTGTTGGCAAATTAATAAACAAAATTTTCAATTGATCGCCTTTTGAACTAATCGTTCATTTGCTTCTCTAGATTAGAAAGACGCTTTTTATCTCTAAACTAATAATCCCAACTGTAAAATTTATACTGATAATGATGAACAACAGAACTCCACTATTGAAACCCCCATAATGGAGATGAATGCATGCACGATTCCATTTTGTTCTCTGTATTTTAGTTCCCTATTCCTCTAACTGATTTCTTATTATTTTTCTTTTTCTCATAAGATGAATGTTTCTTTATAATATAATTATTACATATTTCCCTATTCTAAACTAAAGGTTATGCTATTCACCTTTTTCCCAAAACCTACACGCACCACACAGTATACTATTACTACATCGATCCATTCTTGTGACCAAAGACCCACTAAGCTACCAGTAATCAAAAAACCTCTAGAAACATCCTCATTGTCGTTTTCGCCTACAAACATGGAACTTGATATCCATTAAAAAAAACTCTTCCTTCGAAACACCTGAATATATCTTTTCGTTCAGCTGCAGGACCATTTTAATAATAATAATAATAATGTGTGGATTTATATAGCGCACGTATCCACCAACTAAGTGGTGCTCAAGGCGCATTATATTATTATCCCTGCTCATAAGGCTCATAAGGCTCATAAATCATTCCTGAAACCATCTCAGCTCCCTGGGGAGTATACAGCTCAATTGCTGCCATTTCTAGCGCATATAGCGCAAACCAACTCTGCCTTCACAGGTACCCATTTAACCCCTGGGTGGAGAGAAGCAATTATGATTAAGTGTCTTGCTCAAGGACACAAGTGTCACGGCCGTGATTCGAACCCACATTATGTTGCTAACACCAGAACTTGAATCCGATAAGCTAGACCGCAATTGTTATAATGTCTATGATCATCACTTAAAAATATTGTAATCTGATTAATGGAGCCACCCACTGCACTTCTGAGAATACGGTGTAAACACTTCGCGGGAAACCTCGCACCACAGAACTATAATTATGTTATTGTCGTCCCGTTTATCAATCCATATAGTACATTGCTAGTTACGCTGTCTTCTCAACTAAAGCCAACTCAACTGAATTCGACATAATTTAGATTTTAATTCAATATATCTATGTTTTATTTTATTCCATTCTCAATATAGTGTTGTACAACCTAGGTAACTATCGCGACCACAGACCTATTGTCATATCTACTAGGTCAAATAGTTTCAAGTCAGTAAGAATAGACGCACCTGGATATTTCTTTGAAGCTATTCTAAAGAGACACGTGGAGACACGTGGATACACAGGTGGCGCGTGCAACCCTAATTAAGTATGCATACTTTTGCTTGGATTAGTGAACCATGATTGAACCAAGTCCTTTAAATACTCATAGCAGCGCCCTACCTGCCATGTTGTGGATGGTCTTAATTAATATGCATACCGGTAGTGTATACGACCATGGGGCTAGTCTTTCTAGTTACGCGGTCAGCTGCGCACATTCAATGCTAGACTTGCAGTATAACGTGTACATTATGTATTACGTGTATTGAACTTTAGGTTGAGTATCCCCTCTTGGGGCTCACTGAGTGAGCCTTTTTCTATGTTCCTAGTAACTCGGTTGGGACTTGAGACGGTATTGGACAGTCATAATTTCTCATTGGGAACAAAATATCTAGTTTCAGTATTGTCCTATCTGGAAATTAACACAATAGTTCAGTTAAGTGCGCATGCGTGACCGGGGCACATTCCATTTGTTTACAATAAGTAAGAACGTTTCACTAATTCTTATGCAAATTGTTTATGTAAAGTCATGTCAAAGAACATACCACAAATGTAAAGAACATACCACAAATGTAAAGAACATACCACAAACGTACAGTATCAAATGATACTGTACCAAATGATACTGTACGTATAACTATACTAGCTAGCTACAGCCCGCCCCCCCGTTGGTTACAAATCTGTGTAGAGAACGACATGTTGACAACGTCGAAAACTCCCATCTTTTACAAAAACCGTCATTTCGAAATAGAGTGCTGACTTAGTAGACGATTGTTAATGATATAGACTTCACTTACCTAGCCTTGACTGGAACGGTTTTTTGACTTACCGGTGACGAACTCTTCAGGTTGGGCCCTTGCAGACTCCTAATATCGTCATTCAGATCATTGGACAATGCACAATACCTCCAAAATCGTCATTCAGATCATTCGACAAAATTAGCAAGCATCAACACAGTCACCTCATCAGAAATCTTCCGGTGACACCACTTCGGGTAGAATTCCACCAAGAACTCTGTCGAAAGTGTCATCAGTCATCATCAGTGGATCCATCCATATCCCGTCCGAATTACTGAGCTAGTATATACGACACGGTCAGTTTTCTCATTCCTCGGTCACTATAGCTCCGTACAGAATGAGAATACTGTCTAATTCTTCCACGTTTCTTCATGGATTCTTCATGGATTGTTTCGGTATACGAGCTGCGCCGATATTGCTTTTTGATCAGTTGGTCATTGAAAGACGCAAAGTTTGCCTTGGCCTCGATCCTGGTTGTTTTCTTGGTCCGAGTTGCAGGCAACCGGGAGAGGCTAAAGCTTCCAACAGTTCCATCCGGCTAGCTGCATTATTATTATTATTTTTTATAACTAAGAAGTGTGGTTTGGAGAATCTTTCCAATACTTCAACATACATAATTCTCGGGTAAAACGGACTTCGAATGACTCCGAAGATTTTAGTCAGTGGTTATAAGATTGGTTCCCCCCGTCGTAAGCCAAATAAACCTTGTGTCCGCCGTCCGCTCCAGTTGAATTTCAGCAACATAATGAAGAAGGCGGCAAGAAATCTACGCAGATTTTGTCAAAGGCGCAGACGACAGGTGGCGTAGGTATACAGGCCTAAATGTATATCAAATCTATAGAGCCTCGAAATTAATCCGCGTATAAACTTTATAGCTTTTCTTTAGTTCGTGTGAATTTTGTTATACTATTCTTACCAATTAATCTTAACTATTTTATTCGACCGAAAAAATACATGGTTTTCAATCTGTTTGACCTATTTTATAATAATAATTTGAACTTAGACTGCGCGTTCAGCACTACATTTTTACGGCTTCATTTTGCATTGCATGTGCACAGTCCATAGTATACAATCAGCGCACACGTCATTTCAGATGGACCGTTCCCATTGGTCAGAAGTATAATTGAGGATTAGACTAGAACAAAAAAATATTCGTGTACTTCGTGTGGCTGGAGTTGTAACCTCCAGTTCTTTTCAGAACTAATTACTACTCAATTGAGAATTTCACATGGTGTCACCGCAATTAGTCTTACTTATCCTCTTCACCATGCAAAGCTACAAGTTTAAAAAATCTTCTCATTTGGCAGCCGAACAAATCAGAACATTAACTCTAGGTGGCGGGAAATGACGTAATCGAATTATTCTCCCAAGTAAAAGGCAGTTCAATAGACGAATTCTATGAACAAAATATCGGAGATTGGGGTCGATCTGTAGGATGATATAGTAGGCCAGGTATAATTTCGTTCTGAAACCTAGCTGTCATGGAGCTTGTTTGAATTCAGATAAACTATTTTGTATTTTCTGAATAATTCGTCCAAATATATAATGTTTTCAACATTATTCAATTTAATTTTTAATTTTATATATCGTATTTTAATATTGTTACTATTCTTGTAATTCTGCCGCTGGCGGCGATTTGAATAGATTTTTAATAAACCATTGAATAATAATAATAATAATAATAATAATTTGTTTATTTCATTGCATGCAATGGAGGCATAATTCCCTAGGAAATATTGTCGTAGCGACGTATCGACGGGTTCAATCTAGTTCCCAGCCCCATCCTTCGTGCTAACTAACACTCTTCAGAGAAGCGTCTGTGGGAACAGACTACACTGGTAAAATACAGCATGATGGGAAGGCTCATTCCTATCGTTTATCACCGTCAAATTCAAAACAAACTCAGATGTTATTCTCTCTGAAGTATGACTATGAACAAGGTAAGCACAAACTGTACGTAGATTCAAATATGATAAATTTTCGAAGTTAGTTGAATATGGAGACACGGTAAAACAAATTAATTAAGGTTCAAAAGTTAGACCTTACTTTTTGCCCAATTTCCGGACGTTACATGAGTGGTTTCTTTATGACAATTAAGTATCACATATTTTCCTTTAAAAGATGACAGAGGACACACTTCAGGAGAGGAAAGTGTAGTCAAGCAAAGATCAGAAACAATATTTGGGGAGATTTTGAGCAATGAATGTTTGCACATCCAGTGAGATGCTGGCCACTGAAAATATTTTTTCTGTCTGAGGATACAAAAAAGGAGGACTACAAACAGTACAAAGGCAGGGTGTCACAGCCACAGACACAAAACCATTTGTAATTTTGACAAAAAAATTGCATCTTCTAAGTTCTAGGGTTAAGATGAGTTCCATGCCTAAGCCTAAGAGGACAGTCTGTCGAAGACAGTAGCAGGTCAGACTAAAAGTAGGCATGTCAAACACACACACAGCACAGCCTGTCGTGTACATGTGCCTCGTAAAAACACTTGGTATGAAAAAATTGCCAACTTTTAACATGTTGTTACGATGTGAAATATCAATAAAATGAAGAAATAAACACCAGTATAGTGATGTGTGTTGTTTTATTATTCCATCATGTGTTTTGGGGGTTGATTGGGTCTGAAAATCTTGTATTAAACACCATTTGAAAAAACCTTCGATCGACCGTGATTCGCGGAAGCGCTGTTTACCGTTATGGGACTTCAGCACTGAGCGCTTTTGATCCCCCCTATGCCCTCGCAAAATGGTAGATTCCGATGGGTTCCTGTTAACGCTAGCCATCAAGATTCTAAAAATAGACTCGGAAAACCCATGCTTTCATGGGCATGGTCGGAGATTTTTTGAAAATGGCGTCACGGAGTGGCAAACGGCGATTTGTTAAGGAATTTATCTTTTTCCCCAAAAATACCTCGAAATATAAAATTTCCAAATGATTATAGTAAAGAAGAGAAGTTTAGCTCCATTTTGATATATAGCTTGTAAAGAAAATCAATGAGGAACGCTACGAAATCAAAGGCCAAACATGGGAATGCGTGATTTTTTTTTCAGTTTCGGAAATCACTGACCACGACGATAACGCGGTCGAGCGTGTCGGGTTGGAGCAGCGATGAACTCGAGCTTCTGCTCTCAGAATATCGACTTCCATGTTATTTTTTTTCGTTTTTAAGTGTGCAGTTACTTGCAATCTTGTAAAATATATCCTAGTTCAACACAGAAAATAAGATTAAACGAGGAAAAAAAATCAGAAAACTTTGTTTTTCATACTGCATGGGGGTCATGCACAATAAACGAAACGGCAATGTAATGAGTCACGTGATATATTGTAACTACAAACGCAATGCATACGTCACTGTCATTGATTTGTCGGCTGTTCTATCCTGTAGTGTTACTCCCGTAAGTTTGATTTTTATACCGGTTATTAAAATTAGATTTTAATTAGGCAGAATTTTTCATCATATTTTTTATTTTCAACAGATCACTGGCAATGAGTTCCCAACTTAGCTTTTAGTACAAACAATACTTGTGCCAAATTTCAGGCTTGTCACATGAACCGTTCTCAAGTTAGAGCATTTATGCATATTAATTAGCTGGACTTAGTAATTATTCACGAAATCCATCTTGTCCCGTGATGGGACCACAGCATAATGGACCATCTTTAACGAGCCCTATGTCCACAACTAAAAAGAAATGTGGCATTATTTTTTGGGTTTGATTAATTTCCCTACCCAAATATTGGTAAAATTTAAAAATTGACTGACCAAATCTGCTAATTGATGTTGAAATATAAAAGTAAAAACTTAAAATATTCAAATTTCCTCTTTTTTTACCAAAATGGCTGAAATCGCTATTTAATTTTGACCTCATTAATTTGCCATAACTCAAGAACGGTAATGTCCGATTTTTTTTTTTTTTTCAGATTTGTGTTTCTTTCATCAAGCCCTTCATGTTAAGATCCATTTGAAATGATTTACGCACAATATTAAAAATTGTGTGACCTGCCTACTAAAAGTAAGAGTAAAAAAGAGAAGAAAAATCAGGAAAAGAATCCCTGTTTTAAAGGCAAGGTACATCATTGGTAATGTTGGCAAAACTGAATTTCTACGAGTATGCTAACTTTCTTGGAACCAAGATATTATTAGAATTTAACCAATATGTTAAATTGATTACATTGACCATTGTGTTATTAAGAGAAATTAGTGAAAATGCATTCATATATTTAGTATTCATTCTAAATTCTTAAAGGTTCATTGATACCATCATCATTTACACCAAGTTAAGTTTCACAATGCAAATTGACAATTTATTTATTTATTTTTTAAATTATTTTTTTAAATAACCAATTCTCTACCTTACCATTAATCAGATTTGGGGTATTCTGTGGCACTTTGAAATTGTGTACCGTTACGTAAAGCTATCAATACTTTGGGTGTCTTTTAAATGCCTTGTCTTGCTATTAAAGTATTGTAAGTTAAACAGTTTGACACTTTTTTTCAAATCCTGCCTATATTATACTCTTGAACTTTGACATTGCCTCTGTCATTATCTGTAGTAGGTCAGGACAAGAGGCATCAAGTTCAGTGATTCAACATTATATTTCTAAGATGATGAAGTCTACATCACCAAAGCAACATTGTGAAGAAGACTCAGTAAATTAAAGCAAGATCCTCAGAGTCCCTCCTCTGTCAGAGATCAACCAAACGTTTCAGAATGGATAATTACCATGTGCTGGAGCTGATAGGGGAAGGCTCCTTCGGCAAAGTGTACAAGGGACGACGAAAATATACTGGCAAGGTGCAAAATATTGAATGATATTGACTCATGAACGATATTTTTTATATTATACACAGAATTTGACCTCCTGTCTTAACAAATCATTCCAGCATTTGACCAGATTCTGCGCCAGAAGTCTATTAGTATTACATGTACCTATACAAAGTGTTCCAGTCGTCTAATTTATTACATGCAGTCCATGGAACTATACTCCAAAAACAATGGCTTTGGGCCTTCCATAATGTTGTACACTGTATACCACAGACTCAAAAAGAAGCAGTGCATTTTGGGTGATTGCCCTGTGTTTTTAAAAAAATGTTTTTTATCTGCCAGTTTAATGTGTTCTGTGTTTTAAATGTGTGAATATATGTACACTCACTACACTGTAGTGCATGTTGAGTGACTCAAGTCTGATGAAGCATCTAGTTTTAGAAAATACACGTACAATGTAGCTAGCATTTCACATACTTATCCCATTTTGCAGGGAAGCCAACCTTTGTGTAGGTAATAGACTTCTGATTGCATTTGTAGTCTTTGGTCTGGGTCCAATTTCATAGTACTGCTTACCGGTAAGCAAATTTTCGTGCTAATTATAGCAGAAAAATTTGATTTGGCATAAGCGTATTTCACAGGTTCAGAGTGGCACGTGCACGTTCACCATGGATTGGTATTGTTGCGTCATTCATTTGCTAGCAATAACGGCTGACAAGTTAGTGTGCCTTTCTGTATGCTTAATGGTTAGCGGCGCTATGAAATGTAAAATGTACAGTAAGCAAAAAAACGGCTGCTAAGCGGCTCTATGAAAATAGCCCCAGGTCTTTACATGAAAAGTGTTCCTGGTCAACGTTACACATGTACATCCGAGTGCAATCACATTCCCACAAATGTCTTGGCTCGAGATTATTTGTAGACCAGTACAAACAACTTAAAATGTGATATAAACAAAATGTTCAGTACAATAATGATTGGATAAAATATTACATTTTATATGCATGTTACAATGCTCTAAAAATTAATCTTATCCTATCCACTAAAATGAAAATAAAGTGAATCATACATAAAGTGAATCATGTCTTCCTGTGTCAAAAAAGGTAGTGGCACTTAAATTCATCCCGAAACTTGGACGCAGCGAGAAAGACCTTGATAACTTGAGGAAAGAGATTGATATAATGAGAGGCCTCCACAATGCCAATATCATTGAGATGTTGGACAGCTTTGAAACAGAAAAAGAAGTAAGTAACCAAATGTGATGTCATTCAAAATAAATCTTCATTTATGGGTAACGCTGTCACTGGGCAGTGGATTATTAGAATTAATTTGGTTTCTACACTTTTGAAAATCATTAAACATTAGACCACTTTAATTAATAAATTTGTTTTTCATTGTCCTGAAGACAATCAGAGCATACTAATCGAAACGTCAAGTTGTAACCTCCAGCTCTTTTCAGAACTAATTACTGCTCAATTTGAGAATTTCACATGGTGTCACCACAAACAGTCTTTACATAACCTTTTCATCATTCAAAGCTACAAATATTACTTAAATTTGTTTTTGTCATGGGTTCTGTTGAAATGATACCATTAATGTGTAATGTATTTGTATTAGGAGAGAATGGCTTTATTTTTAAAGTGGACATTATTCTTTTTCCAAGGTGGTGGCAGCGACTGACTACGCCGAAAAAATAAGACCACTTTTATTAAGAAATTTCATTTTTTCATGGTTTCTGTGGAATTGATATCATGAATATACAATGGATTTGGATTGGGAGTGACTGGCTTATCAAGTGGATACTGTTCTTTTTCTAAGGTGGTGGCAGTGACTGACTATGCAGAGGGAGAACTTTTCCAGATTCTTGAAGATGATGGTAACCTACCAGAATGCCAGGTAATCTCATTGACTAACTGGTAATAATTGTGGGCAGCATCTGTTGGTCCCCACACATTCTATGTACTTCTTTCAAAAATACATATATATGGAAATGAAACCCATAACACTATTTATAATTTGAAGTGCAATAAAGACAGGTCTTCCATTGTAAAATGCATGATCATAACCTCATCTTCAGTCAGTTTCTTGCATAAAATTATCAATATTAAGAGAGGCAATACATTCATTATGCTGCTTGGGGCACCTGGATGCCAATTCCACCAATTCTTACATGCAACAATGCACAAATCCAACAGCATCCAACGTTAGTGCAAATCCTCCAGCAGTCTACTTCAGCAGCCTCGTCTCCCGTGAGTCCGGCATTCTCCTGAAGATGATCAGAGCATACTGATCGAAACGTCAAGTTGTAACCACCAGTTCTTTTCAGAACTAATTACTACTCAAAAGAATTTTTTTTTTTCACATGCTGTCACCGCAAACGGTCTGTACATTCTACGTACATGTATTAAAACCTTCTGCTTTAGGAATGTTTCCTGTTTGGGATGCCATTCAAACCTGCTACAGTGGGCAGTTTCTGGTACTGTGTATAAAGATCTTGTACATTAAATCATTATTTGTATGATTTTTCTTGTCCAACAGGTTCAAGTGATTGCCGCCCAGCTAGTGTCAGCCCTACACTATCTCCACTCCCATAGGATCCTACACAGGGACATGAAACCACAGAACATCCTACTAGGCAAGGGAGGCATTGTCAAACTCTGTGACTTCGGCTTTGCAAGGGCCATGAGTATGAACACACTGGTACTCACATCAATAAAGGTTGGTGTTCACACTGGGGTTGGGTGATTCTTCAACCCAAGTCCACCCAATTCAAACAAAATCGTTAGAATCTGCTAGTCTGCTATTGTAATTACAATCTTCTTGCAGTCATGATGCAACAGAATGTTGGGTTTTAATATCATGAGTATAAGTCAATAAAAATGTTTTCTAGTATGAATACAATTACTATATTATAGTCAAGTCTGGGTTGACAATGGAGACACTTAAGCTCTGTTCATTAGTTAGAGCCCCTTTTATTCGCAAATCAGGATTAAGTAGGCCCCAAGGCTTGGGCAAGGCCCCAGCCTGGCCGGGCTTTACAACGGCCTGGCTTTCGCCATCCTCCCTAACTCTTTTAAACTCAATGCTTTGACTAGTGTGCTTGAGGGACCATCAGAGCAATTCTTAAAAATAAGAACCTTTTATTATTTCCTCAGGGGACGCCATTGTACATGGCACCAGAGTTGGTAGAAGAGAAACCATACGATCACACAGCAGACCTCTGGTCCCTCGGGTGTATCTTGTATGAGCTGTTTGTTGGAACACCCCCATTCTACACAAATAGTATCTTCCAGTTGGTCAGCCTCATCATCAAAGTAGGTGGATCATTGATGGGCTGTCATTTACAATGGGGGGAATTCATTTGAGTTCATATTGAGCAGTTTTATTTGGATTTTTCTACTCACCAGGAGACATCGGGTAGAAGAAGATGTCTCTTTGTTTGGAAAAGGTTTTGCTTGATAGGGGATGATGATATCAAGCAAACCTTGAAATATTTCAGACCCAGATGCTATCATTTTAGTAAACATTTAAGAAATAATTTCCAAATACATTTCTGTTATTTGAAGATGTTGGAAAGTTTTCAAATAATCTGAATGCATTTTCACTATTTTCTGGACACAAATGAAATAAACTGAAACTGTACGTATATCTTGATTATGTATTCATGCATTTAAGTATGTATGCATTTACAGAATTTTTACCAAAAGTGTATACTGGCTTCAAGGAAACATATTTTAAGACAGCTTCTTTTTTTTCAGGATCCAGTGAAATGGCCCAAAAATATGAGTGCAGAGTTTAAGGTTAGTATTTAAGTCATAGCACATTTGTGTGGATTTACTATTATTAATTTGTTTGCCATGCATGATTTGAGGAAGTCATTTGAGAAAAGGAGAGATATTTAACACAGAGTAACCATCATGGTTTTCCAATACGTAAGTGATAAGTCTATGGGAACCAAATTGAGGCTTGTGTCTAAAATAGACTGGTGCATCTTAAACTGATTTGTGCATTGTAACATTTTATAATGTCAGGGAGCAGATCAACATGAAGGCAGTGTGATTTTAGTCTATCACTACCTGTCAGAATAAGCTTTACTTGTAGAACTTAGAAAAGCTATTTTGAGTGGAAAAGAAAAGCAATAATGTCCAACGAAAATTAATTTAATTTTTTTTGTAGGATTTCCTTCAAGGTCTTCTTACCAAAAACCCAAGGAGTCGACTTTCTTGGCCACACCTTCTTCATCATCCATTTGTGGCAGACAAAGTTGAAGGTTAGATTAAAATTGTGATTCTCTTATGAATGTCATGAAACCAATTTGTGGAAAAAAAACTGAAAAGATTTGTTTTTATATATATGGCACAAAACCACCATGTTAATAGAGGGTCATGTTAAAACAAAACACATAAGCTCTTAAAAGTATTTTTCTGCCATAAACAATGACTATAAATTTCTTGGGAAAATTTGAAGTACTTAAATTTTCTCTCTCTCAAATGAGACAAAATGAGACAAAATTATTTTCAAGATGTTTGTTATTATGATCAACTTGATTCAATTTAATTCAAAGAATATGTTTTGATAATTGTATAAAAAAAAATTGAAATTTTTATTATTATTGTTGTTTTTTTAGAGTGGGGAATATAATGGGTTTTTGTTTAACTCAATCTGTAGAACACAAGAAAAAAACATGTTTGATAAAGAGCTTGTGTTTTTTCTGATATGCAGTTTCACCATCATCAAGTTCCGAACTCCCAGAGCAGCCCTTTACGGAGGAGCCCACACCCAAACAGAGGGCTGCCAGAGAGGAGGCATCCCGTCAGAAGGCTAGCAACCTCCCCGCCGGTACCACCATCATGCGAAAACTGAAAGGCAGAGAACAACAAAAGGACGAGGTCAAGAAACTTTCATTTCTCTTGACACCGTTTAAAGGCAGAGCTGCTTAAAGGCAGAGAAATTTGCTAAGATGAAATGTTAGCTCAGCATGTTTGAAATATGCATTATAAATATTTATCTGAAAAGCTTAAATATCATAGAATTTATATTCCGTCCTAGATTTATTTAAATTCCAACCAGATAGTTTTAACAATGCTTAAAGGGACAATATTGTCACGATCAGAGTAGACTTTCAACAGGGCATGGAATCGGTGGCCTAGTTTAAGATGAACATAGTGACTGAACATTACTGGCTAATTTATGCAGCAGCAACGGTAATACGACCGTAGGCCCCAAAAAAGTCTCCGGTTTCTGCTCATCAGTCAGCTTCAAAATCGGTGTTTTTTTGGGGGGGGGCATCTTTTTTTTGGTTCTTTTTGCCAACATGGAAATACGTGATACACTGTATACACGGGCACCAAATTTCCTATATACAAAGTATGGTGGCTAAGAAAGGCCTCATAAATCAGGCAAACGTTCATTCCATGCCTTGTTGATCATGGCGATATTGTCCCTTTAATAGCGTTAAAACTCCTCCAATTCTATTTTGCTTATTGTAGCAAGTGAAATGTTGTTTTGTTTGTGTAAAAAACATTTTTTTGTTTAAAGCAAATTGGGATTATGATATTCAAGCATACTCCTGGAATATGTCATTCCATGGCCTGTAAACAACCTTCAGACACGAGGAAAATCCTTAAGATTCATTACTTAAGATTGCATTACTAAAGGAAAGCAGCATCTGCATAGTTCTAGCAGTTTGTGATAATTCCCAAAAATCTTGTTTCTCCCATACAGTCGCCTGAGAAACAAGAGGCATGGACCCCCAAAAAGACCAACTCCAAACCCGGCAAGGACAGCCAGGCCAACGCTGCTGGTCAGAGTGAACCTTGGAACAGCATCAAGCAAGTTGAGCCGACACCCAGGGAGGACCGCATCACAAGGGACTATGCCCAGGAGTTTCCCAGCGTGGAGGTGGAGAGTAGGAAGGTTGTACGGCGGGAGGGACCCAAGGGAAAGGACGGAGTGAGAAAGAGCATTGAGCAGGTCAAGCTAACCGAGGAAGAGGTATGAAAAGAGTTTTTATAAAGTATTGTTGGAGCGAATTAAATCACAAAAACATCCATAAAAACTAATACAGTTTGAAAGGCATTTTTTTACATGATTTTTCCAAATTATTTTGACAAAAAAAATCCAGCACAATTTGTAACAAACATTTCATGTCCATGGGCGAGTGGTTTAGTACATTGTATTCATGTTCTGATGGCTGAGTCGTCAGAATGTGGGTTCGAATCCTGGCTGCGACCATGGTGCTCCTTGAGCAAGACACTTTACCATAATTCCTACTATCCACTCAGGAGTAAATGGGAAACCTGTGAGGGCAGAGTTGGTTGTTGTGTTTGATTAGCCCTGTATATGCCAAAACGGCTGCAATTGAGCTGTATATTCCCCCAGGGAGCTGAGATGGTTTCAGGAATGATTTGAGTGTGATGAGCAGGGGTAATAAAGTGTATAGGAACCTCACGGTGATATGCACTGTAAAAGAATTGTTTATTATTTTTTATTAAATGTGCAAATATCATGCTGCCTTTTTGTTTGACTGCCGGCAAACTTTTCAGAAGTGTGCTACATGATCAATATGCGAATAAGGCTTACAAAGGTTACTGAGTGCTGTGTGTAATGGTCTATTCCGAGCATCAGTCTCATTTGGATTCCCATAGAAAAGTGCATTAACCCTCTTACTCTAGCTGCACTTTAGTGGGAAATAGCTATAGAAGTCGAAAACAGTCAACTGCCTGTTTTGACTGTTGACCCAAATGTGCACACAGGGGCATTTTTTGACTGGCTTTTACTGTTATTTTGACCACCCTCAACAATACAAGACAGTGTTTTTACAAGTCAAAAATGGTTGACTCATTTTAACCTGTAAATGTACTTAGTACATGTAAGGTTTGACAGTGTTTGACTTTTAAGTGCACTAGATATACCTTGGCAAGTATATCAACATTTTGACTGATTTTGACTGATTTTGACCCTTGTAGTAGTAGGAGGGTTAGAAAAAACAAATTACTGCAACCATCTTCCACACCCTGTAGGAATTGGACAGTGAAGACGAATGGGACACCCTGTGTGACACAACGAGTCCCGAATCATGTGACCCGGACTCTGTGGCTGCCCTCCTGAGAGACGAGGCCTTTGTGTCAAGAGTCGCAACTAGGCTGAAGGACACGTCTGATGAAGTGTTGGAGGGGATGTTAGAGGGCGCTTCCAAGCTGAGGCTAGTGCTTAGGGTAGTCACTAACATACTGGCTTTCAGTGGGTAAGTTTCTTATATGTGTATGAGCACCAAAAGTGTCTTTTGAAATAACTGGGCCCAGAAATCTGCATAATATCCTAATTTCATGGAATCCATAATGTATCTACCCACCCCAATAATTTTTTTTCTTTTAGATAATAAGCCTCATCAGAATTGTGTGCACAATGAATTATAGGAATTGGGTTTGGGGAAAAAACTGATCCTTAATTTTTCTCAATAATTTTGCTATAATTCGTAAAAAACTCCTTTCTCCTCCATTGACTTTGTTTGTTTACAAGTTTTTCCAAAAGCCCAATTCCCATGATTCATTGCACGCACAACTCTAATAAGGCTTATTGTGACTGTGTTTGGACAAGAGTTTTCTAGCAATTGCCATCACTTCATTGTCTATTGATTTATGCATATTCCCTGCCCTTATGACAGCCAACTGGTGTCCAAGATTAATTCTTTCAAAATAATATTACTTTTCTTAAAAGTGATATTACATCCGAAAAAAATATTTCAGAGGACGTTTGGTACATCATAGAAAGTAAGTTAAAAAATAAATAAATAAATAAAAAACAAATTTACCATTGTTATTGTAAATTTATTTTAGATGATTATTGTATGTCATTTAGTTTGTACGTCATTGATCTTTTGTGTCAAAACAATAAATATTTTTCATCCTGTAAAAGTCAATTGATCATTATTGCTTGGTTTTAATAATTGCAGGGAACTTGAGTTGCTGTCGGCATTCTGCACTGCTGTTGATATTCCACAGAGACCTGTGAAGTTGTTGAATGAACTCAAAGATAAAACAAATGTGAAAAAGGTATGATAAGGGTCTTGAAAATTAACCTCTGAAATAAAGATTTGAAGGTATACATTGAGAAGTGTTATACTGTGTGTAGTTATCTCCCTTTCTAGTCTTCAACTTTCTAAGGGAACAATAATTGAACTAAAAAATTGGTGCAATTTCACAGAAATGCCAAGCAAAACATTTTGTTTATCAAATGTCTTCTAAAAGACAACCAGCAACTCAAAACAGGAAAATGACAATTGAACTCGGTTTTAACTCAGTATTACTGTAATAAAATAGTGCTTGCTGTTGTTAATACTTTCCCAATAAATTTTCCCAATAAATAAAATTGAGCTGAAACTTCTCAATATATTTATAACTTGTGGATGCACTAACTTGTGGATGCACTAACTTGTGGATGCACTAACTTGTGGATGCACTAACTTGTGGATGCACTAACTTGTGGATGCACTAACTTGTGGATGCAACAAATATCCAGTCCTTTTTTATAGGTTGTTGAAACTCTTGCGTCGGGTGATAAACAATGGATTTTTAATTTTGCACTGTATACTCAGTGCTTTCAGAGTGTCTGTGGAAAAACTTCACAGGTGCCTCGGGCAGGATTTGAACCCATGACCTCCTGCTTACTAGCACAGATGTCTTAACCTCTTGACAATCGAGCTTGCCTGATGACGATTGGCTAGCTAGAATCCTATATAGCAGTGGGTACCATGATATTTTTTTTATAGGTTGTTGAAATTTCAGTCCGTTCATGTTTTCCACATTGGTACATTATTGGTTTGGTCATTTCTGTATTGTAATACATTGTCTTTGTCCATTTATTGCATTCAGCAACTGTGGTGCGTTCAGATACTGATGGATTTAACCACTACCATCACTTCCTACATGGTGTCTGATATGGGAACGAACCTGACCTTAGACAGGTAGGGTCACATTATGGGTCTAAAGGCAGGGCCCAATTGCATAGAGCCGCTTAGCAGCCCATTTTTTGCTTACTGTACGTTTTTCATTTCATATCGCTGCTAACCGTTAAGCATAGAGAAAGGCACGTTAACTTGCCGGCTATTATTGCCGGCTATTGCCGGCTATTATTGCCGGCTATTACTGCTTACTGGTAAGCAGTGCTATGAAATAATAATAATAATAATAATAATAATAATAATAATAATAATAATAATAATAATAATAATAATAATAATAATAATAATAATAATAATAATAATAATAATAATAATAATAATAATAATAATAATAATAATAATAATAATAATAATAATAATAATAATAATAATAATAATAATAATAATAATAATAATAATAATAATAATAATAATAATAATAATAATAATAATAATAATAATAATAATAATAATAATAATAATAATAATAATAATAATAATAATAATAATAATAATAATAATAATAATAATAATAATAATAATAATAATAATGTGGACTTATATAGCACATGTATCCACCATACTGGTGCTCAAGGCGCATTATATTATTACCCCTGCTCATCAGGCTCATAAATCATTCCTGAAACCATCTCAGCTCCCTGGGGAGTATACAGCTCAATTGCTGCCATTACAGCGCATATAGGGCTAATCAAACACAACAACCAACTCTGCCCTCACAGGTACCCATTTACCCCTGGGTGGAGAGAAGCAATTATGGTAAAGTGTCTTGCTCAAGGACACAAGCACCCCGGTCGCGATCGGGATTCGAACCCACGTTCTGACGACTCGGCCATCAGAACACAAATCCGTTGCACTAAACCGCTCGACCATGGCACTCCATAAAATTGGGTCCATTTAGTCTCAGCTTGTTAGGTTGTGTTGTTAAAGAGAAAATAGCACTGAAAAATGTAGTACGATATTTTAACATTTTAACTTTTTAACGATATTTTAACTTTTCTTTGTGACAACACCTCATATAAATAATTTCTAGGGAAGATTAATACCATCATCGTTGATCAAGGCTGACCCAGTTTGGCTCACAGTAGCATTTTGACTCACAGGAGCTATAGTTTGGATGATACATACACCTACTGGTCATCATACATGTATGTTAATTTTTGTTTTAGGGTCAGTGGCCTCGTGGAAGTGTCACTGTCATATGCAAATGTGCTGCCATGGTTACTGCATGTTAAACAGGATGATAAACTCCAACTGAGGGCTCAGACGATTGTTGTAAGTAACTAAAAAACATAAGGGCTCAGACGATTGTTGTAAGTAACTAAAAAACATAAGGGCTCAGACGATTGTTGTAAGTAACTAAAAAACATAAGGGCTCAGACGATTGTTGTAAGTAACTAAAAAACATAAGGGCTCAGACGATTGTTGTAAGTAACTAAAAACATAAGGGCCCAGATGATTGTTGTAAGTAACTAAAAACCATAAGGGCTCAGACGATTGTTGTAAGTAACTAAAAAACATAAGGGCTCAGACGATTGTTGTAAGTAACTAAAAACCATAAGGGCTCAGACGATTGTTGTAAGTAACTAAAAAACATAAGGGCTCAGACGATTGTTGTAAGTAACTAAAGAACATAAGGGCTCAGACGATTGTTGTAAGTAACTAAAAAACATAAGGGCTCAGACGATTGTTGTAAGTAACTAAAGAACATAAGGGCTCAGACGATTGTTGTAAGTAACTAAAAAACATAAGTTAACTGTGCTTGGACTGCTCGCAATAAAACACATCTGAACAGGCCATCAAAGTACAGTGATTTCATTGTATGAGAGCAACATCTGCCAATCATGGACAAATATATATCACTTGAGGAGAAAATTCTGTAGATAAACAGTAAATATTTGCTCGATGTAAAATGAGATGTAACTACCCAAACACATTAACATAACGTTCATCTTCAGTTTTTGTATGTGTTTTTTTGCTTCATTGTTATCATGTTTCAATTAGAATTTTCAGCCAATAAATTTTGTAGCTTTGAATTGTTTTAGACCCTTTTTTAGTCAATGCTTAGGTTCAGCACATAGTGCTAAAGACATTTTAAACATTTTCTGTTATCATTTATTTACCCTAATCACCCCAAATCCTGCAAAATCCTCCAAGGGGAACTTTTTTGGAAAAATTCATCACTGTTGGAAATTGGTACTTTCACCTCTTCAAATGGCACAAAATTACTACGTAGCAAGAAGTACAGACCATAAGTGCTGAATATGAAAGATCAATGAAAATGCATGGTTCATTTTGAAGATAAGGGCATGCTTCCAAAAGTGCACTGATGGATTTTGGAGTATTCAGGAAGGTTCCTGGCCAGAATACCTCGGGAGTTAGGGTTTTAATATTTTCAATCACAACCATTAATAACAATGCATTCCTCTATACCATAAACAAATTCAGTATCAATTCCTTTGAACTAGCCCCCATAGTTTTTTCTTTTTTACTCCTAGTTACTTCCTTCTTCATAAACCCATAATTTAAATTATAACCATTGGTACCGTTGTTTGTTTTTAGTGTTTCATTTACCAGTGTGAAGCAATGGACCGGAACCCTGAGGAGTTCTCCACAGAGTTTTACAGCAGTCTAGCCTCGGCCCACGCTGACATTGTCCCTGCATTTCTGGCTTGTCTCATGGAAGACCCTGCCACCATGAAAAGACTACAAGGTAATTACTTCATTTATTCCTACAAAGAATTCATTACTTAGGGTACAGAATGCTATATACACTCAAGATAAACAATCCCTGGTCAATAAACCAAGGAGGATGCTGCTGTGACAAGATTTTGAGGCAAAAATTAATTTTTACTTTTGTAAAGTTATGTACTTTTGTAAAGTTACGTTCTTTTGTAAAGTTATGTACTTTTGTAAAGTTACTATTACTTTTGTAAAGTTACATACTTTTGTAAAGTAACATACTTTTGTAAAGTGACATACTTTTTTAAAGTTACTTTTGCTTTTGTAAAGTGACGTGTAAAAGTGACGTACTTTTGTAAAGTGACGTACTTTTTAAAAGTTACTTTTGCTTTTGTAAAGTGACGTACTTTTGTAAAGTGACGTACTTTTGTAAAGTGACGTACTTTTGTAGAGTTATGTACTTTTGTAGAGTTACGTAATTTTGTAAAGTTGCATACTTTTGTGAAGTTACGTACTTTTGTAAAGTTACGTACTTTTGTAAAGTTACGTACTTTTGTAAAGTTGCATACTTTTGAATATGAAAATTATTTATAATTAATAAATTCCCGTAACATTTATGACAATCTGATGGGATGAAACAAGATCATGTGGGGGTGCATTTAATGACTGGTAAAGGCCGGTGGCCTGTGCATTAACAGTGATAACACTGACCAGTAAGTATGTCGAGTGCCAGCTTTTATTAGGTGCAGGACGTGGGATTGAACCGAAACAGAGTATAGTTGTTTGTTGATGTCTGTTGTGAAGCGAAGGCACATTGGCATAACTAGTAGATGAGATGTGATGTGTGTTTCGCCAATCCAATGACAAGGGTCATGAGTAATAAACTAGTTCCTCACCCCTGGGCAGTGATGATATCAAATGGGACAAAAATATAAACTCGCCAAAAGAATTATGCCTTGTTAAAGTGGACCCAATTATAGAATACAGACTATTGACATGTTAGGCCTGTTTTCTTTGTACATTCAATAGGAAGCCTTCCTGATAGCCAAACAGGTGAAGTAACAGCGAGATGGGATGAGTTATGTGGTATGGCCGTTGGAGCTATTGCTGAACTGGTATTCCTTCCCCTTGGTATGGACTCATGTATACAGGGAAAACGACAGGTAAATAAAAGATTTCTGATTTGTAATAAATTTAACATTTTCTGAAAAATGACATGTCAGATGAAATAATTTATTAGGATGATTGGTGCCATTACTAAATTCACATCAAGTGAGTTTTGCGATTGTGATTTAGTCATTTTGTAATCGGATGTACCATTAGGTGTACCAATTTTGTAATCAGGTGTACTCACAAATACAATATTGTATTCAAGCCTCAAATTTTTTTTTTTTTGTCACTTACCAGCACTTACCTACCCTTTACCCACCCTTTACCCACCCTTGTATTTTCACTTACCCATTTCCAAAAGTCACTTACCCGATTTCAGTGTCTGGCCATGTTGTTATGGGACATGACATAAAAACATGGATAGATCCACTTACCCAGCAACTTACTTTTTAAAAACATTTACCTCCTGAAAAATCCACTTACTTCCGGTAAGTGGGAATTTTGAGGCTTGATTGTATTGCGCGATCACTGGCTATACGGCATGCTCAATTACTTCTACCTACATGTAGCAACCCCACACAAAGATATTGACAAAAAAGGGAGACTGCCAACATAGGGCTAGGTAGGTCAATTGGTACAGTGCTGGTAAGTTCACCCGAAGGTCGTAAGTCAATTTTCTTTGTTTAATCTAAAAACAAATACAATATTATTAGATTATTTTATTTTTAATTATTATATTTTGTTTGTGACATGTTATCAAGATGGCCAAGTGTGTAGGAGCTCAGCTTGCCATGACCAAACACAAGGAGATGACACACAACTACCTCAAGTTCCTCACCAGCCCTGATCTCTGTGAAAACTCACTCAAGGTAAAAACCCTTCAAAATCTCCAATCTCGAATAGTTTTTAAAATTAATCATATCAAAAATGGGTACTTAGGGTAATGAACAAAAAAAAGAAATCAATTAATTATCATCTATATCAAAACATAAATAAGGTCAGGAGGATGGTATTTTATTTTTCCCATAACAAAAATAGTTCTCTCTGTGTCTTATTTAAAAATTCAATTTTCTTGTCGGGGAAAACTTTCCATTCAGGTCTGTGGTAAATATGTGAAGGGGACATGGTAGTAACTGTATTTTTACAAAAAAATTATTTTGTATCCCTGGACCAAGATTCAGAACCATTATTGGAGAAATTGTGAATAAAAATACTGGTTGTTGCTCAAAACAATTTGGATCTTGTTGCCATAACCGAGACATGGTTTAAACCTGATGATGACTTGCTACCCCGTGAGTGTACTCCTGCTGGCTACTCTCCATCATATCCCCAGACCAATAAAGACCGGTGGAGGGGGTTGCACTACTCTTTAGGTCCAGTTTATCTGTCAGCATGAAAAGTGTTAACATTGACTACCTAACATTTGAATCTCTGCATGCTGAGGTAAACGTGCAACTCTAGATCTGTTCGCCTTGTTAATATCTATCGACCAGAAAGGGATGTTGATGGTAAACATGTAAACTTCTCCAGTTTTCTGCAGGAATTTGAAAAATTAATTGTCGATTATCTCTTACACCCATCTGACATTATTTTAACCGGCGATTTTAACATTCATATGGACATTATTTCAAACAATTATGCAAATCAGTTTAAAGATCTGCTCTCTGCTCATGGACTTATACAGCACATCACAGCACCCACTCATCGGTATGGTCACTGTCTTGACCTCATGATAATGCGTGAAAATACTTCACCTCTTATCTCGAATATAACTATTCATCCTGGCTTATCTGATCATTATGCAATCATGGTAAATTTGAACCTTAAAAAACCTCCCATGCCTACTATTTCTGTAACTACTCGCCACTGGAAAAAAGTAAATATTAAAGATTTATGTCATGATGTTGAATCTCAACTGGAAAATGTAAACCTTGAAGATGGTGAGCTGGATTCTTGTGTCAGTCTATTTGAATCTACTGTCCGTAACATCTTGGATGATCATGCTCCATAAAAACTTGAACTGTTAAACTACAATCTGAATCCCCCTGGTTCAATGATGATATCCGTGCTGCAAGGAAAATCCGCCGTCAACTTGAGCGAAGATGGCGTGACAATGGGAAACTTGGAATACATCGGCAAGAATACTGTAACCAACGTGATATTGTGAAGAACATGATTAACCAGGCAAAAATAACTCACTACTCATCTCTTGTGGAAGATAGCTCTGGTGATCAGAAAAAACTCTTTAACATTGTTAAAAAGCTGCTTCATAAACCCAAAGCTCCAGTGCTTCCATCTACACACTCCGATCAGGACCTCGCAAATGCTTTTTCAAACTTTTTTGTCACAAAAATTTAGAATATCCGTCGTTCTTTTCCCTCAGTACCTGCCATTCTATCACAAACACCATCACGCAAGGATCCACAATGTAGACTGTCCATGTTTGAGCCTACTAGTGTTACGGAGATCAAGAAACTCATCATGAAATTGACATCAAAATCATGTGAACTTGATCCAGTGCCATGCAACTTCGCTAATAAAACAAAATATTGATGTGTTTGCTAAGTATATCACAATTATTGTAAACAGATCTCTTTCTTCCGGTTGTTTCCCTAATAGCCAGAAGGTTGCTCATGTTAAACCACTCCTAAAGAAACCCAATTTGGACAAGGAAGTTTTCAAAAATTACCGACCAGTAGCGAATTTAAAGTACCTTGGAAAAACAATCGAGCGAGTTGTTTCATCACGGATCTCTAACCATGTTCGTGCTAATAACCTGTCGGACACATTTCAGTCAGCCTACAAACCATTTCATGGAACGGAAACTGCTCTTCTTCGCGTCAACAATGACATTTTATCTGCCATGGATGAGGGGAAAATCACTGCATTAGTTTTGTTAGACTTAAGCGCCGCTTTTGACACGGTCGATCATAAAATCCTTCTCTCCCGCCTTCAATATCATCTTGGAATACATGACACAGCCCTGGATTGGTGTAAGTCCTACCTTTTAAATAGGCCTCAGCATGTTTGTATTGGTAACGCTATCTCCGAGCCTGTTACTCTTGACTATTCTGTACCCCAAGGCTCTGTGCTCGGCCCACAGTAGTTTACTGTTTATACCTTTCCAGATCGTGATATCATTTTGAAGTATAATTTAAATTACCATGTTTATGCTGATGACACGCAGCTTTACATTACTTTTAAATCTTCTCAAGAACCTGCCGATTCCTGCATTAAAACACTGGAGAAATGTATTCAAGAGATTCGAAGTTGGATGAGACAAAACTTCCTGAAATTGAACGATGAAAAAACAGAATTTGTTCTATTTGGATCACGTCAGCAATTGCCTAAAGTTTCTCTTCCATTTATTACAATTGGTGACTCGCAGATAACCCCCTCATTACATACACGTAATTTGGGTGTTATATTTGACTCGACAATGACTTTAAAACCACATACATGTATCTCCAACATTGTTCGCATATCATCATTTCATATCAGAAATATAAGCCGAATTAGAAAATACTTGAATAAAAGTGCTGCTGAACAAATTATACATGCGTTTGTCACATCACGGCTCGATAACGGGAATTCTCTCCTTTACGGTCTCCCGCAGAATCAAATATCTCGTCTTCAGCACATACAAAACACAGCAGCTCGTGTTGTGACTTTGTCCAGAAAGTCATGCCATATCATGCCAATCTTGAAAGAACTGCACTGGCTTCCTGTTTCACAGAGAATTGTTTTTAAACTTATGCTAATTGTTCACAAATCTTTTAATAACATTGCTCCAATTTATATTTCTGAACTGCTTAAAGTCTACACTCCATCACGCAATTTGCACTCCAGCAACATGTCACTCCTAAAGGAACCAACTTCAAAACGGAACTGGGGTGATAGGTCGTTTTCTGTCGCAGCTCCGAGACTTTGGAATCATCTTCCAGCTAAACTCAAATCTTGTCATAGTATAACCAGATTTAAGTCGATGCTTAAAACTCATCTTATGTCACAACTGTTCAAAGATGATGTATATTTTGTAATTGCATTGTACGTACATGTATCTCGGTACATAATTTTTTTTTCCCCTATGCTATCATTGTATATTGTTTGTATTCATGTTTTTTCTTTGTTTCCGCGCCTTGAGCGCCCAGCAGGGTGGATATGTGCGCGCTAAAAATCTTTATTATTGTTATTATTATTATTATTAAAGAAATTACAGTATCTAGTACCATGGTATAAATATTCTAAACATACTCTTTAATTGTCGCACTTGTACCACCACAGACTGTATACTTCAGTTGTCAAGTTTCCAAGGAGTTCTGTGAGTTTCTAGCCCTCAATCAAGATTACATAGCAATCCTCCTATGGATTCTACAAGGAAAGGTAGGCACATGTAGATTTTAATGCTAAAAATATGAATGCTGAAATTATGAATGCTTCGCCTTGATTAAATGTGTAATTTTACTTCAAATGTCATCATCAACTACTGAGTTGATAACCAATGGTCAGTCTGTGAGCACTGGTCAGTCTGTGGTCACTGGTCAGCATGTCGGGACAGGTCATTCTGTCGGCACTGGTCAGATCAAGTACTCATCCATTATTGAATTTATTTTGTTTTCATCTATGAATGTGAGTGTTGCAGCTTGTACTGAGTTGAATAGTTAAACGATTGATTATTCTTAACATCTTCTTTCCCCTTACAGGTGGAGATAGAAGACATGTATCAAAACACTGTCTATGAGATGACACTTCAAACTCTTGCCACAATTGTCACACAGTTGGGAGAAGTACCACAATGGTAACTCCTTTGTCTTCATTTCTTTGTCTTCTTCCGATAATGCAATAGTCACACAAAGAATAGTTGACATCAAAGCAGCTCCTGTTATATGGAATTTGCCTTATTCACATTAACCCTCCTACTACTACAAGGGTCAAAATCAGTCAAAATGTTGATATACTTGCCAAGGTATATCAAGTGCACTTAAAAGTCAAACCTTACATGTAGTAAGTACATTTACAGGTCAAAAAGAGTCAACCGTTTTTGACTGGTAAAATCATTGTCTGGTATTGTTCAGGGTGGTCAAAATGACAATAAAAACCAGTCAAAAATACCCCTGTGTGCACATTTGGGTCAACAGTCGAAACAGGTAGTTGACTTTTGACCTCTGTAGCAACTTCCCACTAAAGTGCAGCTATAGTAGGAGGGTTAAATATGAAAGTAATTCTCACGACCACGCTGTAGCTTACATGTACATGTTGCATGCACAAGCAAGAACAGGCCTGTGATTTCTCAGCATTTTTCCCGATTTCAGGATTTTATACAAATCTCCCTGTGCCTCAAAATTTTCTTGAAAGAAGAGAAGTAGTTACCAAGGAAAGAAAGAACTAACCTGTATTGTGTCCAAACCTCTAGTTTCTTGTTTGTGGGGATGTGGAGAGTCTGTAAATCAGGTTCAGGGGGCTTTGTCCTCAAGACCAAAGGGAGACTCAGGCCTGCTACCCATTTTTCAGGATTTATACTTTTATGAAATCACCCCCCTGCAAGAAGGCCCAATAATCTGATAGGCTAGTTCCAAAGAAAAGTTCATCCCTGACATAAGGAATAAATAAATGGATGTAGCAATTTCCATTAATTTACTTAAAATTAAATGTCATTTGAAAGCGAGGTTGGCCCCTGCAAACAGACAAAATTAGGCAGGTTACTGTAATGAGCATGTACAGGTACACCAACAAAATTAGGCAGGATACTAGAATGAGCATGTACAGGTATACAACCTCTTGTATTCAGGGAATAAGACATAAGATGGCTAACTTATGAATATGGTGAATAAGCTCCCAAATATTCTTCACTGCATAACAGCACTTGACACCTTCAAGAGAAAACTAAAGTGTTACTTACTCAACTACAATTGTTTCTGAATGTATTTTGTACTGTTTTCCGTTTTTTGGTTTTCTGGAGAAGTGCCATTATAAGTTTACATGTACATTATTATTATCATTGTGAATATGTCTTTAATGAAATCTGATTCCTGGAGAAAAAAAGATTACCCTAAATTGTTCAATTTATATTTCAGCCTGGTCCAGACCAGTGTGATGTTTGCAGCCATTCTCTTGGATTCACAAATTGCTAGTCAAACGGTAAGATTTCCTTTGAAACAAAAAGAAAGGAAAAAAAAGATATAGGGTTACATGAAAAAAAAAAGTGTATTGTGTTCACCCCACAGCTGATGCTTCGCCTGTATCTAGTTTGGTAAAACTTATAGCTTTGCATGGTGAAGGGGATAAGAGTAATTGCGGTGACACCATGTGAAATTCTCAATTGAGTAGTAATTAGTTCTGAAAAGAACTGGAGGTTACAACTCGGCGTTTCGATCAGTATGCTCTGATCGTCCTCATCTAGTTTACGATTGTGTGTAGCTCTGTGAACTAACTTCACGCATCAAGGACCTGATCCCATGATGCCCTAGGGTAAGCTAGCAGCAAAACCTGTAACCAAGCTTGTTTGTGCGTGCGCGCGTTTGGAATACAATTCAATGGTATGGATTACAGTAGGCTGGCACACTTCATGTTGGTAATAGACTTCTGGTGGTAGGTAGTCCACTTTAAATCCATTTGCCAAACCCACAAAACTATTTATCAAAGTGTTTTTCTATTTACCCTTTACTCTGTCAACAAACTGTAAAATTGTATTTATTGGTAATAGACCTTATGCATATGATGTCACAAACTGAATATTGCCCTCATTCAGAGGCTAGAGAAGGTCACTCATTGGTTCATGTATGCACGCTGTACATGTGTATATGCACATCGCGCATACATGAACCAATGAGTGACCTCTTCCTCTGAAAGGCGACCTTCAGTTGCTTGACGTCATGCATAAGGTCTATCAGCTCATCGTCTGCTTTACACTAAGTAATATTAACATTACAATTTGACAATTGTTGTATTTCTGTTTTGTTGTTATTGAAGACGGCAGCTGCATTGTTAGTAAGCCAGCTTCTCTGCCATGGTGTAGCTATTGAGATGCCTACTGATGATCTACTAGCTGCTGTTCACTCTGCACTCACAGATCTCAGCCAGGTCAGTACTAACAGCCGTACAGTTTATAATACTTACAGGATTCATATGCTGAAGTTATAGTTCTTTCTTGGAAGTTATTAAAAATGATCCTTGTAAACTCCTAGAAAGCTATGAATGTGTATATTTAACCTTGCATGACAAATTAACTCTTTTAAAGTCAACAGGTTTGATTTGCCAGTAATGCCATTCAAAGGCAAAATTCTGTTTATTTTCAAGGCAAAATTAATGTTGGTTCACCTTAATTATTTTAACCTTCAGGATTAAGTACCATTGGGAAGCTTTCCCCCCCAGTCAATCTATAAATTGATGGAATTCTAGCCTCAGAATATTGAACACTTGATTTGAGTTTGCCCTTAACTAAAGTTTCTATAAAGCACTGTAAACTGTGTGCTTTTTGAGAGTCTGCAGAAAACAAAATAGAATCTTCAATATACAAATCTTTTTGTGAATATGAGCAAGCAATTGACATACAGTACAGCCCACAAGTTGCTTCAAAAACACGCAGGCAACGTGCGAGGCGTTACGAGTAACGTGCGAGGGCCCTCGTTAAAAACACGCGAGTATGCGAGTAACGTGCGAGGGTTTTGCGGGCACATTGCGTGTCGTGGGGTTCAACTCGTTTCAACTCGTTAGCACACGTTTCAACTCGTTCGAACACGTTCCGACTCGTTTCAACTCGTTAGACAAACGGGCAGTGAACACGCGAGCCACGCAAGGACCATGTGCTGGCAGCATTTTGGATTTGGTTATTGGAGGTCGGAAAGAACATCGATGTCATTGCAGTAATAATGTTACCGGTACATCACTTTGACAATTTTTGTTTTTAAAGGAACATATACCTTTATCATTTTGTAGATGACGACGAAAAAAACAATCCGGAAGTGAAGCAGGTTGAGGGTTTCGTGGGTAAACATCAACAGGGGATGATTAAATGTTTTTGTTGTTGCGGGATCACGTCTTTTCCTTTGTTTTTACGAACATCGTAATTGTTTCAAATGACCAAGAAGCCGTGACCAGACGCAGATAAACTGCAGTCTTTGTCTTAGGGACAATACATTGAAGTGGAAGGGGGGCAGTGGAGGGTATGTTTATTGTCACGCGTCCCAACTATTTTGGCCAGGATTGTAGCCCAGATAAACAATTGTAATGTACTGGTTTATTTAAACAACTACACAATTCCAGAGCCTTTATTTATAACAGTACTTTCTGGATGTGGACGATGAAGTTATTTTGTAAATTTGTATAATTATTTGTTTTTCTTTCTTACAGGTGAGGACAATGGAGAAGTCTACGTCAAAAGATAAATGCTTGAATAATAATTTATTTTTTATTTTAATTTATTTATTATTTAGAATGTGGAGTTCTAGTGATTCTGGGCATTATTTCCAAGCTACGATGTATTCCCATTGAAAAGCAAAATTTGGGTGCCCAAGTAGCGGCAACATCAGAGAGCTTATGATTTCTTTGTTAAATCATTGGTCAACTGACTAACAATTTCAGGGACGGCAACATTTCAGTTTTATTATTTTTTTAATTTAAGCGAATTGTTTATTTGGATAAATGAAGAGTAATATTTAATAATACACGTTTCCAGAAAAAAACATATCCTTTCCGATGTTCATGGGCCCCGTCATATTAAATATGGTCCACGGGCAAACATACCTTTATTTCACTTGTCGGTCAGTCTTGAAGATAATTGCTGGTGGGGTCATATTTAAGTAGCTGTTCTTTCCCCGCCTTTCTGCTTTGTGAACCTGGGTTAGGATCCTACCCTTATCCGACCCAGGTTGATACTTGGGTTGTGTTTGCAGTCCCTTCCCCGTTAAATTATTTTCCCCTTAGAACATGTAGTTTTCCTTCCACAACCTCTTAACGTTGGTTTTATTATGTAGAATATTCATGTTGATATAGGCTACTTATAATTACAATTTTTATTCTAATTGTTTTATTTACAGACAATACTTATTAATATTTTGTTCAGTTTTGTTCGGGGGAGGGGGGATTGGACATAATTATTTCGGGGGAACATGAATAAAATCCAACCCCCGCGTGTTCTGCGTGGTGTACTTTGTGGCAATTCAAACGGGGGTACACGTAAGCCCTCGTTCGAACACGTTCGTACTCGTAACTCGTTCGAACTCGCAAGCCCCCGTCACGCAAAAATTGTTGTTGCGAGTGCACGTTTTTTCCACTCGCAATTTTACGTGGGCCCCCGTTGAAAGCGCTCGCAATACACGGCACGTTCCCCGTGCCCCCCGCGTGTTTTTGAAGCAACTTGTGGGCTGTACTGTATCGTAGTTGAAGACTTAGCCATGTACCTAAGAAAACCCATATGTAGTTTCAGTTGCTGTGTTCATGTGATTCGGTCATGATAGGTTAATTCGCATATGATCAAGCCTTTGAATAGACGTCATGTGGTTGTTACAGATCTGTGTGAGATGCCCATTTGACTATGGTGTTCTGGATGGGCTTCTGTTACTCCTATGCCAGTTCCTGGGTGTTGGACCGAGTGCAGTGAGCCGCTTGCTGATCGAGTCTGGAGTGTGGCAAATGCTTTGGCAGAGGTGAGAAATGCACATCATAGAATATAATAAACCAAAGACAATTGCCATTTTAATGTCTTGAAGTGTCTTTGGGAAACAAAATGCTGATTTTTGTCTTAAGAAATAAGAAAAACTTTTAAACCTGACTATGATTTGAAACTTTGCACAGTGGAGTGGATAGTAATGACTTAAGATTTACAAGTAACACCATGTCAAATAATCTCTTCTATGAAGGGGTGTGGTAAGTAAGGCCAAAAAAAAAAGTTGTATTTCCGGTAACGGTAATATTCCGGTAATATTCACAAAATGTAGAGTTGGGATTTTCGTTTTGGTTTGCGGTAACACCATGTGTTTATCTCAACTAACGTGAAGCTGAGGTACAGGTTCTGAAAAGAACCGTATCGCACAACTCGTATCTCAACCTTCGTTAAGTGAGAAAGGTCCAAGGGAGAACCAATTTCGGGCAACTCGTTTTTCTCTACTGTCGCTAAGTGAGAAATATGGTTCAGGGAGAACCATGGGGACTTCACGGGTTAATATGGTTCAGGGAGAACCATGGGGACTTCACGGGTTATTCTCTCACTTAGCGACAGTAGAGAAAAACGAGTTGCCCGAAATTGGTTCTCCCTTGAACTTTTCTCACTTAACGAAGGTTGAGATACGAGTTGTGCGATACGGTTCTTTTCAGAACCTGTACCTCAGCTTCACGTTAGTTGAGATAAACACATGGTGTTACCGCAAACCGAAACGATATCGATATTCCACCATGCAAAGCCTCAAGAGTTGGGATTTGTTATTTAAAAAAAAAAAATTCAGGATTTTTTTTTAAAATTTATTTTTCCGAGGTGTGTATTTTCTAAATGCAGTATTGTTTATACAAAGGAATTAAGAAAACAAACCATTTGATTTTACTGGTCATTTAAAATGTATTTAAAATGTATTTTTAAACATTACACTTACATACACACACATATATGCACACATACATGCATGTATTTTATATGTATATGTACATGCATCAAATTCATAATTTAAAAAAATATTTTACAAAATTTATAAATTCCCTACCTACCTACCCATCTTATTTGTGGACATGTTATTTGAAACATGTTTTTTGGCTCATCACTATGTTGAATAGTCGATTCTACAATGTATGAAGCAGTATGGTTCTGGTTGTGAGGATTGATCTTGACGTTTCACACAGTCCATATTCAGGAGGAAAAAAAACACATTCTTAACCTCATACATGATTTGCTTGTCTTCCCTTAGGCTTCTGCACATTCTAGGAGCTGTTCAACCTGATGATCTTCCCATTGAAGATATGGAAGATGAGTTGGTTGACTGTGGCCCTATAACCTCTCCACCCCAGTGGGGTCTCATCTCTCCCTCTGGCCTGATGGCCGCTTTGCAGATTGTGACGATTGTCTTCACACAGGTAATGGGCTGATTTCCATGGTATTGTAAATTGTCAAAGAGTGGTCCAAAAGTAATTATCTTATGTCTGTGACAATTTAATAGTTAATACCAAGGGTGGCATGCTTTTAATGAAATAAACCAATAATAATAATAGTAATGCCCCAGTCACATTTGCCAAGGCGGCCGTAGGGTCTATAATATCTACGGCCAGTAGCAATTATCGGGCTGCCGCAGCATTCCCACGGTGTCATACACTAGCAGTCACATATGTAAAGGTAGCCGCACGGCGTATTTAGAATTTTTGGAGACAGAAAACCTGCGGCTGCCGTACGGCCTTTTAAGTGATGACGCACGGTTGCCTCAAGGCGACCCTGCGTTGGCCGCAGGGTTTGCTACATACCGCAAGGCCACCGTACGGGTACCGTAGGGCCGCCTTGAGGCTGCCCTACGGTGGCCGTGGGATTCTTGCGGCCGCCGCAATATTTTGGGGTCCACAAAAGTCATAACAACCTAGGGCAAGCGTACGGCAAACGCAAGGCCACCGTACGGCCAACGTACGGTCGACGTGGAACCGCCTACGGCATGGCTACGGCGTGTCTAATTGCTACGGCGAACCTGGAAAGAAAAAGTTATAACGCCGGCGCTATAATCTCACGGCAACCCCTACGGTCCGTAAAAGATAGGGATACGCCCTAAGGCCACCCTGAGGCCCCCGCAAATCCTCTGCGGCCGCCGCAGGTATCTCTCCATTTTGGGGGTCTACGGCTGCCGTATCCTAGCCGTAGGGCAAATGTGACTGGGGCATAATTGGTTGGATTTCCTGTTATGCCCTTGTGTGTTCAGAATAAGCATGAACATTGCTAAGAATTGAAACATTACACTCAGTCTTCACTTTATATCTAAATTAATTAGATTTCCAATTTGGTTTAAACTGCTCATACGCATGGATGATGTGTTAGCATGTGTAAATGGGGAAGTAGCTGGAAAGAAGAAGTGTGGATTCCCCGTCAAAACATAGACAGATGACAGATGAAAACACGGACTGAATAAGGACTGTCCTATGAAATTGTGCAATGTATCGCCAACAGCCGTCTCTGGCGGCTAGGGTTTCCTGTACTGAACTAATGGATATTTAATCAAATATGTATCTACTTAAAAATTGTATTTCATTGGCCCTTTAAAGTGGAGTGTCATGGCCGAGCGGTTTAGTGCATCAGATTTGTGTTCTAATGGCTGAGTCATCAGAATGTGGGTTCAAATCCTGATTGCGTCCATGGTGCTTACACGCATGTCCTTGAGCAAGACACTTTAGCAGAGTTGGTTGTCATTTTTGATTAACCCTATATGCACAGAAATGACAGCAATTGAGCTGTATACTCCCCAGGGAGCTGAGATGGTTTCAGGAATGATTTATGCGCCTGATGAGCAGGGGTAATAATGTAATGCGCCTTGAGCACCAGTTTGGTGGATACGTGCGCTATATAAGTCCAAATTATTATTATTATTAAAGTCAGGACATGTCCCTATTTAAACATGTTCTCATAACTTATCATGTATTTAACAAACAGATAGTGTAGTGTAGCCATGATTGATTGATATGATTATTAGTGTCTTGATTTGATATTTCTAACAGGAGCCATATCAGTGTGTACCACTTCTCTGCAGTGCTGATGGTGTGGTCATGTTAAGCCTTACTACTCTACTCTCAAGGGACTTCCTGGCATTTCTTGCTGCAAGGTAGGATCATACGATCAGAGGGTAACCTCTTCTGTGCACCGTCTCCTCTCCAAGATGTCCCTCAGTCTGTGGAAACCTCCCCCCCCCCCTCAAAAAAACTAAAAAACAAAAAACAAAAACGGGCAATAACAATTATGACGAAGTAGAATGATTGCAATTTGACATTTGAGACAAGTTTCTGGTGTTCCCTTTATTACTCTGTTTATTTTTATCTCTCTCCAGTAATAGTGGTGAGCAAGACCTGTCCTCCATGGCAACGGACATCATCCTCAATGTATCCCAGCTGCTGTGTTTCCCATTTGCATTAGACACACACGACATGTTGATGGAGGCCATACTGTCCAGCTTACAGGAGAGTCACGTACTGACCAGACTCATCAATGCGTGTATGCTGCATCTCAAGCCAGAGGAGATGGAGGTACCATTAGGTGAGATACGAAGGCAATTCATACTCGATGGGTGCACACACCAGCACCCAGCCATATGCTCGATGGATACTACCAGAAGTCTATTACCTACATGAAGTGTGCCACTCGTGTACTAACCTAGTCCACGGCATAGTACTCCAAGAACAATGGATATGGCCCATTTGTTTGTGACGTTTTGTTCCACAAATTGACGTGCAAGGTCTCAAAAAGAAGTGCAAGTCTGGGAGACTTAGCCGGTGAACTGTATCTCACGCATGCACCTTAGCACGCGTTCTCCCTACAGCTGATGGTTCGCCTGCGTCTAGTTTAAGATTACGTCTCGGAACTCTAGGAACTAGCATCGCATTGAAACGCCTGTCCCCACAGCAGGCCCGGGCAGGGGGACCAAAACCCGTAACCAAGCTTGTTGTGCGTGCGTGCACACGTGCGCATTTGCAGTACAATGCCGTGGTATGGGATTATAGCAGGCTAGCACACTTCATGTAGGTAATAGATTTCTGATACTACATTCGTATCAAAACAGCTGATACACAGTGTCAGCACCTGCCAAATGTTAAAAATACTTGAATATTTTTGACAAGCACAAACAGTACAATATGCACACATTCATATTCTCCTCTCAAAGTGAGCGTGTACAAGCGTCCAACTTTCATTTTCTTAATAATACCTTTCGTACCAACCCACAGGGCTATTATCACGCTTTGTGCTGAGTCATGATGCCTTTGTCACCGAGTTTGCGGAAGCGGTTACCCATTTGAAGGTGAGCAGTAAGGCTGTGCGTTTTCGGTTATTTCGGGAACCGGATACCCAGGTACCCATAAACAATTTTGTAAAAAACACATAAAAATGCTGAATGTGTAAAATAACACAAGACTCTGTTGTTTTATTAGTTATAATAAATATAGACTTACTGTAATAATTTCACGCCTCTATATTGAAAAAGACTTAAGCAACCCCATTACCCACACATTTTGTTAACAACAAAATCGGAGACTTCCATTTGTGTGGCTTAAATGTTCAGTCGAAATTTTCAAAAGACGTTTACAGGTAATTGGAACCGAAAAATGGAACCGGGTAATGACAGTTTTGGCCGGGTATTTGGGTATCCGGATACCCGGCACAGCCCTAGTGAGCAGTAATTATTTTGACCTTTTGATTGCATTGGCATCTAGCAGGGTTTATGGGTACCAGGCAAGTTTGGTGGTCCAGTCGTGAAATTGTTTGCAGATTATTATATATATATATATATATATATATATATATATATATATATATATATATACTTGTAGTAAAACTAGTGGAACGCTGGTAGTTATAACTCCGAGTTTCACGCGTTATGCGATCATTAGACATATATATATATATATATATTAGGTAATAGGTTCTTCCATTTTCATCATATACGAAACACCCTGTGATCTTTTGCCCTCTGAAAAAAAGATTTGGGTAAATTTTTGGTCAGAAATTGTAACTGTAATAAGAAACTTTCTATTAGAAATTAGAGTATTGGTGGAGCTGTTTTTGATTCTCATTACAAATAGTGTACAAATACTGAAATGTTTTGATAATTTGACTTTATTATTTTCGTCCCTCTCATTATGTATACTTTATCTTAGTTGTTCATCTTGTATTCCTCCTTTAGGTGGAGTCCTTCCTGAACTCTTTACTGTCTCCTGATAGTCCCTGTCAAGTCCAGGGTGACCTCCTCAGTATATGCAGCCATCTTGCCCGTAGCTCGGCTGTACACCTCATGATGTTGAAACAGGTGTTACAGGGAAAGAAAGGTGCGTCAAACACAGTTATTTTTGTATGTTTCTTATCAAATAATCCACTAGAAAACTAATTTCAGGTTCCAGTACTGGGACCAATTTCATAGAAGTGCTAAGCATTTCAGGTTCCTGTACTGGGACCAATTTCATAGAAGTGCTAAGCATTTCAGGTTCCTGTACTGGGGCCAATTTCATAGAAGTGCTGAGCATTTCAGGTTCCAGTATTGGGACCAATTTCATAGAAGTGCTGAGCATTTCAGGTTCCTGTACTGGGGCCAATTTCATAGAAGTGCTGAGCATTTCAGGTTCCAGTATTGGGACCAATTTCATAGAAGTGCTGAGCATTTCAGGTTCCAGTATTGGGACCAATTTCATAGAAGTGCTGAGCATTTCAGGTTCCTGTACTGGGGCCAATTTCATAGAAGTGCTGAGCATTTCAGGTTCCTGTACTGGGACCAATTTCATAGAAGTGCTAAGCATTTCAGGTTCCTGTACTGGGACCAATTTCATAGAAGTGCTGAGCATTTCAGGTTCCTGTACTGGGGCCAATTTCATAGAAGTGCTGAGCATTTCAGGTTCCAGTATTGGGACCAATTTCATAGAAGTGCTGAGCATTTCAGGTTCCAGTATTGGGACCAATTTCATAGAAGTGCTGAGCATTTCAGGTTCCAGTATTGGGACCAATTTCATAGAAGTGCTGAGCATTTCAGGTTCCTGTACTGGGGCCAATTTCATAGAAGTGCTGAGCATTTCAGGTTCCTGTACTGGGGCCAATTTCATAGAAGTGCTGAGCATTTCAGGTTCCAGTATTGGGACCAATTTCATAGAAGTGCTGAGCATTTCAGGTTCCAGTATTGGGACCAATTTCATAGAAGTGCTGAGCATTTCAGGTTCCTGTACTGGGACCATTTTCATAGAAGTGCTAAGCATTTCAGGTTCCAGTATTGGGACCAATTTCATAGAAGTGCTGAGCATTTCAGGTTCCTGTACTGGGGCCAATTTCATAGAAGTGCTGAGCATTTCAGGTTCCTGTACTGGGGCCAATTTCACAGAAGTGCTAAGCATTTCAGGTTCCTGTACTGGGGCCAATTTCACAGAAGTGCTAAGCATTTCAGGTTCCTGCACTGGGGCCAATTTCATAGAAGTGCTAAGCATTTCAGGTTCCTGTACTGGGGCCAATTTCATAGAAGTGCTGAGCATTTCAGGTTCCTGTACTGGGGCCAATTTCATAGAAGTGCTGAGCATTTCAGGTTCCTGTACTGGGGCCAATTTCATAGAAGTGCTAAGCATTTCAGGTTCCTGTACTGGGACCAATTTCATAGAAGTGCTGAGCATTTCAGGTTCCTGTACTGGGGCCAATTTCATAGAAGTGCTAAGCATTTCAGGTTCCTGTACTGGGACCAATTTCATAGAAGTGCTGAGCATTTCAGGTTCCTGTACTGGGACCAATTTCATAGAAGTGCTAAGCATTTCAGGTTCCTGTACTGGGGCCAATTTCATAGAAGTGCTAAGCATTTCAGGTTCCTGTACTGGGGCCAATTTCATAGAAGTGCTGAGCATTTCAGGTTCCTGTACTGGGGCCAATTTCATAGAAGTGCTAAGCATTTCAGGTTCCTGTACTGGGGCCAATTTCATAGAAGTGCTAAGCATTTCAGGTTCCTGTACTGGGACCAATTTCATAGAAGTGCTAAGCACACAAATTTGCTGAAATAAGCAAAAATAAGTTACCAGCAAATTTTCAGTCAGTGTATATTGCCTTCTGACTGGTTCTCGTATCAATTTTGCTTAGAAGATTAATTTTCTTAGCGATATTTTCTGTTGAGCAGCTGTATGAAATTGGCCCCTGGTGCCGTACCAGCTGAGCTATTCATCCAACTGAACTATCCATAGTTATTGGTCTCCCAAATTGCTAATTTCTATGTTCTGGGGGTGCTAGTCAGAAACTATGAAACCCATACGTTCATGTAGCCAGGGATCATGCCCCAAGTTATGATGTTACATCTGGGAAATGGCAGTCAGGGGATCACACAAAAAGAGGAAGTGTTTTTTTTTTAATATCAAATTAAGCACTGCCCTCTTGCAATTTACATTTTCCCCCATAAATTGTGAATAAAGTTTTACTTATTGAGAACTGATAATTGGTTGGCTTTTCTCTTTTTGAACTGCCTCTGCACCAAAGGTTTACACAATGTGAAATATACAATGTTTGGGATGTGGTCAGGTGCCAGATGACCTCATTATCCACTATAGTGTATAAGCAATTTTGTTTTTTTGAATTGTGAGTTGTACGAGTTCGCATAATTTTTGAGAAATGAAACATTCCATTCCTGGCACATGTTTTTAGATTACAGCTTGATCAAAAGGGCACAATATTGCATCATGTTATATCATATTCACAGTTGATGTGCGTATGTATGTGCACAATTTCTCCAATGATCACTGGCTGTCGGAAGTACACTCATGCAGAGGACACACACTGCTCACTTGATGCCAAAATGCCCCATCCACAAGACATGGATACCGTTTAACCACAAGAAGGCTACAATCTGCTGTTATTATTATTTTGTTTCCATGGTTGAAACCCAGGTGACTATGCATGTCTTCAGCAGCTGCTTACAAGCCAAGATGTGACGGTCCAGGCAAGAGCTTGTGGTATGTTAGGCAATCTGATGAGACACTCTAATGGGCTCTATGCCATCCTCAAGAAGAGAGAGGAACTGGTGACATCTCTGCTGGCCTGTTTGTCCAGCCCTGATGCAGACGTCAAAAAAGTAAGACAATTTTTTTCTCTTCTGAAAAAATGGTCTTTACCAAGGAAAGATTGCCTTACTTCCCTTGTCCCCTAAATTTGAAATAATGATTTTTGTTTTTCCTCTTATATGAGATATGTTATCTCATCACCACATTTACACCAGGCATACTCGGCACGGTAATGCTCAGCCCGGCAAGTTGTCGTTGCCCATACAAAGATGGTAGATTTTGCACAGTGCGACCACATTTGCAACCTATCTAATATTACCATTTCTTTGTAGGCTGCCAGCAATTCAATTCAATTAAAAAAAACTTTATTCATCCTTAATTAGGCAATTACATGTGATTAGACAGCTCCATTAAAAAAAAAAAAAAAAAAAAACTTGGGGCTTACTAGATGATAAATACAACAATAAAAAGAAGTAAAGAAATAATGTTAAAATGGTTTTAAAAAATCAACAATTTTCATTATTTAAAAAAAAATATTTACATACAAAACAATGTATTATTTACACATAAAATACAAGATAAATTGTGATGAACCAGACCCCCAAATAATTGACATTCTGCCCACGAATATCAGTTGGAAACATAAGTGCAAAACATCAACCATTCAGAAGTCTAGTTACCACTGGAATACAATGGGCAAGGCAGCAATGTGTTATTCATTGCCTATATTAAGATGGTAGATTTTGCATTGTGTGATGTCCATTTTAACCTATCTAATACCAATGTTTCTTTGTAGGCCGCCAGCTATGCAATGGGTAATGCAGCATATCACAGTGCTGACCTGTATAGCTTACTTGGCGCTGGTATTCCGTCCCTCGTTCAACTACTTATGGATCCGGTAGGACGCACCAGGTGTAATGCCGCTGGTAGGTCTTAATAAAAAATGTTTAATTCTCTTCACATTACTGATATATGAAGGGCATGATTATCAGTTTAAAACATCATAGGAACCAAATTATTTTGGACATGAGCCCTGTTATAATGTACAGGAAAACCAAGATGTTTGTTTTGTCTGTACTGTTATTCTTTTAACCCTCCTACAATCAGTGAAATTTTTGAAACAACCCATTCAGGCCACTCCAAGCCATTGCTATGGTAGGCAGTGGCTCCTCATACTGCATAGTAATATAATGCCTCATATGTCTGTTGGTTTTAGTGGTTTGTGATTGACATATTGCAGGGCATATTACTTTGTTCCAGACTCAGTGGCTGGTGGTAGGTTACTATGGAGAGTCTGTGTTTACAAAATAACTGCTGAAAATCCCAATGGATGATGGAGGCTTGGTATGGTTTATTGGTCTCAGTGGCGATGGTGATTTATTATTGGGAGTCTGTTTACAGTATAACCTGCTGAAAATAAGGTCAACTGTGGTATACACGTGTCTTTGTATGCATGTATGTACATTGGAGATTACTTCAAAGGGGCAGTGTGGCTTATATGCACAAACAATGTGTGTACAACACATTGGACATTTAGTGGTTTACAGTGGCCTCTATGTGTAGGAGGTACAGTATTGGTAATGCATGTATGTACATTGGAGATTACTTCAAAGGGTCAGTGTGGCTTATATGCACAAACAATGTGTGTACAACACATTGGACATTTAGTGGTTTACAGTGGCCTCTATGTGTAGGAGGTACAGTATTGGTAATGCATGTATGTACATTGGAGATTACTTCAAAGGGTCAGTGTGGCTTATATGCACAAACAATGTGTGTACAACACATTGGACATTTAGTGGTTTACAGTGGCCTCTATGTGTAGGAGGTACAGTATTGGTAATGCATGTATGTACATTGGAGATTACTTCAAAGGGTCAGTGTGGCTTATATGCACAAACAATGTGTGTACAACACATTGGACATTTAGTGGTTTACAGTGGCCTCTATGTGTAGGAGGTACAGTATTGGTAATGCATGTATGTACATTGGAGATTACTTCAAAGGGTCAGTGTGGCTTATATGCACAAACAATGTGTGTACAACACATTGGACATTTAGTGGTTTACAGTGGCCTCTATGTGTAGGAGGGTTAAGGATGTGTACAACACATTGGACATTTAGTGGTTTACAGTGGCCTCTATGTGTAGGAGGGTTAAGGATGTGTACAACACATTGGACATTTAGTGGTTTACAGTGGCCTCTATGAGGGTTAATGGATGTCTTAAAGACTTTCTAAATAATTAAACGGGCAAAGAGGACTTTCTGGGGTGTATTTGTTTATTTAAAGGGGGACTGACATGGATTTAAATCAAACAGTTAAATATGTGATCGTTGTATTCTTTTATATCAGTAAAAGATCAATAAAATTTTTGTTTTGTGTTTTTATTGTTTTTGAGAGTGTTATTTTACCATTGTAAAAATGCCCCCCACTTTTACGCCCTGCACGGAGGAGCTGTTCGTGACGTCATGTCGGGAAGAGAAATTCGGCTCAAAACTCGGCTTAAAATGATCGCTGCACAAAACTATGTGAGCCGATGGACCTGACCACTTTACTCTTGTCAGTCGAACTTTGCTCGTCCAAATACGGCGATTTTTGGGTCACTTGGGAACAGATGAAGGCTAACACCGTCTTTGGTGGTGTTGTTGCATCCTGCAGAAAAATATCTACCCGCAATTTTATTAGTTCCGGAAAAAAAAATAACGTAAGAAATGAAATCGACGCTACGTGTGTGAAACGTTTGTATGTACATGTACATCATGTACACATCGGATCTTCCCGACCTTACGTCACATATCTTATGCAAATGAAGCTTCCACCATGGGCGGGGTTGCCTCCCCCAAACACTTCAAACATTGTTTTAAAATACTTGTACTCAGAAATCAATGATTAAATAGACACAGATGGGTCTCAAAAACAATATTTTAATACAAAACGCCTTAAGTGCACACACAATAAAGGATGTCAGTCCCCCTTTAACCCTCCTACTACTACAAGGGTCAAAATCAGTCAAAATGTTGAAATACTTCCCAAGGTATATCTAATGCACTTAAAAGTCAAACACTGTCAAACTTTACTGTTTTTGACTGGTAAAAGCACTGTCTGGTATTGTTCAGGGTAGTCAAAATAACAGTAAAAACCAGTCCAAAATGCCCCTGTGTGCACATTTGGGTAAACAGTCAAAACAGGCAGTTGACTGGTTTTGACCACTACAGCAACTTTCCACTAAAGTGCATCAATAGTAGGAGGGTTAAGCTAGCTTCATATCTCAGAGGGAATTTGTTGTAAAAAACATTGAATTGAAGTTAAACCTGTGTCAAACAACTTTTACGAGAAACTGAACTAAAGTGGCCACAATAGTCAGATGGTACAATGGGCGGGATTTATAATAAGTTGTGACTGTCCGAGGAAGGCCATACATGTATATAGCAGGTGGTTTCTTCATCCAGGTGGTCATAATAGCAGGTTGACTTTTTATACGAAGCTAATATTTTTAAACATAATTTTTTTTTTTTTATACAGGTGCTCTTGGTAACCTTGCTAGACATTCCTCTAAATTGTGTCCAGCCCTTGCCCAAAACAAGGCTCCAGAAAGGTACGACTCTTTTTACTATTAAATGAAAAATTTTCTAAAACTTGTTAAACAATTCGTCCCTAATTTGCTATAGTGACCAATCCGACTTTTTTTCAATTTTAAGTTTTCCCGCCCATTAGTACATTCAGGAAGAGACCTACCATTGTATCTAATCCACATGCATGTATTCCTTATAGTTTTGGAGATAGAGCACGCATTCAAATGACAAATGCTCTAACTGGCTATTTTTGTAATTTGGCAAAGTGACCAATACCGCATTGGTCACTATGCCAACTTAATTCGGGATTGGTCACTATGGCAAATTAGGGACGAATTATGTTCAGTACCGCTTGAATTAAGTGAAGTACCGTACAAGTTTTCATCAAGGTTGTGTTATGGGATTGACCAATGAAGCATTGATGATTTGTTTGATGAATCTTATAGTATACTTCTTAGCTATACATTAGTTGCTTATCGTACAGGTTCGATTCAAATCAAATTAGCTCCAGTCTGGCATTAAACATGTTGAAAACAGCAGCAAAATGCACAACCATCGTGTCGCCATTTTGTTTGACTGCCAGCAAACTTTTCAGAATAGGTTAAATGTTATCAATATATGATTAATATAAGGCTCACAAAGCTAACCATATGTTGTGTGAAATGCATTTCTGCAGACAAATGCTCTTCAAGCAAGAAAACTGGCCAAACAATAGACCTTATGCGTTGACGTCATCACGCCGCCATATTAGAGGTAAAACGATGATGAAACAATGGAAAATGCACATCTATACATGCGCGGCGCACATATTGGGCCAGTGAGCAACCTTCTTTTGACCTCTAGCCGAGGGCGCCCTACTCAAATGACGTCATGTGCATAAGGTCTATGAGCACATAAAACTTTCTAATTTGCAGACCAGGTGCCAGGACTTACTGCTTGGACAGAAGTTTTATCCACACCGCTGTTCCTCTATGGAACAGTCTCCCAGAATCTGTTGTTGGCGACATCACTGTTACTGGACTCCAATCGTTCAAACGTCGTGTCCATGAACATCTCCTGGCTACTACAAGACTAGCGATGTGATCTTTTGTAGTCTATCCTGAGCCGCAGTGAACCATTGGATTGGCCCACTAGCTCTATACCCTAGTTTGGCTATTGTTCACCTATGCTTTTATATAAAAAAAACAATTTAAAAAAAAAAAGCCATTTTTGTTCCTCATCTCTTTCTGAGTCTATTATATTTTGGTGTCTTGATCTATTTGTAGATTGCTGGAGGCAGCCTGTCATGACAATCAGCACAGTGTTCAGGAGGTATGCTTGTTATCACTACGCTCTATGGCGAGGCATTCACAGCTCACACAGGTATTACAGGACACAAGAAACACATTATACACCATGATCACATTGTCTGGAAAGCAACACAACTAGAAAAAATGTATTGTTTGCAATACAAAAATAACATCGGTGAAATTTGTATACAATGAGATGTCCCTAATGAAAATTGTCACTTTTATAGTGGTTGTTTGTATATGGAGTGCCATGGTCGAGCGGTTTAGTGCTCTGATGGCTGAGTCGTCAGAACGTGGGTTCGAATCCCGACCGCGACCATGGTGCTTGTGTCCTTGAGCAAGACACTTTACCATAATTGCTTCTCTCCACCCAGGGGTGAATGGGTACCTGTGAGGGCAGAGTTGGTTGTTGTGTTTGATTAGCCCTATATGCGCTGTAATGGCAGCAATTGAGCTATATACTCCCCAGGGAGCTGAGATGGTTTCAGGAATGATTTATGAGCCTGATGAGCAGGGGTAATAATATAATGCGCCTTGAGCACCAGTTTGGTGGATACGTGCACTACATAAGTCCACATTATTATTATTATTATTATTATTATAATAACACATGGCTGAAATGCTGATACAAGATAAGGGAGCAGTAAGTGTTATATTTGGTTTAACCAAATGCTCGGTAGTTTTTGCTATAGCAGTGTTTTACCATACAGGATTTTTGGGCAAAATTACATGAAATTCCAGCAAAATTCTTAAATTTGTTGTTAATTAATGTCTGTGTACATTGTATTGTATTATTTTTCTGATCACAGTTATGTTTTGTTTGAGAAATATTAACTGCTTCTCTATTTTGACAAAGTAATTGAAAATCCCCATAAAAGTACTTAAACCATTTTAACCCATATCCGCCTAACCATGTAAACACAGAAAAGACTGTATGTGCCTAAGCCCCCGCACAGAGATACATTGTTTTTGCACACAATCAGAAAGATTCCTTATTTAGAGAATATTACAATCACTGACACAGACACATTATATACTGATGGAAAGAGGAGAACATGCACTTTATTATGATGTCAGACTTGTCTAATTTCATATCTATAATCATGAAATACAGTCATCAGAAAAACGTAGTAAATTGGAATTGGACAAAAACACGGTACGGAAAATCACGTAGGTCGGCGTTTGTAGCGTTTTACATATCTACGGGTTATCACGTAGCTCGGCGGATATGTGTTAATAATAAGATTTGAAAAGAAAATACATGGACAAAAGTGAATTAGGATGCAGATGAAAACTAATGTGGTTTTATTAGTTTACTTTTAAATTGAGTGAATTGATGCTATGGATATTATATGGTAAAGAATTCCAGGAGTTATAAGAATTCTTGGGTAGTAAAAAATATATGAACCGCTTTTTACAGTTTGAAGAACTATTTTCAGTCTTGTCCAAACTTATATTTTTATTAACTTTTTTGAGAGAATCCGTTTTATAATTTATTTTCCATTCTTCTCAGGCTTTACGGAAACAGCATACCATCGAGAAGCTAACCCGTCTTTCAGAGGACATCCAGTCAGCTGGGCCTACCACGCCGGGGAGTTTGTCATCAGCAAGAAGTGATAGACAACACAGTGCAAGACAGCACAGCGCGAGGCAAAACAGCGCCAGGGGAAGCAGTGCCTCAGTTATCTCACATCACTGTGCCAAGTTGATTATGATGCTGAAACGAGCTGGGAGTGCCTCATAGTTTGAGAGGTGCAGACGAGGCGTCAGTTTGAATAACATGCATCATTGTGCATTCAGTCTGAGGGAAATTCATAATGGATTCAATATTTGAGGTTTCATTGATGAGGTTATTAAGGTGAGGGGATTTTGATGCTGAAACAAGCTGGTAGTGCCTCATAGTGAATCAACATTGTGGTGCAGATGAGGCGTCGGTATGAATAACATGAGGCATTGTGCTTTCAGTGTGTGAGGGGAAAATCATAGTGAATTTTGTATTTCAGATTTTATTGAGGTGAGGGGATTTTGATGCTGAAACGAGCTGGTAGTGCATCATAGTGAATCAACATTGTGGTGCAGATGAGGCATCGGTATGAATAACATGAGGCATTGTGCTTTCAGTGTGTGAGGGGAAAATCATAGTGAATTTTGTATTTCAGATTTTATTGAGGTGAGGGGATTTTGATGCTGAAACGAGCAGTTAATGCCTTGTAGTAAATCCAATGTATGAGGTACAGATGAGGCGTTGATTTAACGTGAGGTGTTGTCAATTCAGTGTATGAGGGGAATTCGGCACCTGTGAATGTTTTACAGAGTAAGTGCGCCTTACAAATGCTGTGATATTATTTTATTATTATTAATTCAAATATAAATGACTGAAGTGGGGTCTTGAACCTGCAACCTCCAGATTACCGTACCAGTGCTCAACCAACTTAGCTATCCAGCCCTTTGACTTGCAGTCTCCTGCAATGTTAATATGTTGTAATTGCCATGTAAGCAGTGAGCACACCTTGGAAGTGGTATGCAGTTATGCAACATTCAAAATAAAACCTTTTCTTTGCTTGCTTCCCAAAATTGATTTCTAGCATTAAATCAGTATTCGGGGAATTTAGTACACCTTTTTCAGTTCTGTCACCGATTTTGACAGAACTTGTCAAAGTAAATTATTTCATGACCTTTGATATTCTTAACCATTTGAGTAAAATAAAATTGGCAGAGAGGGTTTCTCTATTCGCACCGTGCATGAGCTGTTGAGGGCACATGTTGTTAGACCACTGTGGGTGAAAGGGCAGTGATAGTGCAGCGCGTTTGGCGTATTTTGCAGTTGATGTGCGTATGCGCGGAATATCTCCAGCGATCATTGGCTGGCAGAAGTACATGCGCGTTTAGTACCATAGCATACGCAGTTACTTTGTACGCACAGCACTCACATGATGCAAAAGTGTCGTGGCCGAGCGGTCTAGCTTACCGGATTCAAGTTCGGGTGTTAGCAACAGAATGTGGGTTCGAATCACGGCCGTGACACTTGTGTCCTTGAGCAAGACACTTAATCATAATTGCTTCTCTCCACCCAGGGGTTAAATGGGTACCTGTGAAGGCAGAGTTGGTTTGCTCTATATGCGCTAGAAATGGCAGCAATTGAGCTGTATACTCCCCAGGGAGCTGAGATGGTTTCAGGAATGATTTATGAGCCTTATGAGCAGGGATAATAATATAATGCGCCTTGAGCACCACTTAGTTGGTGGATACGTGCGCTATATAAATCCACACATTATTACATTATTACATTATTATTATTATCATCAAGACACTGGTTAGGATTTCACCGCTAGAGCGCATAAGGGTAACAACTTTAACAAGTTTCGTCAAAATCAGTGACGGTGATGGAAAAAGTGTGCTGAATTGACACGGAATGTCCCATTCCCTTTAGGGAACATATTAATTTGTTTCTCGTTCATGCCTTATGTTGTTGTTGTCCTCTTTCGGCTGCTCCCGTTAGGGGTCACCACAGCGGATCATGATCCGCATATTTGATTTGGCATAGGTTTTATGCCGGATGCCCTTCCTGACGCAACCCTCCCATTTATCCGGGCTTGGGACCGGCACTAAGCATGCACTGGCTTGTACATCCCCAGTGGCTGGGTTCAATTCGGCCCTCGCAGCAATTATGGTAAAGTGTCTTGCTCAAGGACACAAGCACCATGGTCGCGGCAAGGATTCGAACCCACACACTCTGACGACTCAGCCATCATAACACAAATCCTATGCACCAAACCGCTCGACCATGGCACTCCACTCACGCCTTATGTAAACAAGCTTTTTTAAACAATTCTCCCATGACAGGGTGTTTATGTGAAGAGGGCAAAAAAGAAGTTCAATAATGATTTAAGCAAATTGATTTTTAAAGCCTTTAAGAGTTTAATCAACAGTACTAAAGTTATGCCATGTTTGTGTGTATTGCTGCTCATTATAACACTAAGCGATGAAGTGTATCTTAAATTATATCCTAAGGTTTGTACATATTTGTGTTGAAAACATGTAATGCTAGCTGTTATATCTGATATTGTTTATAAGCAAACAAGTTTGTAATTATTGGGTGAAGAAAATTGTAAATATTTAACCATCTTATCATTTTTGCCTCACTAGTACAGTGTTAATCGTGATATACATAGTATGTTTTTGTTTCATAGATTCTGTACGAAAATAAACCAAATCAAAGATTTTTATCAAATTTAGCATTAATTTAACTTAAAGTTTGACTAATAAATTGAAATTTACGGAATAGAATTTGGATTTAGTAAGTTATTTTGTTGTGAAATGCCTGACCTTGGGGTCTTTGAATAATATGGTATACCTCGTTCTCGTGACTAGACACTGGTGGGAAAAGTGCTTTCCGCAGTAATGATTTTTATGAAATATACTGGAAGACATACAGGCCTAGGCATCAGACTAATTTGCATATCCAAGATTTTTGGATGTTGAAAACGTCCAGTTACATGGCGCGTAAGCCCTGGGGATGAGGTAGGACTGGAATGGACTTTGAGTACTTGGGTCCAAGTTTCTTTGGCTATTCAAATGTTTAAAATTTACCATGAATATTCGTATAAATTATTCACGAGAGAGGTGCTTGCACATTTTTCTGTAATTCGTTCATACTTTAATATATTTTATCTCACGACTTCAATGTACCACATACATATATATCCACAGGGCACATTAGCCAACAACAAAAAGAATCGTTTGTGTATATATACCTATTAAATATTTACATAATGGACCAAAAGAAGGCCACTATTTAACGATATGATTTTTGTTCAATGATGGTTTAAACAATATGTGAACTTAAGTTTGGAATTCACAGCTTTGAGCATAAATGAAACAGGAATAATTATTCAAGCAAACATCTTAATGTTTGCATCATGCAAATACAGAATGAAGCCGCCCCCACATTAAAAAAAAACCATGATGATCTACCAGTTCCCTCACACTTAACTTGCACAACCCTTCACCTATACTGGTGCGTAGACAGTCCGACTTAAAGGGATAACATCGTCACAATCAGAGTAGGCTTTCAACAGGGCATGGAATCAGTGACTGCATTAATAATGCATACTAATAATTTTATAGGTAAAACTTGTAGCTTTGCATGGTGAGTATGATAAGTAAGACTAATTGCGGTGACACCATGTGGAATCTCAATTGAGTAGTAATTAGTTCTGAAAAGAACTGGTGGTACAACTCGACGTTTCGATCAGTGTGCTCTGATCGTCCTCATGGACATAATTATGCCATGGTCATAATTATGATCTTCTCGCACCCCAGTGCGCACTCATGGGGTATTATTTTCAGTCACTGACACTATGAACAACAGTTCACTGTAATTTCAGTGTCTCTTCCTCTCAGATATTGGCAATAATGTCCACGTTGATTTCACGGCAAATTCATGGTGCTCTCAAGAATTAAAACTGCCACGAGAAGTTCATGGCAATTTCACGGTGTTGTGTCGTCATGAAATTGTCGTGAACTATTTATTTCACGGTAAAACAGATTTTCAGGGTAAAGTTATTCATAGTGTGAATTCATTTAAAACTAGGACACCGATTCCATGCCCTATTGAAAGTCTGCACTGAATGTGATGATACTGTGCATTTAATATTGTTTTATTATCAAGCCTTCAAACTGGTACTATCCCATATACATGTACAACCAACATATTGCTTTTTATCACCTCAGAGGGAAGACCAAAAATCTGACAGTAAAGTATAAACAAGTGTATATGTGCTGTAATGACAGCATTGGGTACCAGTGATGATGTAAAAGGCACTGCCACCAGCGGCAATAGGCTGGTATTATCACAGATAGTGATTTATTTATTGCAGAGGCTCTTTAAAGAGCCAGATATGCTTAATGTACATGTACATGAAATGAAAAAAAAAATACAATGACAGCGACTTACTACAAGAATGTTTAACCCTAACCCATCAAACTCCAACGGCTGGTTAATAATAATAATGAAGATTTATAAAGTGCACAAATCCACCCAAAAGTGCTCATGGCGCTGATACATAAGAACAAGATAACTTAAATACAAAAATAGAAGGATACTGCAGAAAAAACAGAATAACAACATTATATGGTTGTTGCATTTTTATGGACTCGGTACTGTATAGCCCATGCATGGTGTTGGATTTTGGTGGATTCCTAGCTAAAACCGTGGGTTAGGGTTAATGTACATGAAATGAAATATGACAGCAATTTACAACAAGAATGTTTCCCCCCAAAAAAATATTTTTCATATATTTTCTATTTAACACCTATGATGAATCTTTCACAAAATACCTTATCTACAACATTTTACTTTTAAAATCAAACAAATATCTGAAATTTCTGTTTAAAAAATAAAGAAATAAAATCACAGAGAAAGTAAAGTAAACTTTACTATCTATATCTATACCAAAAGAAAACATGTATTTACGGCTTAAGCTGCATGATATTCCAATACTTCAAGTAGTTAAATAATGTGATACACTATTATTATAGAGCATACAAGACATCACATTGACTCTTAAGTTTGTCTTAAAAGGAAGGTACAACATTGCTAATTACCCGACGAAAAAAATTACTTAAAAGGACAGTTTCATCATGATCAGAGCAGACCTTTCAACAGGGCATTGAATCAATGTCCTAATTTAAGATGAACACAGTGATTGAAAATTACTGGCTCATTGATGCAGCAGCAACGGTAATATGACCTTATCATGTGGTGTATTATTTTCAGTCACTGAGTTAATCTAAAACTAACACTCCGATTCCATGCCCTGTTGTTTGTGACGATATTGTCCCTTTAACCATATAATATTACTAAAAATAACATGTTTTTTCTTCATGACCCCTCCTCTAAAACAGGTTTGGCAAAAATTATCGGTGAAGGGAAAACTGATATTAACTCAGTTAATCTAAAACTCGGATACCAATTCCATGCCCTGTTGATCATAACGATATTGCCCCTATAATTATTGTGATGTTGGTAAGTGTATAATCTTTCTGAAACAAAATGTTGTTTGAAGTGCATTCATTTGAGAGAAAACACAAACAATATTTGCAAAAAGTTGGCCAGATGGCAACATTTTGATCCAAGTGTTTTCTGTACAATTGTGAATGCGTTTTCACACTTTTCTCATGACTTGACTCGACTCAATGACTTAGATTCAAAGAAAGTATGCGTAGAAACTGAAACATTTTTGTGGGTCATTTTGTCTCATCAACACCTTTATAACCAAGTAATTTTTCAAAGATATATTTTTATTGATACTACATAAATATGTATTTGGGGAAATTACCTAAAGTGTAGCATGGCTTGAAAGAGAAAGCAACAAATTGAAGAATAAAATCACCCAATTAAGTACAAACACTAATTGTTACATTTGATGCAAAGTTATGATTACTCCAAACAGCTTGATGAACTAAGCTTCTCAGGCACCTTCTCAAAACTATTCCGGGATAACTTGCGGGGAGATTTCCCCTCAGTTGATTTTTCAACCTGCAAAGTATTCCCAAGTAGTCCAAGTATATTGCAGATAAGTTATAAACATATTGCGGGTAAATGTGTGCTTTGTATTGGGGGAAAATCTATCTAGGAAAAGAAACCACCCACAACGTTTCCGCAACGATATACCCTTTGCGGAAAACCTTCTCACAACTTATCCCGGAATAGTTTTGAGAAGGTGCCTTACTGTTTTATTAAATAGGTCAGGGTATAAATAAAATTGTCACATCAATGCAACAAGGTCGTATCTCAAAAAAGCAACAAGGTCGTACATGTATGTGCAATAGTGCATACATTTGCATTTGCATAAAACAATTGAGTGCAACAATGTCATATCTTCTTCCATAGGTTTTGCGTGTTCATTCTGGAACTCTGTAAAAAGATACAACCTTGTTGCACTGAGCAAAATCCATGTCTGCAACAAGGTCGTAACTATGATACGACCTAGTTGCACTGATGCGACGAAATAAGGTTTATCGAACTTACTGAAGGATTTCATGTAGGCTTTTACATGCATGGACATACAATGTTTATTTGCAGACTGATGTATTTTGGTAGTAGGAAACTTAATTGTTCCTCAGTCTTTGTCATCTCCACATTTCCTCATTTGTAAATCATTTCATCGGTGTAGGGCAAAATTAAATCAGTTGTTTATCACCCGATGCAAAAAACTATAAATATCGCGGCACCCACTGCTATATAGGATTCTAGCCAGCCAATCGACATTGGGCAAGCTCGGTGGTTGAGAAGTTAAGACGTCTGCACTAGTAAGCAGGAGGTCGTGGGTTCGAATCCTGCCCGAGTCGCCTGTGAATTTTTTTCCAGACACTCGGAAAGCGTATACAGTGCTACACACGTCAGTGTAGGGCAAAATTAAATCAGTTGTTTATCTTCCGATGCAAGAATTTCATCAAACTATAAATCATTTCTGTGTGGTTTTATTTTGTAATATTTTTTATTTGTATATTGTGCACAAAATTAACAAATAATAATAAATTTCCTTTGTATGTCTGGAATTTCAGAGGCAATGGCCATTGGTGCCTTTACAAAATGTTCCCATAGACATTCTGATATTCTAATAGAAGTGCCCTTTACTCGGGAAATGGCCTTGCCCCTACAAGAATGAAATTCCAGCCCTGCCTTTGAGGAAATTTTCATGGAATGAGGATTTTGCCTAGCTTCCATGTCATAAATCATGATAAAAGTATACAGTACATCAATTAAATAACAGACACAGGATTTTCCGAAACATGGGTCCTCTGACATTAACTTGAAAATAGTACCTCACTGCGTAAGATGCAAGTGATTATATAGTATTGTAGATGTTACGCTACAGCAGTTCATGATTTCAAGACGGTCGCACTGCATTTCAGTCTCCATTCCCAACAGCTTTCCACTGTAGCCATGGAAACCAAGGTCATATACACCATTTCTGCACTCGGAGCCTTTTACCGCCCATGGCAATCTGTTCCCTGACACAAGTTGTAGCATTGACGTGAGTTATTCCCCACTTTGAGTGGAGTTTTTGGGTCCGAGGCTGTAGATCAGCGGAATGCAGTCCACAAGAGTTCCAATGCTGAAATTCTAATGGAATGCATACCACAACAGAAATACGATACAGACGGCTATGACACCGCCTAGTACCAGTGAGTCCCTTCTCTTCCTAAGGTTTATTCGCTGAACAAGGCTATTGATGACGGGAAAACGATCTGATAAGAATATGGTTAAGGAAATTATTAAATGAATTTCATCAGAAGTCTGTTACCTACATGAAATGTAAAACTTGTAGCTTTGCATGGTGAGGATGATAAGTAAGACTAATTGCGGTGACACCATGTGGAATCTCAACTGAGTAGTAATTAGTTCTGAAAAGAACTGGAGGTACAACTCGACATTTCGATCAGTATGCTCTGATCGTCCTCGGGAGAATGAAATGAAATGGGCCAGTAATGTACTAACCTAGTTCATGGCATAGTACTCCAACAACAATGGATTTGGACCATTCATGACGTATTGTTCCACAGACTCACGCGCAAGGTCTCAAAAAGAAGCAGTGCAGTCTGGGAGACTAACTGGTGTGTGAGAGAACAGTATCTTGCATGCGCACCTGAGAGTTTATCACATTCACCAATTGTTCACCCACAGATGGTTAGCTTGTGTCTAGTTCTAGGAACTAGCTTCGCACTTCAAGCGCCCAATCCCATGATCCCTTACTGTAGGGCCGGGCAGGGTAGCTAAACTAGTAATCATGCTCGTTGTGCGTGTGTGCATTTGGAGTACAATGCCGTGGTATGGATTACAGCAGGCTGGCACACTTCCATGTAGGTAATAGACTTCTGGTAATATGTATCTTGCGTGCGCACCTTAGTGTTATGCGTGATTGCCACACGGAATGGTTCGCCCGCGTCTGGTTTAAGATTGCGGCTAGTTCTACTAACTAGCTTTGCGCATCAAGCAAGCGCCCATCCCATGATGCCCCACGGCAGGCTGGGCAGGATAGCAAAACTCGTAACCATGCTTGTTGTGCGTGCGCGCATTTGGAGTACAATGCCGTGGTATGGATTACAGCAGGCTGGCCCACTTCATTTACATGTAGGTAATAGACTTATGGTATTATCTACATTCTAAGCTCACAAAGAGGCACAAGATGCATCTATAAACCACCGACTCTTCCTCCCATGAGAACATGTTGTAAGCTTGCATAAATGATTTATTAAATGGACGATCCCCCTTAGCTCACAGGCAAATTATAAGGATACTGGCCATGTTGGTAACGCCGTTAGTGATTTTCTTCAGGGTGCCTCGTTGTGACATCAGATTTTCCTTTGTTGCTATGGCAACACTGCAAGAATAAAAGGATAACACACAGTAAGGATACTTGTTGGCACTGGATATGCTCCAACTGGTCATATGAAAACTTTGCTTGTCAATTTTCATTCAAAGAACACACCACAGACAATATTGCTCACGATTTTGGTTGGTAATCCACGTAATCGTGAACCCATCACTGTGACAACTTTTGAAAATGATATTTTTGTTTATTGTACAAGTGACCAGGTATGAAACATAAATTGGGTTGTGACTCGTATTGTCAACTGTGTGCTTATTATTTGTTTCACTTGCACAAAACACAAACTCGGTTGAATGATTACTTGCCATTTTGGCTATTTTCAATTGTGCTGGACAAGCACTTTATTTTTAATAAAATTTTAATACCTGAAGTAGTAACATCATTTATGGTAACATCAATTAAAAGTTGGCAAAAATGCTTCTTAAAGTATTCTCATTTTCTTTTAACCCTCCTATGCCCAGGCTGAAATTTGGCCCAGTAAGCACCGCACCCACAGACAGTCACTTGAGTATTTTTGGTTGCATTGCCAATTGTTCACACATGTGTATTTTTCTCTAAGAGTGCTGGAGTTAGTGGCAAAGTCAAACACACTTGTGTATGTCCTACATAAGTTATATGCAGAGTCACACAGAGCTGTGTATGTACTGCATAGCAGCAGACTCATATACAGTTGAGTGGTTTTGGTTTGACCTCCTACCAAAGCCACATGTCCTTGCATTTATTTGAGTGCACTGCACAAAGTCAATGGGTTGGGAGTGACATACAAATTTTGAGTATCTTTGATTGTTAAACCTATAGGAGGGTTAATCAAGATATACATTAACCCTAACCCTGCCAGACGCAGCAAAGTGCATCAGGTGGAAAAGTCTGGTGCACTTTGATGGATTCAGCTGTCAACACCAGTGCATAAGCAGCCAAGTCTGTTTCTATTGAGAGCTGGTCCCATTGAACAATGCCAGAGTTGTATCCTGCTGCGTTTGGTGACCACAGACTCTGAGGCAGTACGGCCTTGAGATTTGTGACCTGATGGATTTTGCTGCACTGGGCAGTCAAGTCACTTTGACAAACGATGCAATCTGTTGCGTCTGGCAGGGTTTCTAGCCAAAATACCCTGGAGGGTTAGGGTTAAGCAACCAACCTGTAAAAGTTTCAGCATAATGTTTTGTCGTTAAAGGGACAGTATCATCACGATCAACAGGGCATGGAATCGGAATGCTAGTTTTAGATTAACTCAGCGACTACCACAATACCCCACATGATAAGGTCATATTACCATTGCTGCTGCATAAATGAGCCAGCAATTTTCAGTCACTGTGTTAATCTTAAACTAGGACATCAATTCCATGCCCTGTTGAAAGTCTGCTTTGATCGTGACGATACTGCCCCTTTAAGAAAATATCAAAAATGCATTGAGATTTTCTATTCATTCTTACATTAAATTTTTTCTCCAGAGGACAATTTCACCATTTCAATAATTTCACTAAAATAATAGCACAATTCAAAGTCAGAATCATGAAGCAAAGGAAGTACTTACCCTATTGTTTCATCTGCTATTCTGTCAGCACTGCAAAATAAAAGAACACAAGTTTGAGAAATTTACTGAAATTATGAAATGTGGTTGCCAGTGCAAAGACAAACAATTTGGTAGCTTTTTGAAGGGGGAATTATTTTCCTTAAAATAACAACCAAAGTTTGCTCGGCTAATCTTGGGTGAAAAAGGGTGCAAAAATAAAAACAATTGTGTTGTGCTGCAACTTGATACATTTTGCAAAATGCACATTTTTAGTACAAACCATATTTATAGACAACAAGAAAATAAACTACTTTCATGATATGTATTTATTTATTTAACCCTCCTATGGTTTGACCTTTCAAAACCTTTCAAAATCTGCTTACGGGCCAAAATGGCTATCAATTATTATGAACCCTTTAAAACCCTCCAGAATTTGTTGCTACTGAACAACCACACCTTTCAATACCCTTTGAAAGGTATTGAAACATTCAACACCAGTTTGTTCAGAGAGTTGTTACACCTTTTGAAACCTTTCATAGGTCCCTTTTGTCGGACAGTTTTCTCACCTTTCAAAACCCTTCAGTACAGCAAACTTGAAAGGTTTTGAAAGGTCTGACAATTCTATGGCAACTGCACTGTATATAGGAGGGTTAATAAATCAAACACAAAGTTTCCTGAAGTAAATTTTATGTTTTCTATTTCTCTTGGCTTACTTTCTAATATGTTCATTCTCTTTGAGATAAAGTTCTGTTCTCCGGTTCAAACCAGACGAATTCTTGTACGAGTCTATTTCTCGCCTGACGGACCCGAGAAGGTCTTCTCTCTCCCGACATGCCGCAATGTTGGCGTTAGTCTTCTTGAATTCGTGTCTGTAATCCTGTAGAATGTCCCTGTGACGTTGGAGGATGTGTAAGAGGGCAGCACTGGGAGATGTTGAGGAGACATTGCTGGCGTAGTCCGCCATTCTGTCATTGATGTCTGACAACTGAAGTAAAATATATAGAATAGTAAGCACAGTACAAAGGTCCTTAGAACGTTTCAATAATTTATAAGGAAGAGGACCCATTCTTATTTCTTGCAAGCTTCAGTTTACGAAAGAATATCCATTTCTTCTACTCCCTTCTTCCAGCCTTTTCTCTTCACGTCTAATCCCTCATGTGTCCGGTCCCAGGACAAGTACCTGACTCTGCTTCTTGTAACCTATTCTTTTGTGTTTCTTTCACAACTGACCAACTTCTGCCCACTCTTGTTTTCAAGTATATGTGTGTATATTTGTATCGTCCATTTTGCCTTCGAGAAAGAACCTGATAGGTTCAAAACATAAGGCCAATAACAATTATTTTGTATTTCCTATGCACCTTGTTTTGTATAATTTTTGTTTTGTATAGTGGGATCACTCAGCGTCTTGCTGGATGGGGTACCCTCTCGGAAAATAAAATTAATACAAAAATAAATTTGCATAACAGAGACAAATGATTTCATTGGGCTTACCCTTGATAATAACCTCTCAATCTCCATCGCCATGGTGTCAAACATTCTCTCACTATTTGAAGCATTCAGCAGCGGGGAGGTGTCTGTTGAACTACGATATGGATATAAACAAATCAATTTTAATAGTTTTAAAATTTATTATTATTTTTGTTGTTTTTTAATTAGTTTTATTTAGTTTTAATTAAAAAATATATTTTAGTGAGAACTGTAATAAAATTATTACCTGTTGATGTCCCTTTCATTATGCGAGCTGAAGTTTGTCCCAAGTTTACTAAATGACACCAACTTTAAATCTATTTCATTCTCCAGTTGTCTTGCTTGCTTTCGCAAATCTGAAGAAAAAAAACATTTGTTTAAAAATAATAATAAAAATAATATTTAGATCAACGACATCTTGACGCGATGCTTAATGCTAACCCCATTGAATAACTGGCTAGATACCCTGCTCATTGCAATTCAAGATCCATCAGCAAGAACAAGAAAATCTCTTACAATCTGCTTCAGAACAGATTTTGTTTACATTTATTGCATTCTGTTGTGTTAAGCATGGTTAGAGACTTAAGGCACTTTATTATTATTATGGAAAGAATGTCGTATCCGACCGCCACTTTTTAAGGGGTTTTTTGGAATTTTTTTGCAACCACTAACCAGTTAAAAAATGATTCTATCGATTTTTGGGGGTACAGAAAGCGAAAACTATCTTTAAAATCCACTTTTATGATGGTTTTCGGACTTAATTTCCCTTCTAAAAAAATCCTCCCCTTCAGAAAATAGAAGGATTACCCAGGGGGCAAACCCCCACTTTTTGGTGAAAACAGACATGGAATGCTATAAAAGGTTGTGCACCAGAAATGATAACTATATAGGTCAGGGACCACAAACTAGGTGAACAACCTTGCAAACGAGCTACTGGAAATATGTAGCACACCTTCTAGTAACGTGACCTGAGACCTGGCGTCCCCGCGTACGGGGACATTTTGTTTCTTATCTAAGCAACATCCATTCTTTGGTTAAATTGTCAAATCTCATCTCTCCTGTATTATTAATAGTGTATAGTGCCCTCAATCCCACTTAGTGGTGATTACAGCCAGCTTCAAGCTAATAGTGCAAATGCAAAATGGCAGTGTCCCTGTATAGGAACGTCGGGTCTCCGTGGCTATTTCTCTCACACAGAAATCCTATTGTACCAGATCTGCGAAATTTGATAATTCGCTTTTTAAGTCAACCTAGGCTAGGCCTAATAAAGTTGTTTGTGTTATACCGTAGGCCTAATTAGGGAAACTGTACAAAGGTGTTACCAGGATTGGGGTGGTGTTGGGGATGGGGAGGGGGAGATTTTGTACGTAGCTGTAGCCTAGGGCTAGGTCTTGTACTTGTAGTACAGCTAGTACTGTGTAACTTCCTATACTATAGCAGTCCTCGGGGACTAAAATGGAAGTGTCCACAGCCTTTTTTCCAGTTGTGAACTCACTGGATTAGTTTCCCTGTTCCAAATTTCGGCTCGTGTTTATAATGCGTACCGGTTTTACAAAATGCATACATGGAAGTGGAAAACCCTAACCAATAACACTAAAACCATGATTAAGTTTGTTCAATTATGATTACAAATATCATATAAACATAGCACTAACATTTCAAAGAATTATTTAAACCCTAACCTGTGATCTATCAAACCTTCTATTTGATGTTTTAGGAGTAATCTAATAACCGGTACGCATTGTAAACACAGGCCCAAATCTCTTATGCTGAACGCCAAGCGAGACGGCAACAGGTGCCATTTTAACGTCTTTGGTATGACATGACCGGGATTCGATTCCCGGCCTCCTGGGTGAAAAGCGGGCGCTCAACCATTGAGCTAACCACTCAGTATCAAGAAAAAACTTATTAAATGGCAGATTTTCAAATTTTGTTTTGGAATTACTGTGTAAAATGCATTGACTGATATAAATAATACTAACACAAATTTAAGTTTTAATCTTTTAAGAAAATTAAAGCCACACAAAAGAAAACTAAAAAAGATTTTTAAGTTAGAATCACTAATCTATTACTATAGGCTAATATAATTAACCAAGACTGACTCCTGTATTTAAAAAAATTATAGTGGTGAGAATTACCCAACCCTGGTTGAATTTCACCTTTAGGTGGCCGGAATTCACCCAATTGGATGACAAATTAGTAATTAATGCATGCCATACGCCACTGGTCATTCAAGAAAGATGAAACATTCGGAGCCATTGCTGATGGCTACAAGCACCAGCTGCTGAAAGATGTTCCTGCTGGCACAGGGATCATACATTTCTGCTGTGACCGATACAGTGAATAAAGCCTCAAATCAGCAGAACAGCAGCACAGGTACGGCCGATCCAGACCAGCTAAGGTGTTTGAAGTCAGTGAGCAGTACCGAGACTGTGTGAGACGTGGACCGAGAGTGAACAGCTAGATCCAGCACTGGGTTCAACTCGCCTGGATTCAAGGAAGAAACCCAGAGTGTGCAGCTCACCGAAGGGTCCGCCACTGACGTCACTGCCTTGGAGTCTACACAGCAGGAGGCTGATACAAGAGTCATACTTCATGCTATATACAGCATCCAGAATGAAGATGTTGAGAGAGTGATCATCCACGGCAATGACACGGATATCATCATTATCTGTGTCTACTATGCCACCACAATTCTGAAAGATCTTCCTGAACTGTGGGTGAGAACTACCACGGAGACCTACCTACCCATACATCAAATGGCTGTGGCACTGGGACCTTCGCAGTGTCGTGCACTACCATTTATCCACAGCCTGAGTGGAAGGGACACGACAAGCTATCCTTTCTTCACTGGTAAGAAGACCTGGATGAGCAGTAGCAAGACTACAGACATATCTAAACTTGAAGACTTTGGCGAGCAAGGTCAGCAAGACATCACATTGGAACTCATCGACCAGATACGCAAGCTTGTCATCACTGTGTACACTAACAGAGCTGATGACTTCGAGGAGTGTGATCTTGGAAAGCTGAGGGCCTACAAATTCCTGAATAACAGGTCAACCCTGCTGAAGCTGCTACCACCAACAGAAGATGCATTTCTTCAACACCTACGACATGCAGCTCTAGCAACTATCATAGACAAGAGTGCACACATTGGCAGGCCAGAGCTTCCCGTCATTTGAGGAGTATGGCTGGGCTCTGCAGGATGGGAAACTTGTCCCAATCCCTTCAACTCAACCAGCCTGGCCGCAGACAAAGGCCATCGCGTGTGGCTGCACCAGAGGGTGCAACAGAAACTGTTCCTGTGCGAAGAAGGGTGTTGCCTGTTACATTGGATGTCGCTGCCAGGGATCCGCAACCAAGTGCAGTCGTGTTCAGTACACTGCAGTATTTGAAAGCAGTGAAAGCAGTGACTTGGACAGTGACAATTAACTGTAAAGACATGTTCTTATGGCCCACACTGTGGTTACTGATACTAACCGCTAACTATGGCCCTTGGTGCCACACTGGAGCATTTGAATGCACTAAAAGTGGACTTGGGCAATGGTACATGTAATTAACTCTAAAGACTTGTTTGCATGTTCCACAACATTCCTGATACAGTTAACAATAGTTCTTGCTTCCATAAGATTAGCATATTATGTGCAAATATCAGGATACTACTAAACTTGCCTTCCAAACTGAGAAACGCACAGTGACAGGTAATTTTGTGCAAGATGTATTAGTGTCCAATGTCTATTTGTCATTCTGTACCATTATACTGTTCACAAATGACAGTAAACGTTTATCATTGGTGTTTTTTTGTCTTGCTCGGCATACAGATTTAGAGTCAGGGGAAGGAACATTACTATATCTTTTTCAAACATATTGCTCTACTTCTTGGCAATGCAGACACCTGATCCAATTGCAATGGAATGCTTTATGGTTCACATTCATAGTGTATTACCGACTTTCAGGGAAGAATTCCAGAGACAATGGACGCAAATGCATGCAATATTGGGTATATTTTTGCAAATAGTCACAAATTATATCCGAATATGAACATCAGTTGTTATGGGTGGTTATAAGCAGATTATATAAACAAGCTGTTGTTGTGTAAAGTAACTTCTGCTTCCATCCCAATGCACACAAGTCATGATTGGTAAATATCCAGAAAAGCGCCTTTTCCGCGATACGGTCATTTTTCAAAAAGATGTGCTACAGATTTCCAGTAGCTCGTTTGCAAGGTTGTTCACCTAGGTTGTGGTCCCAGACCCATATAGATATCATTTCTGGTGTACAACCTTTTATAGCATTCCATGTCTGTTGAACCACCTTTGCCCCCTGGGTAGATGCTATTATAGTTGCCACTGCGCATGTACAATGACCGTGTCGGTCACTAACGGGGGAGTTGACAAGATCAGACTGACATGACTGAGGAAGTCATTTTTCATGAAATAAATATCCTGGAATAATTTGAAGTATATATCCATTATCATCCATATGTTCTCCACCTTAATGGGTAGGTAAGATTACATTATTGGTTATATTGAATGAGAAAAAGTGGCGGTCGGATACGATATTCTACCCATTTTTATTATTGCAATATTGGCCATGTTGGTCATGGGCGATCATCCCTGGAACAATCTGGGGAGCCAACATGTACAATTTTTCTATTTAGGGGCATGACAATTTCTTCCCTCAATTTTACCTATTTATATTCCTAATAAACCCTTCCATGGTAATATGCGCCATGTTTTTGATGGGGCAAAATTGTTTATTTTGAACACTCCTTGCCGTGGAGAAGTCAGTTTACGTAAATTTATAAGAAGTAACCTTCGGTGTGGCCCTGCATTCTATAGTTGTACCCTTGCTGTCTGCGACCCAGCGCTCAAACTTCATGCACACTCCACACGTGTGCGTGAAGTTCGTGCGCCGCGTCGAAGACAGCAACGAGTGTTCAAAATAAACAATTTTGCCCCATCAAAAACATGGCACATATTACCGTGAAAGAATTTATTCCTGAGATAGAGAAGCAGAACTTTAACTGTTAGTTATACCTTTTAATGGATAAAGGAATTAATTCGTAAAATATCTGTAATGAATAGAAACAAGATTGTGTTATCATGATCTGACATGATGAATATACAAAAGTAAAACCTCCTGAATAAGATTTATCGCAAATAGCGGCTGCAAGGAATCATGGGATGTCTGTGTGGGCGCAACAGTGCCACTGCATGCCGCGCAAACAAACAAAATATTGTTGACGTCACACAAGCCGCTCCAAACACTGAAACAGATGCCCCAAATTGTATCCCAGTATGCTTTGCGGCAGTTGCTTTAGCGCTATTTGCGATAAACCTTATCTGCCACTGAATATTTGCATCAGATTGAACTTTCGCAACTCCTTTCGTACGTTCGTCATACGTGACCATGATAATCTGCAGTTAATGGGTGCCAATGAATAAACAGTCATGCTGACACTGACAGTGCGGGTCAAAATAATGCGTCACACAGTCACATCATATGGAATCGTTTGTCTCATTTATTGCTTTGATAAGTTGATAGACGGCGCTGTTCATGGATAAGTGCTCACTATGGAAACACAGATTGAGCCAATCACGAATGAGCCCTACCTACACCGCGCGTCCCGTGTATGCGTACGTGTGCATGCATTGCCAGCGGGATCTGTCCGTACGACCAAATATGGTAATGGCCTTCCCGCTGCTCGGCCCGTTTTAGTGTGAAGAATGAAACTGTGAACTCTTTTTCAACGATAAAGGGGAATTTCCATGATGACCTTTTATTTAAGTTTACTATGAATATTCATGACTTTAACCCTCCTACTCTAGGTGCACTTTAGTGGGAAGTTACTATAGTGGTCAAAACCAGTCAATTGACCGTTTTTGACTGTTGAATCAACTGTGCACACATGGGCACTGGTGACTTTATTTGACCATTTAGGTAACTGCCACACACTGTGCTATGACTGCTGGTGACTGATAAGATCATTATCAGCTTCTGGGGATCACTGACTTGTTTTGACTGAACAAACAATGATAGGGTGCTGGAGGCTGACAGTTGTTGACTGATAAATCAATGCAGGGACACTTAGGCTAGGAGTCAATGACTTGTTTTGACTGATAAATTAATTTCTTTTGACCAAAGTGCTTATATCAGTCCAAAACGTTGACTCATTTTGACGACCATCCACATTACATGTACCAATTAAAAACAGTCACCTCATTTTGTCCAAAGTGCCTTTACCAGTCGAAAATGGTCGACTCATATTGACCACCTTCAACATTGCATGATAATGCTTTTACCACTACCAGTCAAAAACAGTCGACTGTTTTTGACTGATTGATGTACTTGCTACACATTAGGTTTGACAGTGTTTGACCAGTAAGTGCTGTAGATATACACTGGCATGAACTTTGAAATTTTGACTGATTTTGACCCTTGTAGTAGTAGGAGGGTTAACTTGCTTTTATCGCGTGTACAATATGTATAGCATGCATGATACTGTTGCACAGTGACTCGAAATTTCAATGGTGCGTTACAAGAATGCGACGTGTATGAAAGTGTCATTGCTCAATGCACGTTTTGGTCTGCCAGCTCGATGTTTGACTTTTAGGGATATAACTATTAACTAGCACTAACACAAAATTCTCACAAATGGTAACAATTTTCAGATATATGTATCTTTAATAATCAGAGATTATGGTTCCGAGTGTACAACTTGTAAATGATATTCCTACGTTGCACACAATCACTTTTAAAATAGGGAACAACGTAGTTCTCCATGAGTTTGTGCATGGTTGTCTCTGCTTCACCGTTGGCTGCGCCAGACGTTTCAACTCAATATGTTCATAAAATAAAGTATCAATTAAGTGGGGTTTTATTAGCGGTTTCTACTTTCTAAAATGTAAATACACTAGCAGGATATTGTATCATTATCTCAACAAATGTCACTCAAATAATATCAATATAAAACGTTATATTATAAATCAAATGAAGTTCCAACGTGTCCTTACCTTCCCACTGATTACCTGTCGCCATTTTGTGATGTATACATGTGATGCTGCCCTCTGTTGGTGAGTTATGTCCATTTGCCGCATTTGCTCTATTGCCTTTCTATGTTGTACATGTACATGTACTAATGTGAAGGGACCAACTGCAAGTTTCAGCTCATCACCAGTCATCATGAGTAAAACAACAAATGTGCATACTTGTTCGTATTTTTCTCTGAAATGAGAGCATTTAAGACAGAAACAATTTTCAGGATGATTGATATCTTTCCCAACTTCTCATCAAGTTAGCTTTCAGATAATAATTCGGTGATTTTGTTATAAATCCCATGGGCGGATCCAGAAATTGTTTAGGGGGGCTGAGAATCAAAAACAATTTTTTTTCAGTACTACAAAAATTACAATGAAATAATAAAAGGGAGAGAAAAACAAAGCACACTGTGGGAACGGGAGTGCGTTCTCCCCTCCCCTCCCCCTCTCTCTCTCTCTCTCTTTTTCTCTCCCTTTTTTCTTTTTCCTTTTTTCTTTTCTTTTTCTTTTTTTTTTATTTTATTTTATTTTTTTAACGATTTTAGGGGGGCTACAGCCCCCTTAGCCCTCCTGGATCCGCCAATGAATTCCTTTTAGAGCCCAGAGTTGCTTTGTAAAACAAATAATAATAAATGAATAACGAAAAAAAGTTGCTTTGACCTATCATGCACTCATACAAATATATTATTCACAATAGCATTAAACATACCATTAAACATAGGGCCTATTGTATATTAATTTGTAGGCCTCCCTAAATCCTATTAGCTCTGATCTCGATATCTCTTCCCCATACCTTCCCCGATCGTGTCACGTTCATTCCTGACAAATTAATTGACAATAATGCATAATATTGCGCCTGCTCTATCCCCCCCCCCCTTCTAGGGGGTTGGAGAGGGAAAAGAGGAAAACAACAAATATAAACTGAGCATCAAAAGAAACTTATCAAATCTTTGGAAGGACACTCATTCAAATCCTCCACGGAAATATGAAAAATATTTTAATACAGGTAAACTCCAGTAATCTTTACTAAGCACATGTCAATAAACAAGATTTGATACTCAGTACATTTTCTTCTTATTCATACAGTTCACAATTTCGCCCGTCATGATAAGTTTGCACTGGTCAGTTCCGACACATATATAAACAGCAATATTGTGCGAATTTCTCCATTTCTTGTATTTTTGAGGAGGGGGCGTGTCCCCTTGGATCCGCCTCCTTGGATCTTCCCTTCCCACTAAACCTATAGCGTGGGTCACTTGGTTCCGTCGTTATAGCAGCTGAGTCATGCTTTATCTGGAAGGACGTTCCCAAAATTGGGCTTGAGTCTTTAGTGGACAATGGCAGTCGACGCGTTCGATTTCGCATCTGTCAATTGTCTTTTCCGGGTATGCACGTTGGTCAAGTAATTATTAATTCCACCTATTGAACTGTAAGTAGCGAACACAAACAAACTCAGGGCATTCCATAAAAATATGTCGTATGTATGACAATAAAGCAAAAGATGGGTGCCCGTCCCTTACTGCCGATAAAGAAAGTGACTTGTTGGGTTGGGACCTATGCGACCTTAATCTTCTTATTCGCCTGATGAGGAGTTGGTCTAGTCACTGACGACCAATGGTTTTAAGAAATATGCACCACCTGTATCATCCACATGGGGATTAATGGGTGACCACTGCATGGATCCATAATTTGGCAAAAAAAGATCCCTCCCGGTTGGGGTTGGTTGGGGCGTATCAGGATGCAAATACCACGTTGTTAACTCGATCCCTCCATCAGCAAAAAATCTGCAAAAATGCTTTTTATGGGACTGCTCTTTATAACAGTGTTCCTTGCTAAATGCAGCCAACTCCAACTGAACTAAAAGTGTTTGAAGAACATTATCAAAGTATCAGTTGAATTATGCCTCAAGTCTCTCGAAATCACTTCACCGGGTTACCCACTTAAAATTACTTGAAACTGTTAATGGCCATTGAGCATGTTAAGTAGAAAAACACACGTTTATAACCTCCACCAGCTTAGCAGTCGTCGGCAAATATAAATATTAACGACTTATACTTTCACTGGACGGGATTTTTACCCGAAATTTCTCAAATTCCGTAAGTTCACTGTTGAAGTATACCCAAATAGCATGGTTAATTCCCATTAGCTTGCTTTGAACCCTTGACCCAAAAAATCCTACTGCAAAAAGCATGGTCCCATAGGACCGTGTACAAATCCTGCATGGTCCCATAGGACCGTGTACAAATCTTAATCCCATCTGTCAACACAAGGCCATTGACTTCAGCTCCTAAGCGGCTTATCAAAGGCAATCAGTTACCCACTATGGTGTGGCAGAACATTATTACAGACAAGCAGGAGCCATCAGCCAAAGGATGAGAGATGTTTATTCCTATAACTGCTATGAGTACACATAATAGGGTATATTTTATGTCGATTTGGGGTAGGGGAAAAAGCGTTATCAGAACTAAAATAAACATCAACCTAAAGGGCCCTTACATTTTTTTTGCTTCAAATTGTTGTCTAGGGTCTAGAGGACCTCTAGGCATCTGTTAAAACCATTGGGAGTTGGTAGTGTTCAACACAACTAAAGTTATAGCGCCCCTTCACACCTACTAAAAAATTTAGCGCGATGCAACCGCGCTGTGGCACGTCGCAGGGTTTTAACCCAATGACTGAAAATAATACTCCACATGATTAAGTGAGCCACTAATTTTCAGTCACAGTGTTCATCTTAAAGTAGGACATCGATTCCATTGCCATGTTGAGAGTCTGTTGTGATTGTGACGATACAGCCCCTTTAACTTCCAAAATAGGGTGTAACAGATACAAACGTGTGTTTGTGTGGATATATAGTTTATTGAAATTAATCAAATGAATTCCCAGAAAAAAAGGGAAAAAAAGAAAAAAAAACAATGTCAAAAATCGTACGGCAGATAAAAATTCCTGAGCAGAAATACCGATTATATATTCCCATTAATTGTCACAAAGTATACAAAGCAGACAGATATACCATTATTATACATAATTGATCACACCTTTTATAAACATTCTTATAAGAGACTTCTTTGTCTTTTTTTTTTATTCAGATACTATTCTAACTTGAGAAGAACTATAATTATGTGCCTTCGGTGTCTTTGTTGACAGTCATGGTGCAGATGCCGTGACCAACGCTATCTGCGAGTGCTCTGTCTGTTACGAAGGAATGTTTTGTGACATGCATAAGTATTGGAATCAGCCCAGCAGTGACTGTCCACAACATTGAATTCCTAAGTGTATCAAATTTTGTTGTATTCCAAAATACTTTTCTTTTCCTTTTTCAGTATGCTTTCCACAGCTTTTTCCATAATGAATCGAATTGAACTCGTCTTATGCAATAACCACGTTATTACATTATAGAATCACCCCAACCAACATTCACTACGCCCACAACTCAAAGAGACTCAAGAGAAAGCGTACACTGTCAGATTGGCTTTTCATTGTCAATGCTGACAAGACCACTGGTAGATTTTACACCAGGTCAAAGGCTTAAAGGGAAAGTATCGTCACAAACAGAGCAGACTTTTAACAGGGCATGGAATCGGTGTCCGAGTTTAAGATGAACACAGTGACTGAAAATTACTGGCTCATTTATGCAGCAGCAACGGTAATATGACCTTATCATGTGTCACATGATAAGGTCATATTATCGTTGCTGCTGCATAAATGAGCCAGTAACACTCAGTGTTATTTTCAGTCACTGAGTTAATCTAAAACTAACACTCCGATTCCATGCCCTGTTGTTCGTGACGATATTGTCCCTTTAACCATATAATCTTACTAAAAATAACATGTTTTTTCTTCAGGACCCCTCCTCTAAAATAGGTTTGGCCAATATTATCGGTGAAGGAAAAACTGATATTAACTCATAGATTCTGGTCATCAGTATTCGAAAAAAAAAAATGAACAAAACCAATGTAACTGCCATGTATTAAATTGTCTGCACTTTGCCTTTTCAGAAAAAGACGCATGCGCAGAGAATCCATGTCTTAATGGTGGAGCATGTAATAACTTCTTTACGTTTTACACTTTTTTTTTTTTTTTTCATTTCATTTATTATTTCTCAGGGAACAACAATAGACTCAATTCAATAACATAGAGCAAAGATTGCAAAACAAAATTTAAAACAAAACACAATTTACAGGAGACAAAACAAATATTGATGATGACAGCACCCCTGAAGGATTGCCAAAATGCGAACTAAATCACAGTCAAGTGGCTCTCCAAAATACTGACAATCATAGCACAACAACATACATGCAACACAAAAAATAAAATACAATTTCTTACAAATTTCTACATATATTAAAATCTATTTAAATAATGAAATATAACCATTATGTATTGTCTTACAACGATAAAACTGTAAAATCTAGCATTAACCAGATTATAAAAGGCTTAATTAGGTTATAACAGAAATTACATTGGAAATTCGACACAAACCCCTGGAGACAAGATATGCTTACGTAACTTTTTTATGAAAGTACTTAAACTTAATAGGATCTCCTCTTTAATGTCAGATGGCAGAATGTCCCACACTCGAGGAAATTTATTAAAAAGTGAATGATGAAGAGCATTTGTCCTAGCACTATTATGACAAAATTTTACAGTTTCTGTGTGCCTGGCATTAATTGAAATAAAGTCATGAATATTAACATCAAATTTGTTATACAGGCACTTTACTACAAATGATATTGATAAAAAATAGAGCCTGTTAATAAGAAAAGGAAGAGACAATTGATGACATCTAGATGAATAACAAATATCTACAGAATTATCAATACAATGCTTAGGAAGACCAAGGCAGGACCGTGTAAAGCGCCTTTGGACCCCTTCTAACAATTTCTGGTGTGTTTTAAGGCTAAGACACCAAACTGGGGCAGCATATTCTAAAACCGGTCTGCAGATGGAAGAGTACAATTTAATTAATACTTGAGAATTAGTGATTTTCACAATACGTCTAATAAAACCACACAACTTTGTGGATTTTGACAAAATACAATTAATATGATTTTTCCAGCTAAGGTCACGAGAAATATTGACACCAAGGTATTTATACTGATTAACAATTTCCAGCGTATTTAAACCAATTTTGTACACAGTTAAAGGAGGATGCCGAGAACGAGTTACAACCATGAGTTTGCACTTTTGAGAATTGAGAGTCAATTTGTTAATCTTACACCAGACACTTAAATTATTTAAATCATTCTGAAGTGTTTTTGTGTCCAACTCAGATTGGATGGGTCTATATAGGACTGTGTCATCAGCATACTGTCTGAGATCGGACAGGACACAGAATGGGAGATCGTATACAAATAAATTAAACAATAATGGACCAATAATAGAACCCTGGGGTACTCCTGAACAGACTGGAACCCAGTCAGAGCAAGTACCTTGGAAGATAACCCTCTGTGATCTATTACTTAAATATGACTTAAACAATTTTAATACAGAGCCACAAACACCATACTTATGTAATTTATCCAGTAAAATGCTATGACTAACTCTATCAAATGCCTTGGACCAGTCAAGAAAAATAACGTGTGCACGTGTGCAGCGAATTACCTTGCAAGCTTGATGCTCGCTGTCAGGAAGGTAAGAACGGTACAAATAGTAATTACTGTCTTAACGAAGGATTAGGATCAAATGCTGGCAAATTGATCCTAAAATTAAGGTTAACAGAAACCTAAACTGACAAAAAGAACTACATTTGTCGGTATTTACTGGATTTGCTTGATAGTCTTTTGCTTTTATTTAGATGTTTTTCTTTGTGACTCGTTTTTGCTGGAGGTAATTCAGTGGAAGCACATATACAAAGAAAAATTTTTGCGAAAAGTCATTGACAGGAATCTCTAAAGGCATATCAATAATTTACCATAAATACAATAATGAGTTGATCAGCAGATTTTTTTGTATAGATTATTTATGTGTTCAGGTTCAAATTCAGGTTCGATTTAATATATTGCCACTGTCACACGTGTATAAATTACTACTAACAACATCCAAAGGACAATGAGCTGGGAATAACTTCCACACATACTTGAATGGAATTCCAAACCTCGCCACTAGATTCTCCGCAAACAAAAGAGATCGCTTTCTACCCGGTGCGTGCCACACCTGCTCGTTCTGTGACCACACTTACATGTTAAAGAAATTACCAAATAAAGTGATATAGTCATAGAAAATGCACGGAGAAACACGTCTGTAGTATAAAGCACACTAGTAGCTGAGTACGAGTGCGAGTACAGACAAATTTACTCGAATACGACTATACGAGTAGGAGGACTCCACAACTCCAGAATACCAACGCTCCATCCCAGTTTAGCTTCCATCGTGAGCTGTATAACTCTAATCAAGACTCAATTTGTACTCAAGACTCAATTTGTACGAGTACGAGAACGAGTACTCCGGCTCTGGTAGTTATATTAGATGGCATCTAGTTGGTCAGTTTGTGAGTAATTCTGAGTGAGGTGCTTCTTAAAGCTTCTGCAGTTCAAACCAAATCATTGTGAAGAAAAACGGAATTACGAATGACATCAGCTGTCTTTAAAAATGAAATCTAAACTCTGTCATCAAAAGATTATGCGATCGGTTACGCCACCGGCGACTCTCACTACCTGAAGTTCGACGGACTGTGGCACAACTTTCAGGGCGAGTGTGAATACGTCTTGGTCAAGGAATGCGACCGAGCAAGAGAGCCTGGTGTTTCAGGTGGACGTCACAAATGCTGGAAAATCTGGGAATTTAACTGGCCTGATTTGTTTACGTTTGAGGTTCACGTACAGGTTCTCGGAACGGTAAGAACTAAGAAAGTTGTGGTTCATTTGATTAAACCATGGAGGAAGAAAAAACTAAGAAATAAATTATTTCTCTATGAATTGGAATTAAATTTCTAGAAATAATGCCATAGTCAATAAATATTACAATTCTTTTGCTTATAGATTAGATTTAAAGCATAACTAGAAGTTTATTTAGCTTAATGATACGGATAAAAATTTTAAACACACATTAAAGATTATTTTATTTCAAGTGCATTTCATACCAATAAAAGAATTTTGCACTGAACATTTAGAGCTAAACATTTGATGAGTTTGTTTCTAACCATAACAAATGGTCCCTGCTACTTTATTAAAAATGACATATCACCTAAATTGTCACGGAGCTTTAAGTCTCAATCGATAATGATTTGACCGTTTCCGTTTTGTGTATTAAACGGAAAATAACAATATCCGTATTTGATTCTTCAGGACATTCAACTAAAGCAAAGGGGGTGTTTTCGTGGACGGACGCCTTATCACGCTGCTCAGTCAGCCGCAAGGACTGTGGGAGGCAAATATTTTGGGGGATAAATTTACCGACACCAAAACTCAAATGAACCGACAAAGTATGTCAATCTTTAGCAGACGTTCAGAAGTTCAGAAAGTACTAACAGTTTGTGAATTTACCGACAGACACTATTTACCAACAAGTAGGGGCTTCCCCTGCCCCCTTTGGCTCAGTCACTGCAAGAAATAAATGATTTAAGTATAAACTAAAATGATTAAACTAATAGGCCTAACTTGTAAAATTAACGATTGAATCAAATATAATTTTTATATTATTTGAAAAATTACATTGTATTTGGTATTATTATGACAATGAGCTCCCAGAAGGATCAAGGCCTGTCGCCTTGCCGTCGACGAATGGTCACTACACGTACACACATGTACAGTGTACTTGTACATTATGCATGGATCCGTGCACTTTGTGCATGTGCGCCGCGACCAAGAGTTTGGATATCTAAGCGGGGCAAAATTATGCGACCAAACCCGCGTTCAGACTTGACTTGGTCAAAGCTACTCCAGCGTGCGTGCTGGATTTTCCATAGATATATATAAAGATATAATACACATAAACTCTCGATTACAGAAGATCCAAGGCTGTTGTACGAGGTCGCAATGCACAACCGTACCCACAACTTAGTTATTGATCTCGCTATACAGTGTATGTGTGTCGGGGACAACGCCCTCTCCGTGTGTGCTCAATTTCGTTAATCAGAAATCGGTACAACAGCCTTGGCCAAGGCTTACACTAGAGAGGCGCCGGCGGACATAATGGGCAGGACATAATGTGCCTGCGGACATAAAGCGCCGGACTTAATGGGCCTACGGACATAATGGGCCCGCAGACATAATCGGCCCGCAGACATGATCGGCCCGCAGACATGATCGGCCGAACATATTGGGCCCGCGGACATAATGGGCTGGACATAATGGGTCTGCGGACATAATGGGCCTGCCGACATAATGGGCCTGCGGACATAATGGGCCGGACGTAATGGGCCCAAATCGGTTCGCGGACATAATGGTTCTTGCGGACATTATGGTCCTTAACGCATGTTCAACCAGTTGTATTAATTTCCAGTATTTATTACTTTGTTCTTATCAGGTGTTTGTGTTGAAACAACATGGTGATATATGTATCGATGGAGTGGACATAAAGCTACTGTCAGTAGAGGGTGTCAACATTTGCGGTTCACTGGAACTGAAACGGTACAGTTATATTCGTTAATATCATTTCAAATAAAGAGAACAGTTTACAAAAACTGCAATATCCTTAATCACTGGTAAACCGTTTTATCAAAAGACATTTATTTAATAAAAATAATTCCAATTAACTATTTTATTTTATTTTGTAGATTTTGTTTACGAGTTTTGGATTGTCTGTCAGTTGGGACGGAAAGCATTCAGCAGAAATAACCGTGCCACCCGAGTACCACGATGTTGTGCGGTCTGTGCAGTAACTACGATACAGCAAAGGATAATGACTTAATGTTTCCAGATCGCTCAGTGGTAAGTCTGTCATTTTGCAGGAAACCAATATGCTTACTTTCCTATGATTTTCATCAAGGGACGAAAGAAAAAAAATCTTCCTAAAGGGAGAATATCATCACGATCAACAGGACATGGAATCGGAGTGTTAGTTTTATATTAACTCAGTGGCTGAAAATAATACCCCAATAGGTTATAATGCTGCAGCATAAATGAGGCAGTAAATTTTCAGTCACTGTGTTCATCTTAAAATAGGACACCGATTCCATGCCCTGTTGAATATTTGCTCAGATCATGACGATATGGGGTGTCGTGGCCGAGCGGTGTAGCTTACCGGATTCAAGTTCTGGTGTTAGCAACATAATGTGGGTTCGAATCACGGCCGTGACACTTGTGTCCTTGAGCAAGACACTTAATCATAATTGCTTCTCTCCACCCAGGGGTTAAATGGGTACCTGTGAAGGCAGAGTTGGTTTGCTCTATATGCGCTAGAAATGGCAGCAATTGAGCTGTATACTCCCCAGGGAGCTGAGATGGTTTCAGGAATGATTTATGAGCCTTATGAGCCTTATGAGCAGGGATAATAATATAATGCGCCTTGAGCAACACTTAGTTGGTGGATACGTGCGCTATATAAATCCACACATTATTATTATTATTATTATTATTATTTTCCCTTTAAAAGTATACCTACCCTACAAGCTTCGACTTATTATGCATCGCCTTCGGTTGGATAATGCTCCACTGACGTGATTAAGTTGACACTCAGTATTTATTTATTTGTTTATAATTATCATAACATAAATTAATACAAAACAATTTTTTATAGCTTGATGAAATTCTTGCGTCGGGTGATAAACAATTGATTTTAATTTTGCCCTACACAAAACAATTGCTACACAGGTAAATATTTTATACTTTACCCTAAACTGGGGGATACTTTTCTATGACCTCGATCAAAAATAATGTTGCAGTCCCTCCTTTGACAAATTTCTTACTATGTGCCTGGTCATTGTCTTCACGTTTCCACCCCACCATGATCTTGATCAAAGGATAAATACAGATTCTGCTAGCTTCCAAACTCGGAAAACTAGGGTTTCGATTCACATTACTCTAACAACCTTCTTTATGTTCAGACATAAGACGATACTACAGCGTTTGCTCAAAGTTGGATTGCAGACAACAAAAGGTGCTCTTCGGATCCAGTTAATGTCGACCCATGTCAGACTTTTGCAAATCTTACCATTGGATAAGAATTATGCTTTGTCAAGCAGCAAAACGGTGGGTAGAAACGAAATTGTTCGCTACAAAACGTTTTGTTAATTGCACCATGATTTTTTTTTCTCAGAATATATCACTATTACGTAAAAAGTCATTTTTTTCTTATAAACTTACTAAAATTTTCTTTATGAAAATAATTAGAAATAAAGAATATAATATTTATGCAAGAAGCCTTTTCTAACGGGTATTTTCATTTATTTTGTACATAAAACTACTGCAACGATCAATCGCTGACTGAGGGCGCTCTTCAGTTGGCACACGAAGAGCCGTAATAATATAATACAGAGTTGCGATATGAGAGATATTACCTGGATTATCTGGATTCAAAACAGATGGTTAACGTCCAGGTAAAATGCAAATGGCCACAGGCAATGCCTGCACGAAATACACAGAATCAGCAACCGTTTTGAACCGTTTCATGTTTTCCCTTTTATTTATATATTTGCAATAACTTGTTTCTTTATTTTCATTTTCGGTTGTTGGTCCATAGGTCCCTTTTCAGCATGCAGTGCCTATCTCAATCCAGATCCCTATTATGACGCTTCTGTCTATGACGCATGCGCCACCTTACCTGATGTTGACGTCATCTGTGACGTTATAAGCCTTTATGCCGAAGCCTGCACCAGCCTGGGCTTTCCACCCACGCCTTGGAGACAATGGCGGATCCAGGGGGGGCCAACGGGGGCCATGGCCCCCCCCAAAAAACCGAAGCTGTACGCCCCCCCCCCCCCAAAAAAAAAAGAAAAGAAAAGAAAAGAAAAGAAGAAAAAAAAGGGGGAAAAAGAGAGCCTAAAACACACCCCACAACTTTACGCCCCTCCTTGTGCAGCTAAGTCTTGCTTATACGTTCAGCTTTTGTTAAAGTATGCAAATTACAACACACTGATTGGCTACATGAATGTGTTCATAATCCTACTCACGATCCAACATTGCCACAAAATTTGCAATGGTAGTTTGTGCAGTTAAGCCAAGCTGCATTAGACGAGGCGTACACGGTGATTGTATGCATGGCTTATGCACACGCGACTGGTTGTGTGGGGTTTCCTGGATATTAGGTGAGCCATGCAACGTCCGCAATGTAGGCCTACGTTTAGACTTGGCGCGAACATCGCGTGCATAAAACGCATTTCAATCTTGTGAGTACGAGCAGGAGCAGTGACTTGAAAGATTCGTCTTCCATCCTCATATGAGCAGTAAGTATCAACGTAAAATACAGTGGGCTGTTTTTGCAGCACTGTGTAGTTTCTTGCTTTAACTGATTGTTGTTGTTTCCTCCAATCGCCACATTTTGCCATACAGGTATTTCAACGACCATTATAGGGCTCATATACAGTGGAAAAAGCTAATCTATTTATGAATAATATTTGTCCGCTCAGAGCAACCAGAAGCTAAGCATTTCCGGAAACCCTGCATTAGTCAAGTGGTTAGACCGCAGGACCTAGCCTACAATCACAAGGTTGCGGGTTCAAATCCAAAGCTTATCACTGAAATTTCATACTAAATCAAGTATTGTCGTCTAGACCCACAAAACAAACAAACCCCACCAGAAACGTTTTGCGCTCGCAAATACGCCCCTCCACTGAGCATTTGGCCCCCCCTAAACTTTGGGCCTAGATCCGCCGTTGCTTGGAGAGAGGAGGAATTCTGTCCTGAGTTTTCATACTTTAGTGTACTTTTCATATATGTATAAATGGAAGTACAAAATTGGTAATGTTGGCAAAACTGGTTATTATGAGTATGGTTACTTTCTTTGAATCAAGATGCACGTTTAACAACCAACCTTTCAGATCAAAGAGGAGTCTAAGTCATGAGAAAAAACGTTATTTTAAAATAAATTTGTACAGAAAATACTTATATTTGTTCGTGTTTGTCTGAAATTAGAGAGCTTCAGACAAAATGCACATTTTGAAAAGTTGCCGGACGGGTTTTTTGCTCCAACTGTTATCTTATAGAGCGATGAAATTCTTGTGTCAATCGCAGTACCCACTGTTATTATAATATGATTCTAGCCTGTCAATCGGCCTCAGACAAGCTCGGTGGTCAAGAGGTTAAGACGTGTGCACTAGTAAGCAGTTAGTCGTGGGTTCGAATCCATGTGGATTTTTTTTTTTTACAGACACACGGAAAGCACTGAGTATACAGTGTTTTATACATTACGTTGCATTGAGCTGAAACTTTCACAGTTTGATAATTTAATTAATATTGATTCGAAGAAAGTAAGCTTACTTAATAAAGCAGTTTTTTCAAGTTACAAAGGTTGCACATTCCCTTTAAAAGCGAAAAATGCAATACAAACATTTGATTATAATTTTGTTTGGAATGTAATCTTGAGCTCTGCAGGGGTTCCGACAAATATGCAACTCATTGTCAATTACATTAGCTATTGGCGCATTACGAGAATAAGTGGCAGCACATCAAACATAATTATTTCAATCACTAGGCCTAGCCAAACTCTGGGGACCACCATACATAATACTGCACGCGCACGTGCTGTAACTTGGCAACGGGTCACCTGGCAACAGACAAGTTTTTTGAAAAGTTATATAAACTTTTCAAAATTGAGGTTCCTCTACCAGTCCATAACATGATGTGGCAATGGGCCACCTGGCAACGGGCCAATGTTTCGAAAAGTTAAACAAACCTTTCAAAATTGAGGTTCCTCTACCAGTCCATAACATAATGTGGCAATGGGCCACCTGGCAACGGGCCAATGTTTCGAAATGTTAAACAAACTTTTCAAAATTGAGGTTCCTCTACTAGTCCATAACATAATGTGGCAACGGGTCACCTGGCAACTGGCCAGTGTTTCGAAAAGTTAAATAAACTTTTCAAAATTGAGGTTCCTCTACCAGTCTATAACATGCGAACTTATGTTAGGCTGTAGCAAAAGGCGTGGCTAGTCTGCAGTTCCCTTGAAGAATATTATTACCATTATGAGTGTTACAACTAAGGGTACGTTCACGTTTGTCAATATGTTCACGGAGGTACAAAGCCATTTCTGTAAAGGGGTAAGGGAGTTGCCAGTTGTGTACGATTTTAACATATAACGTTAATTGTAGTTTTACAATGTCATTTGCAATGTAGAGAGAAAAAAGAGTGAGAAAAAATGTTGTAAATTAGGGCCTGCTTATTCAGCAGGAAAACATGTTGACGATTTAGTACGGTCTTGAAGCATAATTGTGTCTTTTTAAATTAATCAGACAAGGTTTTAAAATCAAATGAAACACAGTTATGTTTGGGGTTTTCTTTCACCCGACCGTATATCTCACAATTTCAACACGCTTAGGCTATACCAAATATTTATAACCAAACATTATATACATGTCACCTGAAAGACGAAAGCGTCTGTTTTGTACGCTTTAAAAACAAATGTAGGAACAGTTTAAGATTTCTTTATTTATCATTTAAATCACAAACGGTGTTTTGTTTGTTTTAAAGATTGGTGAAATTCTTGCGTCGGGTGATGTTCTTTTTTATATTTGTTTTGTCTTACAGCATTTCATTGTCCAAGCGGTCAATACTACTCTAGATGTGCTCCCCAGTGTCCAGAAAGGTGTGCCAGTCATGAATCCAACATGGATAGGGCTATCTGTGGTTCCTGCATGGAAGGATGCGTCTGACCGCCTAGTTTCAAAGGCAACGATCAAGAATGTCTTCTTTCAAGCCAGTGCGGCTGTTCGGACAACGGATATTATTTTCCGGTAGGTACTGACCCCTTGGAAAACGAAATGATTAGGCGTATGCCTAAGCCTAAACGACGGGATGCCTGCCCGCTGCGCCCCGTCGCCCCCGCGCCCAATCAGTGTTACTGATAAGGTCTAACATCGGTATTGTTGGCAAAACTGCCTCTAAAAGTAGGCCTATGCTTTCAATGAAGATTTACATCACACAACAAACCTATGGAAGTGTCTGGTCAGTGTGTCATCCAAGTCATGGGTTTAGTGTGAAAAAGAAGGAAGATTACAGAAAATATTAGTTTTGTTTTGTTTTGTTTTGTTTTCGGGTAATTACCTACCGGTACCTTAATACGTTTGATTAAGATTAAACATATTCGATTCAAGTTATGATTTCACATTTAAATTTATGACTTGTTTCTTTTCAAATTTGCATCAAGGTTGAGGATGAATGACGATCCAGCGCCAGCCACTAAGATGCCATGATAATGCAACGTGTGGGGCTACAGAGGGGCATCGTGCATGCGTATGCATCGAGGGTTACCTTGGCGACGGCTTTAACTGCACCACAGTTGAGACGAGTTTAATTCACAAACAGTGAGCATATTTTTTGTTCAGATCTTTGACCGCAACACAAAACTACCACTTGAAAGGGTATTTTACATGGAGACAGTCTAACCCTTTTCCTGGTTATAATCGGCCAATCACAGACGGACACGCTCCCATATCTTTTATGAAACGCGGTGATTGATTGGTCTGGCAATAAAGTAAAAGTCGGGTCATTATGAAGCAGGTAGAACTCATAATGACAAGGCCACACAGAGGGTATACATTCATCAAAATATTGCCCATCCATCCATCCTAATTTTGTTGAATGAATTTGAAAGAAATTAGACAGGCAGAACGCAAACAGAGGTCAAATGATTTCAACATTATTTCACCTTTTCTACGTCAATCGATCGCGATGACGACAAAGCGAACAAAAGCCCTTTCTTTCACTTCTGTTTATAGAACAGCAATTCAAAAGCTTTAGAGTAAATTTGGTTAACGAAGGTCAGTCGAAAAAGTCTCAAGCGAAAGTTTTAAACCATATTCTATATGAAAGACTGAAATTGCGATTACTAGGTTTAAATAATGTATTGAATAAAACAATACAAGTAAAAGTCGATTCAGCCTTACATCCCTTTTGGATCATAAAATTAAGCTTTTAAATACCATTTTTGTATATTATAATGGGGGTAAGTTCCAACTGTAAGAAGAGCTGGCCGTTCGCAAACACCGTGCAGGACTTATCCTACCCTGAGCCAGGGTCAATTGAAAAGGAGACAGGCACATTGGCAGCAGGCATTACCGACATTTGCATGACTTAATTTACTTTAAACGCTTTAATAGCTCGTAGTTTTTCCACAGTCAGATATGATGAAACAATTCAGATTTACACAACTAGCCAAGAACACATACCGATACTCGTATTAAAAAAATCTGAAATTGAAGCAATTTCCTTAAATATCATACCTTCCGTGGTTGGTTATTAAAACATCTGCACTGTGTTCAAGATTTTTGAAAATGTACCTAGTTAATATCGACTGATTTAAGTTTCATTTCATTCAGAAACATTTATGTCCTCTTCATGGCAAAATCAACAATACACAGATCTACATGTACACTTGTATCAAGGTATAATGGACAATATACAGACCTTGTAGACTTGTATCAAGCAGAGCTTGAGAATGGTAGGTCTATGCTTCGGAAATTCAAACTCTGTTATACTGGTGTAAACCAGTATAACAGAATACCTGTATAGCTGGTCCGCTCAGACAGATTCAGTCCGATGATCCTCGATGTAAGTTAATGACTTAAGGCACCGCTACCAAGTGTGCTCAGATTTTGAAAAATCACTGAAGTACACCTGGTGGCGATGTCACATGTCACATGTCACGTGATAATGCGCATGCGCCGAAATCCATCTACTCCTGTCAGCGAAGAGACTCTCTCAAAGTAAAGAAAATGCACAGCTGAAATGAAAAAAAACAAGCAAACTATGTCTTTCTTGTGCCATGTCATTAGAAATTGTATTTTTGCATTCAAGATCATCCACTGGACCATGATATTATTACTCCATAAAACGCCATTACGGCAAAGTGCCATTACCGGTGGGTTCGAGTCATGTGGAGACCTTTCAGTGAAACACTGTTTTCAAAGGTTTTCAGGGAAAAACAATACAAACATTAATATAAGTATAAACAAAACATTGCACGAGCTTAAAAAAGAAACGAAACATTGCACAAAACACTCATCACGAGTGCCGCCATCCGGATCCCAAGCAAAGACCCAAGTGAAGACCCAAGTGCGAAGCCCCCCCCCTAATTTTTTTTTTTTATTATCATCTTAAAGTATACTTGGTGTCATGTTGGTACAATCATCAATCATCTTTAGAAACTATTCTGTCTGAAATGTTTTCATCTTAGAGACAAAAAGGAATTGATATGTAAAAAACGCGAGCCCCTATTATGATGAAACTTTCATAGGTTTTGATGATATATTTATTAATAATAAGAGTGCTGTAATTAACTTAAGCATCTTAATATAGATTCCCTGTACGGTAGTTATACACATCTCAAATCCATCGAAAATGCATTTGTGGGAAGTAGCTTGCACACCCCCAGCTCACTGATCCGTATGCAGTGATATTGAATTGTTCACGAACTTTTACACATTTAACAGAGAGATCCCAAAACCATCGAGCTGAAACGTTCAGGGATCGGTTTCTATGTTTTTCCCCTTGAAAGTAAGTATTTAAAATCTATATAGTGATATTTAACCAATGATACAAGTAAATGTCCTTTGATTCAGCCATATGGTGTATATTCTACCATTAGTTGTATGTTATACTTCGTTAAAAGAAAGTCCTAACTAGTTTAATCAGGGGCTTTGCAATACAAATTCAGATCACTTACTTGAAAAAGCGAACAATGAAACATTCATATTTATATTTTCAAGCCACACGAAAATTTGCAGGAAAGTTAGTCAGTGTGACGTATGTTCTACAAGAATTGTTTCCACAGACACTCAGAAAGCACCGAGTACCGTGTATACAGTGTTTCATACGTACGTCGGTGTAGGGGGGAAATCAAATCAATTGTTTATCACCCGATGCAAGAATTTCATCAATCCATAAGAAATATTGACCTACCCACTCTTTTAAATATTACAATTGAAATACAGTCTAAACATTGAAACCAGTGACGGATCTTCCGCATGCTTGTCGTTTAGTTTTGAAAAGATTGAGCATGTGATAATGACTGTCACTTTTGAAAAGAGTTGCATGTGCATACCAATTTATGAACACAAACGGCTTTATTATGTAAACGCATTCATGCTATGGCTGTCGCTTGTACACTAGGCTGGCTCCCTGGCTTTGTGTATTTCTGGGTCCCTACATCACTAAGCCGAAATCTACCGAGATTTGATATTGTAAGGGTCGCGTTAGCCGTACACACAATGGGGGAAATTTCATGGGAACCGGACTGGGCGCATTCTGATTTTACCGAAATAATAACGCAGTTAATACCAAACAGCATACCTGAGAACCATACAGGGAGAACGGGCCGCTCCGGCCAGTGTTGTTGAATAGGTTTCTATGCGGCCCGCCGACGCTTGAAATAATAATTATTTAGCCGCGGGTAGTTACTTATGTATAGCAATGTTATAATGGAGGTGCTAACAATAACATACCCTGGCTTACCAATTCACCTCGACCTTTTCCCACACTAGAAAACCAGAAGAGGTTTATTTTGGCAAAAAAGATAACTGTAATGTTTTAAGAGTAATAATAATCATGTACAAAATATTGAGTATTATAAAAGAAATATCGTCAACATTCACCATAACTTAGTTTCAGTTTGTTGGGATGTTTTTGTTTGTCTGTTGGTTTGTTTGACTGTTTGTTTTTCTCTTTTTTTTATTTTTTTTATTTAAAAAAATAAATAAACCAGAACTGAAGACGTAGAAAAGATACAAATAAACAAAATAAACGAAATAAACAGCCCCAAGCATATGTAAAATAAGAACACGCCTAACTAAAAGCAACTGATAGTTTTGGTTACTTTTCAAAGTATTTGTATAATCATTTCTGGCTTTTCTCCATTCCTTTCTCATCGAGTATCTGAAAAGCACAACCATTTGTGGACTTCCTATCCAAATTCACATAAGATTTGTCCGAACCACACATTTTGGAATGTTTTGGTTGTCGGTCGGGCCGCATAACATATATTGTCATGATCTTTACTGGACGGTACTGCAATTGCAGGCAGTTTAATGTAAAATACAAATTGCTTCATTAATAATCTTCTGATATTGTTGTGTTGATTGGATTTAAATGCCTCATTTTAAACTCCAGTTATGCAGTCTTCTATTCTAAGTGACAGAAGAGGAGACGATGTGGCTTGTAGTTCCTCATTACCTACAAGAAATATCCCGTTTCACTCATTTCTCATTCAAAAGCTAACTTTATGTGAAATTGCTAACGGTACCAATCAGTCTGACAAAATACATTCTGACTAAAGTGCTTTCATTTTAGATACAACACAAAACAATTATGCACTTAATATTTTTCTCCGTGTGTTTTCAGTAAAAATTTCGAATGCTTTTTGACACTTTTCTCATGACTTAAACTCCACATTGAGATAAAAGTTTGTCAGGTTGGTTGTTTAATGTGTATACCTATCTTGATTCAAAGAAAGTAAGCATATCATACTAAAAGAGGCAGTTTTGCCAACATAATCATGTTAGTATCTTTCTTTTGAATCAGTTACTACAGGGTTGCAGTCTGTTTATGTTTTCTTGTTTATACTCTGAGTGGGGGTAACTAGGGGCGTACACCTATATAATGGGGAGGGGCACGTACGTGCCTCCAGTCCCCTTCCCTCATAGTTACACCCCGACTGAATTAACGGCACTATACACTTTTCATACAATTTATGTAATTGTATCCATACTTTAAAGAAACAAGAGAAAAGCAACGTGTGAAATGTTTAGCTTATTTCGTTGTCGTTAACGAGAAAAGATTGAAAAATGCGCTCGGGCTTTTCGTACTTATTTAAATGTGGAATTTTCGTCTCATGAAGTCAAAAATTCACTTGGTAGTTTTTGCTAAAATTATATCACCTCACCCAGAAAGATTTCAAGTGATTTTTTTAATTTTTAATTTTTTTTTTTTTTTTAACAGTTTGTTTAGATAATCAATAGTAAAATAGCGCAATAGCACACTTATGGCACTTCCACATTGGCCTCTGAATACAAACCACGTAGACATAATTAAATTACTTCAAACCACAATGTAAGTGTTTGGTTATTCGTGCATGTTTATCTGGAAAAGTGCGAATTTAGTCCTGTCGAAACCTACAATAAAATGTACAAATAAAGTGTGGACTTCGGACTCGGGCATACGTCTGTCCGTGCACGTTTTCATTTTACCAGGATATCCGCCGCGTAAGAGTGGGGTTTTATTTGCAAATTCTTGCCAATACTTGATGTGTAAAGGTTTACATTTATAGCTTTTTTGATCAGTTTGTACTAGGAAGAAGGTCATTTTGGGACAAGTAACAATGACACCACTGTTCCTAGTATTACTGGTTAAGTCTGCTTACAAAGTAACCCATGTCTTTGGATTAGCATTATAGAGTGTGCACAGGTTGCAAATGCCTTATTCATGGAACCCAAACATTTCTCTTTGATGTTAATTTTGAAATGTTACTTATACCAAAGCTTACATTTGTAATCAGATGAAGGCCTGTATGCCTGTAAGATATTCCATTGTGTGTATGTATCGTTAAAATCACTCATAGAAAACGACAAGGAGAATGAAATCCTGAAAAGAATGCACACGCTTGTTAAGGTACTATATTTTACACTTTTACACTATGTTACACTGCCTACCTGATTGTCTACGTATTCGGTAAATGTATCATAACGAATAGGCCTACCATTAATCCTATAATTAAACCAACATAATAACAATCTGGATAAATTTTATTAAATTACTTTTCGTTGAAATTTTCAGTAATTAAAACTACGATAATTACCTTTTATCATTCCGAGGTAGGCTATGTGCATTTATTTTTATAAACAGTGTTTGCCGCTTTCAGGTATATTTTAGGAAAGGCAATTAAGGCACTCACGCATTATATATATTGAGCCACGCCCATTTTTGTAATCATTACAAAATCTACTGAACAAGATCTAACTTGTGTCATAATAGGCTATCTGCAGTAAAACCGATATTGCTCACGATTCGCCTTTCTGCAGACTACGTCTTGATTGAATACCTATGATTTATAACACGAAAGGAAATCATCAGTCTTAACCGTTTCATATTACTAGGTAAAACTCTTCTGATTACTCACCAATGGTCCCAACTCCATCCACTCCACAAACCCGTACCTGTCTGGCCACCGACACTACGGATTCTGCGGTGCGCACACCGATGACGTGTCTAAAAAAACTTGATATCAAATTCTATAGAGAGTTATCAAAAGAATATTTTTCCTTGACCCAATCGTGCCCCAGCAGTGAATTCACTTTCTGTTAAAGATATGCAAGTCATGGAAGCCCTGTTACTTGATTGGTCGATGGACAAAGTCCAATTTGAATATGATAGTGCAAGAGCTCACCTGTATAATTAAATTATCACGAGCCGTACAAATATTCAAGGTACATGTTGCGCAGCACGCACAGTTTGTTCTGCTGTGTAACAATGGCGCCAGTCAACCATTCAGCCTCAACCGAACAAATATCACCTGACATCTTTTATGCCATTATTTGTTGGGGTTCCATTGGAAAGCGCTTAAACATTTCAGATTTTTTTAAAGTCTAAATATGGACTGTGCAGCAGCGGAGTATATGAACAAGTGGCGACCTCATAAAAAGCTAGCGTATTAGATGATAGACTTAATAATACATGCATTTCTATTTTGATTGATTCAATTAATTTCGTATTTTAGCCTGCTGTTTTAACCTAGCATTGTACAATCCACTGTCTATAGGATTTTCAGCTTTGCGGGTTTGTTTGTGTCTGTAGTTGTAACAAAGTTCTCGTCATCGTAACTAATATGCAAGAAATAAGCCACTTTTGTTAAAATTGTATTGCATTGTGTTTAAACTTTTGATAAGATGTCTGTAAATGTGTCCAATATATATATTTTTAGAATCAAGAGATCTGTATAGAAATCAACACGTGACGTGGAGGTTTCCGCTTAGTTGGTTTTGTCGACAAAAATTGTAAAATGCATGACGACATTTCGTATTATTCTAACGTGCAATTTACGTATTACAAAAACAACAATTCAGTTGAGAAATACTTTTACTACTCTCTTAATGTAAAAGAGTGAAAACCACTCTTTTAAAGAGCTATATGGCGGACAAGTCTTTTTTTGGAGTGAAACCCACTCTGATTCGAGTGAAAAATACAGTAAAAGGATACCACTAAATTCACTTTTTATTCACTACTAATATTACTCTTTATCCACTCCAAAAAGACTTGTCCGTCATATAGCTCTTTGAAAGAGTGGTTTTCACTCTTTTACATTAAGAGAGTAATTTTACTCAAATGATAGCATCTCAGACCGAAATATTCCAAGGAATTTGTGATACCACCATCAACTTTACACCAAGTAAGTCTTACGTAAAAATGTGACCACTTCGAGATTACTAATTGTGTAGGGGGCCATTACTGAAGCAGGAAACGGTCCTCTAAATCACATAGGTCTATAGGTGTTTTTATGAAGGTTGTTCGAGTGTATGATTTGAAAAGAGTAAATATCTCGTCGTGCTCCAGTGAATAGCATTGAGGGGGCCGATACCAACGGCAGACAAGGAAGGTCACCTCATGGGTCAAATATTTGCATATCAAGGAAAACTAAATGCGGGTATGGAAAAAAACATTTTTAGTGTGTAGGCCTACACCCTAGGTTGCTTGGCATAAAAATTTGGGGGAAACTACGGTGTAAAGCCTATTGTTGTGGACCCGTGTGAACCACACTAGTGAATGCATACCAACACAATACAACCCTGTGCCCCAGACGGACGCATAGCTTACAATGAATTATTACTGTCAAAAGAGTATTTCAAGCTTGATTTTTATAGAGTTACTATGCAATGCTCAATAGAACTTCTACTCAGGAATTTGCCCTACCTTCTGTTTTGGTTTTAAATCTCTTAAGTTATATAGGTTCATGATTAACATTTGATTTGCTAACCTATAACCATTTTCATGGTCATTGCATTTTTTTATGTTTAAATGCAAGCAAAAGAGAGAAAATGTATATATTATTATTTTGTTACCCTTAATTCGTTTCGGATCGGGATCTCATTCGATAGAATCATTCTCAAAAAAATCTTCCGATTTTAGGCTTTCTTTACACAGGTGCGACAACATTAATCATTTTGACAATGTGACAAAATCTTATGAAAAGATTTATGAATGATGATACTTTATATACTAGGTTATATAGGGTTCATTTTACCCTTGGGACTTCATTCGAATTTCAAATGACTTTGTATGAAAAACGGATGAAGCTTTGCAAGTTAATCATCGGGCTATATACCTGTTGAAGCGTTCTATACCGGGTCTTTCTCTTTGAAATACATCTGTGTCTTTATTCGAAAATACCCCAGAAATTTCCTCTGTAGTGTAAAAACTTAATTTCAAGCACAGGGTAAGTCAAACACGAATGAGCTTTGAAGACAACATCACTGTTTGGAAACATGCGTTCATTTCAGCCCTTTTAAGAAAATACATCATTTAACTCCCGGTAAAAGTTGTTGAAAAAACTTTCTATTATTTTGTAAACTGTAAATTGTTTATAATTTTAAAATGTTTTTACGTACTCTGTTTGTTAATTCAACAAAACAATTCTTTATTTTTTTCCCCATTTTTCATTAAGTTCTCGTTATGGACTCATTGGAATAAGATGAAACTTGCACAGGTTTTTTTGCTGTACATTATTCCTGATTCATTACTGGTTGTAACTTTAAGCTCAAGGAGAGTTAGCACAAATCTGTGAAACAGTTGTTAAAATACCATTCACATTTTAAAAATAAAATCACCATTAGGTTTGTGTTCCACAAAATGTGTCCTGGCCAGGATAGATAAATTTTTAGATGTAAAGGACTTTATAATAAACCGTTGTGGTCTGCGTCCCCATGCTCAAACTTCACCCTCCTACGAGCGTTCGAAATAAACCATATTACTGAGAAAGTGTTTAATGTATATATTTTTCATTTAATGAAAATGAAATGTTGCTTCGCATTAAAGGAATGTTTAGTCATTACATTGATGGCAAATCTGTTTCTAAAGGTATCCTCACTTTCTTTGAATCAAGATATTCATTCAACAACAAACGTGTGAAAGATACAGCTAATCACGTTTGGTAGAACATTCATTTTCAAATTCAAGTTTCCAAAACACAAGTAATTCATTCCCACAGTGGACAGTACCAGAAATCTATTACCTACATGAAGTCTGCCACTCGTGTACTAACCTAGTCCACGGCATGGCAGAGTACTCCAAGAACAATGGATTTGGCGTATTCTTGACGTTTTGTTCCACAAACTGACGCGCAAGGTCTCAAAAAAGAAGCAGTGTGGTAACTGGTATGTTGGGAGAAGTGTATCTCGCGCGCGCACCTTCGCGTTTATCGAACGCGCCTTCATTGTTCGCCACACAGAATGGTTCGCCTACGTCTAGTTTAAAGCCCGGGTTGCGTTCCGCAAATGTGTTCAACTTTTGCGAATATTTGCCATCACCCATTGTCGACGTCACGAATTTCTCTTCGCATTCGCTTTCGCGTGAAGTATGAACCGGCCTTTAGATTGCGTCTAGTTCTCTATCTCAACTAGCTAGCTTTGCGTGGAAACGCTTATATCCCATGATGCCCACGGTAGGCCGGGCGGGGGCGGGGGCGGGGGCGGGGGGGGGGGTATGCAAAACCTGTAGCCTGAAGATCTGACGTCACGCTTTGAGCTAGAGGAGCGTGAATATACGCCAGATCCTGGCCGTGCAGCCGCCATATTTTCCCCGATGCTGAACTTTGACCTTGGTTGGTAGCTAGCGTGCGCAAGCCTCGAAGCGTGACGTCATATCTTCAGCACAACGCGTTAACGTATCCGATGAAATCCTTTGAGTGGTACACCTGGAGCCTGTCTAGACAGGGCCGAAGGGGCCAGTCAACAAAACCCGTAACCAAGCTCGTTGTGCGTGCGCACATTTGGAGTACAATGCAGAGGTGTGGGTATAGCTGGCTGGCACATAGACTGGTCCCCTGTCTATATCCTTGATAGGATATAGACAGGCTCCAGGCGTACCACTCAAAGGATTTCATCGGATACGTTAACGCGCGCGTTGTGCTGAAGATCTGACGTCACGCTTCGAGGCTTGCGCGCGCTAGCTACCAACCAAGGTCAAAGTTCAGCATCGGGAAATATATGGCGGCTGCACGGCCAGGATCTGGCGTAATTCCACTGATCTCTATACTAGTGGATAGGAGATCGCGCCGATTGGCTGAAGCTCGATGTTCGCCAACTTTGTTCCCCCAAGACAGAAGGCACATGCGTGACGGCTGGACAGGTTTACTGCTACCCGACCGACGACAATGCCGAGTGCTGCTGAACCAGTTGTTGTTATTGTCTGTATGTAAACATGACATTTGACTCTTGGCCTTTTTGGGGGAACCAACATGGCGGCCGGTTACTTCAACTTTTTATAGGCCAATCAGCGCCCATCTCCTTATCCAGTTAGTATATAATATAGAGATCAGTGCGTAATTCACGCGCCAGCTCTGTAGCTCAAAGCGTGACGTCAGATCTTCAGGCTAGCTGGCACACTTCATGTAGGTAATTGGCCCGCCCATGACCGTATGAGGGCGCCATCACATATGATACAGGGGTTCGCGGAGGGCATTTTGCATTGTAAGCACTAAGCGCCATTTTATATGGACGGTCATTAGTGACCAAAAATTTTAAACATGGTTAGCAAGAGACTCTACCCACAATTAAAAATTTTACACCGGAGGTATTTAAGAGGAATATATCTTTGTAAAGTATGTTGATTTTATCAGTGTTTTTCAATAATTACAGTATTTAAAACAAACACTGAATTTCCGGTTTTATTTTGCACTGGCAGCCGCCCATAGTTTGGCAACCGTAACTATGGCTGTGACGTAGAAAAGTTAGTATATCACTGGTTAACCGTTCACGTGTGTATGCTACTGGCTCCATTCTAGTATTAACGGTTAGTATTAATGGCTGCTGAGATCTCCTTTTTTTCAGGTAGAAAAACTCCTCATACTTAATGATAAGTGCAGCAAGAGGTTAAAAAAACATAGGAAAAGGTATAAGATTTGTCGTGGATGAGAGGGTGGAATTCAGCAGTGAGAATTTCCGGTTTGCGTATAAAATGACTTTATTTAATTAATCATTCAAGCGACGCCGCCGCGACCGTACTATTGTGATATGTTTGTACAGTAAAGAGGCTGTAATTGTAAATGGAGCTCGCAGCTGAAGTACATTTCACCGCTAGAGGGCTACGATATGGATGAGGCGAATACACTTCTGACAGTGCTGAATTTAGGACTCGGTACCAAGTCTTAAAATGTAACAAAAAGTTATGGGCAATTATTTCACTTTACTTAAGAATGATAGCACTTCAGACAAAACTAATATCAGGGAAGATTGATACTACCATCAGCTTTATACCAAGTTGGTTTTACTCTACAATTCGATAATTTGTTTATTTTGGGGCGGGGTTTGAGCGGAACGTTTTAGTCAAATGGCAAACTCAACATTTAGGGATAAGGCATCAGGGTTCTTGGTTCAGATCGAAACACCCGTTAATGTATACACAACAAATTTGTGAAGCTGGATGTATTCATAGAGACAGGACTGTGTCCTTTTTCTATGATGTGTTTTAGTGCCAAAACCGCGGACATTTTTTCTAATATTCTTTTGTATTTCATTTGATACAACGGCTGGTCTTTAAAACATAATTTTGAATATGAAATCTAACCAACCAGCTTCCTTGCTTTGCCTGTTTCCTTGCTTGCTTTTTCGCTTGATTCGTGTTGATCTGCATAAGTGGCACTTTTAAAGGATTTCATTTTCCTGCAAACTTGCTGTTCGTTCATATTTGTTCGTGACTGATTGTGCATAAACATGAAAAATACGCAATCCATCGTATCGTCACTTTATGCAAAAACCATGAATAATAAATACCTCTTCAATTATTTATTTAGTTTGAGTTTTTTAAATTAACAACTCAGCAGCCTTCAACGTCAACTCAACAACCTTCAGCGTCAACTCAACAACCTTCAAAACGTCAACTCGACAGCCTTCAACGTCAACCCAACAACCTTCAACGTCAACTCAACAGCATTCAACATCAACTTAACATCCTTCAACAACAGTTCAAGTGACCACTACACAACCAATAGTCTTGTACAATCTGACCGTAACAAATAAAAACAGCACCTCCCTCACGATTTCATGGGCAGTCTTCGTCGAAGTTGCCGCTTTACAGGTCGAATTGCGCCCTCTGTTGGCTGGTTCAGGCTTCGAGTCCGCCGAGAGTACACGCTGACGGGTCTTAGTACGGCCAATACGTACGGAGTACGGCTTGCTTTACCCAAAGATAGAACTATCAAGAATGGTGTCTCAATATTCGAAAGTACATGTCAATAGAGATTTACAAATCTTCTATGTTCAGAGTGTAAGAAACAACTTAATTTGTTTTTATAATAAAATCACAGAAGCTCTTTGACATTGACATGTCAACTTGAAGTGTTTGCTATATCAAAATATAGCCATTTTTAATGTGTTTTTATATATTATGCAGTTGTTTGCTGAATGTTACTTTCGTGCAATTTTTAAATTGTTTTTTGTTTTGTTTTATATATTTTTAATTGATTTTAATGCATTTGTGTACATTTACCGTGTACATATTTTTATCCAAAATTGTAGGACTTTTCTGGACAGTACAAATTTCCATTTTGTAGACTAAATAAATATAAAGAAATCGAATGGAAATTGAAATAATAATAGATTCCATTCTGCCCATCAATATTTCACAGATGTGGCTATCTTTGGTCTTACTTTCGACACTGCAACGGGTGGCTCGCTTTCACTTACTTGGCAACTCTCCGGACCAGCAGACTGGATTGAAATACAATACAAACCTCCAGACGACACCTCTTGGCGACAGGGAGTTTTCGTCTTGGGTACACATACCACAACTGCATCGACACTTGATTGGTCTGACAGACGGTGATAGCTAGAGTGCATGCACGCAAATTAGACGGCACGGACGTTTGAGACGTGCAGTAATTTTTACCAAGGAGCCTTGTGCGAAGGGTGTAAGTATACTTATTGCAAGTAATTGTTTCTTCTTAACTGGTTGTTTTGACTGTTGACCCAAAATGTGCGCGCAGGGGCGTTTTTGACTGGTTTTCACTGTCATTTTGACCACCGTCAACAATACAAGACGATGCTTTTACCATTCAAAAACGGTCGACTCATTTTGACCTATAAATGTACTTACCACACGTAAGGTTTGACTGTGTTCCACTTTTCAGTGCACGAGATATACCTTGGCAAGTATATCAACATTTTGACAGATTTTGACCGTTGCAGTCACAGAAGGGGTAATCATACATTTTTTTCCTGTGGTTATTTTGAGAGACATGATTATTTGTTAAGTCAATATTATTTTCAACAAAAATTACGCGGCCTGTTCAGGCAAGTTCTTGCCAGCATGTTGGCAAAATATTTTTCCAAGGACGAATGAGGGTCAACTCTGTTACCAAAAGGTTTTAGAAACGAAAGTCGCACACATTCGTCTGATTGTGGAGATGTTTAGGACGACTGCACTAGAAAGCAGGTCATCGTCAGTTGGAGTCCTTCCCAGCGGCGTAGCCACGTGCCCCCCACAAATTTCCAGTGCCCCCCAGGTGACCCCCACGAAAAATCCACAGAAAGGAAAAAGAAAAGGGAAAAAACCCATACCCCCGGGTCTCCCCCACTGAAAAGCAATGCCCCCTGTGCCCCCCCCCCCCCACTGAAAAAGTCCTGGCTACGCCGCTGGTCCTACCCAAGTGGCCCATGGTTTTATCCCCAGAGACACTCTATTATTTTGTCTTGCATCTACAGCTCTACCGTACGACGGGGTATCTTCGCCAGAAGCAGTACCTCTGCGGCATTCCAGCTGGATACGAACCTGAACGCGGATATCCATACAGATAAGCAGTAGAAAATAAAAGCTGGAATTGCACTCCATAGTTGTAAACGATTACACTGGTCAACATTTTTTTAAAGTTGTCTGCTTCGGAGATAAAATGTGCTATTTATTATGGATTTTGATGTGCTGAATTCAAATACGACAATTAAAATTGCTGATTGGCTACTGTTTCCAAGATATTTAAGTTTACATTTTATGTACTATGTATATGGTGTACATAGCAGATTTTTAATCATGAATTGTAAACCTACAATCCCGGCCAAATCTCGCTGGGCCCCCCGGCCCCCTGACAATGTTGGCTCTTATTGGGCGGTCTGTGCTCCGGCTGGAGATAACAACATTGGTGGGGGGAGCGGGGGAGCAGGGGAGCGGAGAGCGGAGAGCGGGGACAGCGTAGGGTATGTTTATTGTCACGTGTCCCAACTATTTTGGCCGGGATTGTCTGAATTTTCTCTTAGTTTATCTACGGAGCCGTGACCAGACGCGGGCAAACCGCAGTCTTTGTCTTTGTCTCAAGGACAATACATTAAGGGACAAGGCAAGTGATGGTGTTGGTGATCATCTCATGATGATGATGATGCCAATGATGTAGGTGACGCTGGACGTCATCCTCATCCTCATTATCCTCATCATCTTCGTCACGCTCCTCCTCAAAATCATCATCCAATAATCAAAAATAATAATCAAAAAATAAAATAAACAATAAATAAATAAAAGTAATATTATTGTCGGTGTTGCGGACAAAAATACATAAACATTCTACTTGGTTGGGATTCGAACATACGATCTCCGCATTTCAGATCAGATGTCTTAACCACTAGACCACCGTGGCAACCTGCAAGCGTTCCCAGTTCGATACCCTTGGACGATGCATGGCTGCAATGCGCTTGCGCGCAAAACACAGATGATCAGAACTTTATTGTAGGGTGCACCGTACACGGTTCACCATGCCATTTTGGTCCATAAGTTCCCAAAAGAGAGTTTGTGTTCAACGCGAAAAGCACATTAAGATACACAAACAACATACAAGCCTCTTCAATTTGGTTTCATCCCCTCATTCCGTTATTTTGACGAAAAATCCAACGGTGATCCATCGAAACTAAAAAAGAAAGGAAGGGAGTGACTCTCCTTCTTTATTGTTCAGTGGTGAACCGTGGTTACATTATCCATCGACATATGAATGGGACCGAACTGGTATATACCACGGTGGTATAGTGGATAAGACACCTGTTGTAAAACGCGGGGATCGTGGGTTCGAATCCCACCCGATTAGAACGTTTGTATCTTTTTGTATAAAGAGTATAATTTATCACACGTTAGGGTAAAATCAACAATAATATTTTATCATTATTATAATTTTTTCCCCAAATAATTTTCTTTAATTCAACCTTTGGACGCTATTTCATGTTTGGGAAACAAAACCAAACACCCCTCCAGAGAAAACTTAATAATACTACTGTAGTAATAAAATAAAATTAACTGAACAAAAAAATAAAATTCACAAAGACAGACAATAAGCGCATGGATAAAATGGGCATGTCGCTCACATATTATACTACAAAGGAATTCAGACAATCCCGGCCAAATCTCGCTGGGCCCCCCGGCCCCCTGACAATGTTGGCTCTTATTGGGCGGTCTGTGCTCCGGCTGGAGATAACAACATTGGTGGGGGGAGCGGGGGAGCAGGGGAGTGGAGAGCGGAGAGCGGGGACAGCGTAGGGTATGTTTATTGTCACGTGTCCCAACTATTTTGGCCGGGATTGTAGGTCTTTTCATGTGTTTATGGTTGTTTCACTTGATATTATGTCACCTGCCCTGTTTATGTAACTACTATGTATCAGTTCATAGTTCAGTCATTCAGTGTCTACTCTGCGCTTCTTGGCTTGTCTCTTGCAGTCATTAAACGGTACCATATCTTGAAAATCAGAGCCAATCAACAATTTTAAGCATCATTTCCATTCTCAGTGACCCATAATTAGTCAAGTTTGATTTCATTTGTTTCGGAAGCATTTTGGCTGTAGACCAGTGATTATTGAAGGGTCATGATGATGTATAGACCTTTATCGCAATGTAGCCATCTTGTTTCCCCATTCAAACCCGTGTGAGCAAAGGCTTGAATGGAGAATAGACATTGGCCCTATTTATTTAATGAGGATCAGCATCCATACTTACGAACACGGAATCTGACAAAGATGGCCACATTTACAAGATAAGGGCTAAATGTTTGTGGGGGTGGGTTTGTGAGATTCACGACCAGGTATAAATTTTTGGCAATATGTTATTCCGTGAAAATTTTATAATTGATATTTGCGCAATATAAATGAATAAATTAATTAAAATTAAAAAAATTAATTAATTAATTAATTAATAACGTTGTGCTGTCTACATTACCCTCACAAAAGTAATCTTTGTCGCCCCTTTTCGACGCTTTCCTCTCAGATTATGCCTTGGGCGCATATGATCTCAAACTAGTCGAAGCAGGAAGTACTTTACAGTATCTTGGGAAATCGATGTGCAAATAACAACGTATGAAGTACAATACCGTCTTGATGAAGGAGACGCTGAATGGATAACTATTGGTCTGTTGGGAGCGGGAAAGAAGGCCATCACCATTGAGAACCTTTCATGTACTATGTACTATGTTGTCCGTGTTGTGGTGACCCTAATTGGGAAACTGGGAAGCGTCAGTAGCGATGAACTAACGGTGCTGACCTGTCGACAGGAATAATTATGTCGGGCTGAACTGTGTAAACTGTAAGTCTTCTGCCATCTTAAATGATGTATTGTTCTAAGGGTTTAGGACAAGAATCTTGTGCCTAAACAAATACTTTTAGAAATGAGAATTTTTCAAGCCATTGCTTTGTGTATTTGGTTTAAATTATTGAAATATTGAAATAAATAATTATTAATCAATCTGGCATTTCGATCCAAGAAGTCTTTTAAGACATAGGCTAACTAAACATGCATTGCCCTTGTTTTTCTCTATTTTTCACGGCAATTTCTGGACATTTTTATTTCTCAAAACAAAAGTGAGAAACATGGTTCTAAATATGTACCGAAATGAATTGATGGTGGGTCCCATCATAAATTAATTTTGGCATTTTTTACTATTAAACCAAACATCTGACAAGTAATTGCCGGTAAAACACGGGAGATACATTTAGATCCCACCTCTCTCAAAACTTCATTCGCGGCCGTATACCATTCAGGGAGAGATATTTGTTCGTGCAAAATGTCAAAGAAATTGTTTTGCTAGGATGGTGGACCCAATTCACTTTTCACCCTCGTACGATAGTTACACTATCAGTGCCAAGTAGCTATAGAGATCAAAATCAGTCAACTGCCTGTTTTGACTGTTGACCCAAATGTGCACTTTTGACTGGTTTTTGACCACCCTGAACAATACAAGACAATAATAATAATAATAATAATAATAATGTGTGGACTTATATAGCGCACGTATCCACCAACTGAGTGGTGCTCAAGGCGCATTATATTATTACCCCTGCTCATGAGGCTCATAAGGCTCATAAGGCTCATAAATCATTCCTGAAACCATCTCAGCTCCCTGGGGAGTATACAGCTCAATTGCTGCCATTACAGCGCATATAGGGCTAATCAACCAACTCTGCCCTCACAGGTACCCATTTAACCCCTGGGTGGAGAGAAGCAATTATGGTTAAGAGTCTTGCTCAAGGACACAAGTGTCACGGCCGGGATTCGAACCTACATTCTGCTGCTAACACCAGAACTTGAGTCCGGTAAGCTAGACCGCTCGGCCACGACACCCCACAATGCTTTTACCAGTCAAAAATGGTCGACTCGTTTTGACCTGTAAATGTGCTTACTACACGTGGATGTTTGACGTTGTTCGACTTTTAAAGGGGGACTGACATGGATTTAAATCAAACAGTTAAATATGTGATCGTTTTATTCTTTTATATCAGTAAAAGATCAATAAATTTTTTGTTTTGTGTTTTTATTGTTTTTGAGAGTGTTATTTTACCATTGTAAAAATGCCCCCCACTTTTACGCCCTGCACGGAGGAGCTGTTCGTGACGTCATGTCGGGAAGAGAAATTCGGCTCAAAATTCCACTCAAAATGATCGCTGCACAAAACTATGTGAGCCGCTGGACCTGACCACTGTACTCTTGTCAGTCGAACTTTGCTCGTCCAAATACGGCGATATTTTGGGTCACTTGGGAACAGATGAAGGCTAACACCGTCTTTAGTGGTGTTGCTGCATCCTGCAGAAACACATCTTCCCGGCATTTTATTAGTTCCGGAAACAAGAATCACGGAAGAAATGAAATCGACGCTACGTGTGTGAAACGTTTGTATGTATATGTACATCATGTACACATCGGATCTTCCCGACCTTACGTCACATATCTTATGCAAATGAAGCTTCCACCATGGGGCGGGGTTGCCTCCCCCAAACACTTCAAACATTGTTTTAAAATACTTGTACTCAGAAATAAATTATTAAATAGACACAGGTGGGTCTCAAAAACAATATTTTATTACAAAACGCCTTAACTTAAGGCGTAGTAAAGGATGTCAGTCCCCCTTTAAGTGCACTACCTTGGCAAGTATATCAACATTTTGACTGATTTTGACCCGTGCAGTCATAGGAGGGTTAAAGTATCTGTTCATTATAAGCAGAAGTCTGAAGATAGTATTGTGTCATACAGGTCACTACAGCGGTGACCAGTTGAACTTAAACATCTAATTCTGATCACTAGTTTTGAAAAGGCTTTACACAAAATGTCCCAGTTAAAATGCATATTCGATTATTTCTGCAGATGTTCCAACCACAGCAGCGCCTACTACGGCCCTGACCACACCCTTCATGAGCAGCTTCAACGGGGCAGCAGTCAACAGCATCTCTGTCACAGCATCCTGGACAACATTATAGTCTACGTTCAGCTGCAATTCCGCGTCATCAACACAGTCGAATCATGGACCAAGGGCACAGTAACGCTCGGTCAACGTAACATGTACGTTTTGACGGGGCTATTGCAGGAGAACACGTATGAACTGTGGGCGCTGTATGGGCTGGGGTCAAGGGTTATTGCCAGTGACGTCATTGTGACGGAGACATGTCGGTGAGGATGACAAGGCCGGACACAGTGAAACACAGGTTGGTTTAAAATGACTTTTTTTATAGGCCTATTTTCTCCAGATATATATTTTTGGCCAGGAAATAGTTTCTGCCTTTAATCAAAACCTTGTTTTGTAGGAAGCTTTCAGTAATTTTGTGTTCATGGGGAGATTAAACAGTGCTCTTTCATTTGCAAAGAAAATAATCAAAAGATGGTGATTTTTATAATCAAATCAAATCTATATAATTATATTGATTTTGTTCTTAACTGACTCCGATCTTGCTTCATAATCATTTCCAGACTTCCATCAGAACATTTGATGTCGTTCTCCAGCTTGCTAAAAGCTCTGATCTCGTGAGAATTGATGGTCGATGCTGATTGGAACTTGGTCCAATACCAGTAAGTGTTCGCTTTGACTGTGTGGTTTATTGATATGAACAGCCGCTTTGCTCGTTTACAGTGACACTATACATGAATCCATGAATATTTCCGATTTAATTATCATTAAGACCTACCCATAATTCCTGGAATCGAACATCTCCAAAATCGCTAATCGTGTGTTTAAGAAGCCATATGCGTGAGAGTTTTGTGTGGGAGCGTGAGAATTTGTCAAAATGCGTGTGTCACACGCGCAATGCTTGAGACCTAATCTCTGATTATTGGTAGGCATACGGAAGGGACATTATGATTATTTGTTATTTATCTTGAATGTAACTTTTTTTTTTGTGTGTAGGCCTATTGTCATAGATAGAAGACCATAATTTGATTTTGAAATTGAAGTCCAGTTTAACACTACGTCTTATCTTCACACACCTCAGGCTTACCGGCGATTCATTCTGGCAAAACACCAGCCGTCGATCAGGCGAGGCAACTTTAGCTAATATAGAAGGATTGTTGGGCAGTGGCAGCCACCATCATTTTGGTTTTCTTTCAGTGATGTCTGAAAATTATTTATTTTGGTTTAAAATATTTATTTAGGTTGATAATGGATTTATCATGTATTTTGACTATATTGAATGTTATTGGGATGTACGTTTGTAAAAGAACGAAAACATTGTAAAAAATCTAACAATACATGGTTTGCCACAAATAAGAGGAAACCGATAGAGGGCGCTTCTAATGTAACTAGATGGTACATGGTTAAGTGTCCAAGCGTACGCAAATGTTTTTTCACACAGTTTCTCCCTTTCTGTGTGGTGTAACATTGTAAAACACAATGGACCGATATGCCAAATGAACGGTATCAAATTTCACCCAACTCATTGTACACAGTGCCTGGTAATCAGTGAGCTGACGTCATTCCAACAATTAGCAATGTTATTTATCAGTCAATGTATGTATTTTTTTTCATTTTTTCTGCAGAAGTTGTATCAGCAACTGTCTCGCCCGAAGATAAGCAGGAATTGCATATTTTGTATGTTCCATAAACAGGGACATCTTTCTGGGGAAAGAGGACACCAATAGCGACTCCCCCATAGCCCTCTGCATACACCAATGGAGAATTGCGAAATATATTTGGAATGTGTCATATTAAAATTCTTGTTAATTTGGAATATTGAACTTAATGCAGTCTTATGATTAATACAGATTAATGCGTTCTTATCTTTAAAAAAAAAAATAATTCGTTGAAGTTGTATTTGTTTTAATGTGGTGAAGTTTACCTTTGGAATTTGGGGTGTTTTGTGTGGGTTTTTCCACAGCTATGTCTAAGTGGCAGATCTGGGCCACAATGACATTATTTCCTCTCAAATAGCCGACATTTATAGGTTCTCGCCCATTTTTCAAATGGGTGAGGACATATTCACTCCTTATTTAACAAGCTTTTAAAGTAATGCCCTAGATCTTTTCAATTTGTTAGGCCAAACAAAAAAAGTTTACTGTTTCTGGTCTCCACGCGCGTCACCTCAGATCCACGCATCGGCATTTTTAATTAATAGGTGTTCGCGTGCGACAGCGCGAACACCTCTTGAAATTGTTCGTTTTGTTTCCCTTCTCCTTCTTCTCAAGCTTCCTCGCGAAACCTATCCAGCAAAAAATCATAATTGTAAAGTTTGTTGGCTATGAAACGAAGTCCAATTGCAGCCGAAATTGCTGGATCGATTGAAATTCTGCCGTGCTGTGACGACTTTTTGACATAGGTGTATGAACGTTTGCCAGATTTGTGAGGTCTCTCTTAGCCACCATACTTTGTATATGGGAAATTTGATCCCTGCGTATACAATGTATCACATATTTCCCTGTTGGCAAACAAAAAAAGCGTCACCACACCGATTTTGTAGCCAACCGATGACCAGAAACCGGAAACTTTTTTGATCTTATTCAATTGGGTTTGTAGGCTTAAACTAATTGCTGATCCACGCTATCCATGGTGTTCATATTGGGCCCCAGTTGTTGCAATGAAGAAACCTGTGAAGAGATGATCATGAAGAAATTAGTTTTTCAGTTTTAGATGTGGGAGTAAAACCCAGCCAAATAATCTATGGAAAACCCACATAATCAGGTAGAGACAGAAAACCATGTCAGCTTGGGTTCGAGTGGGATTTAGAACCCAGGTCCACAGAGGTAAAAAGGCAGCAAAAGTATCGCTACATAAACCCGATCATAAGACACGTAAATTTACCATCCGTTATTATATGAGTTCCATCTTCGGCATAGTACCTTATGTTGCCATTTGACCACCACGCCCTTTCAGGATAGTAGAAAAAGATTGCGATGATAAAAAGGTGGGCACATGCCCCGTTTGCTTTTGGCGAGAACCACCACAGTAATGTTCTGATTTTGTTTTTTTCTCCTTCTTCTTTACAACCCCGTTGCAGAAACTCCTATTCGTCATGATTGGAGTACATGATAATCGCTATGGTTGTTCTTGTTAGCGTGGTTGTATGGCCTATTATTAATAATAATGGGATAGGGAATTGGTCTTCCCCACCCCAATAATAAGGACATCATCCCTGCTTTGATTATCGGCTCCCCACCCCCACCCCACCCCACCCCACCCCACCCCACCCCACCCCACCCCACCCCACCCCACCCCACCCCACCCCACCCATTTTGTTTAGGCCTACTTGTAGGTATACATATATATATATATATATATATATATATATATATATATATATATATATATATATATATATATATATATATATACATATATATACATATATATATATATATATATATATATATATATATATATATATATGTATATATATATATATATATATATATATATATATATATATATATATATATATATATATATATATATATATATATATATATATATATATATATATATATATATATATATACATATACATTTACATATTACATATTACATATACATACACATACACATATACACGCGCACGCGCACGCGCACGCGCACGCACACGCACACGCACACGCACACGCACACGCACACGCACACGCACACGCACACGCACACACCCTCACGCACATTGATTTGTGGGGTATTCCTTTGTTCGTTCTATTATCCCTTTTCCTTATAATTCTCCTGTGGGGTACAAGATTTTCTATAGTTACCTTGTGGGGTCCAATTGTTCTATTGTGTTTTGGACCCCACAACGAATGGTGTGTACGTTCACACGCACACGCACACGCACACGCACACACACACACACACACCCTCACGCACATTGATTTGTGGGGTATTCCTTTGTTCGTTCTATTATCCCTTTTCCTTATAATTCTCCTGTGGGGTACAAGATTTTCTATAGTTACCTTGTGGGGTCCAATTGTTCTATTGTGTTTTGGACCCCACAACGAATGGTGTGTACGTTCACACACACACACAAACTTACATATGCGGATTGTGGGGTATTCCTTTGTTCGTTCTATTATCCCTTTTCTATAGAATTCTCCTGTGGGGTACCAGAATTTCTATAGATTCTCTGTGGGGTACCATTGTTCCATTGTGTTTGGTACCCCACAACGAATGGCGTGTAAGAACACACACACACACATACACATACACATACACATACACATACACGTACACGTACACGTACACGCACACGCACACGCACACGCACACGCACACGCACACGCACACGCACACGCACACGCACACGCACACGCACACGCACACGCACACGCACACGCACACGCACACGCACACGCACACGCACACGCACACGCATACATATACATATACATATACATACATATACATATACATACATATATACATACACATACACATACACATACACATATACATATACATATATACATTTGTGAATGTAACAACTGACTGAATTTGAGTTCACTGCACTAACAGTATAGTGTTGACATTAATAAACTTGATCTCTTTGCTTTTCTGTTTTTATTTCTAGGAGCCCATCTTGTCATGGGAAGCTTCCCAAGGACACATCAAGAAACATCCAAGTCAGGAGACGCCTGGATGATAACGTCTCCTTCGCCTCTGGTGAAATTTTCCCACTGAACCCACCGTCTGGACTGGACAATCGTGGATCACACTCCGGCCAGCAATACCGGAGTGAGGCCATGCCCTATCCTTCGACCGATAGGACTTCCACCGGTATACGAAGTGAGATCTGGTCCGAGCGGTTATAACTTACACGCACACCGTGCACACGAAGTCCATTATTAGAATTAAAGATTAGTGTTCATATTATTTTACAAATAGGTTTTAAATGTCAAAGCATATTTGACACATTAATCACGTTCAATTTGGTTAAAAGAGTACAAAATGTAATATTGGTCAGAAACGTAACTTTAATTCATAGAAACCGTGCATTTCATTATACAGTGTGTCTCAAAAAAAAATGCAAACAAAATTTAACGGAATGCCAGACGTAGAATGAGTAACCAACAGAGATAATATAGGTATGGTTTGAAAGATACACCTTTCCACCTTAAAATGAGACGTCAAACGTCCAAATCCGAAAATTTTTGACAGAGTTATGAGTACTTTTCCTGAGAGATCAAATTGACGATGGGACCAAGTTTTAAATGCAGTGATAATCGATTTTGTTTAGATGTGCAAGTGTTGCAATGTGGATGAACTGTTGATGATTACATCCCTTCCCCCTCAACATGCCCTCCCTCTCGCTCGATACACAGGCGACATCGTCTCTCCATGTCTCCCATCGCTCTCCTAACAACATTTGGAGTCTGCCGCAGGACGTCTATCTCAGCTGTTATTCTGTCACGGAGAGTCTGCAGGTCCGGAGGGGGAGTCGTGTACACCTTGGATTTCAAGTATCCCCAGAGGTAGAAATCACACGGGGTGAGGTCTGGAGATCTCGGTGGCCATTCATGCACATGATTCAACGCTATGACACGGTCTCCGAACGCTTCATGAAGGCGGTCTCGGACAGCCAGTAGACGATGAGCCGGAGCGCCGTCTTGAGCCCACCACAGGCGCCTAAACACACCTCGCTCCTGAACCTCGAAATGTTCCTCAAGGATGGGGATGACATCATCATTCAACATCTCAAGGTAACGCCGGCCGTTGAGGTTGCCCTGAAAAAACACCGGTCCGACGATGAGGCCACTGCCGCAGAGGCCAACCCAGACACTCACTTTCTCACGTTGGAAGTTGTGCTCGTAATTGAAGGGAGGTGGATGTTGTTTGGGGGCGTACTCTCGAACATTGCGTGAGTTGACTTTTCCGTCGAGAGAAAATCCAGCTTCATCGCCAATGACGAGATGATGGACGAATCGCACATCTGCCTGCAGCTGGTCGACGACCCACTGACAAAAATTCAACCGTCTTGGCAAATCCGGCGGTAGCAGCCGATGTCGCACGCGCATTTGGTAGGGGTGCATGCCCAGGTCCAGCCGAGTGATGCGATTGAACGTGGCATGTGGTAGGCCCAGTCCATTCCGTCTCGCACTGACATGCGGGTTGGCATCCAGCTGCGCCTCCACCAATTCGATGTTTTCCGCCAACCTCCCAGTCCGATGTCGCCCGGAACGCCCTCGATTGAGATTGAGGCTGGTACCCACCCTCCGGTACTTTCGCAGGTTTCTCCAGATAGTGCTGGCTGCAGGTGGATCTCGATCTGGGAATCGCTGCATAAATGCATCGATAACACCATTTACTCTTCCAATACGGATGTACTCCGTGACACAAAAAACTCTCTGCTCGTTAGTTAGCTGAACACCAACCATGATTAATGTTTGACGAAAAATGAATTGACAGTACACAGTTGCACAAGTTAATTAAGCACATTACATAATACTCTAAAAATCTGTTTAGCAAGTAAACACTTTTCTTGGTATCAGTTTGTAAACATGTTTACTAGCTGAACGCACATGTCCAATTCCTAAACATCAATTTTCAATGGCTAAACACTATCCGTCGTCATGCTAAAAATGTTTAGCATGTAAACATGTTTACAAACTGATAGCAAGAAAGTGTTTAGAATTGTGTTTACTCGCTAAACACATTTTTGTAGGCCAGGCAATTATCCACACAGAGGCAGTTAGGCTACCTTTGTCCCAATTCCTAAAATTGAAAACTTGGTCCCATCGTCAATTTGAACTCTCTTGGAAAAGTACTCATAACTCTGTCAAAAATTATCAGATTTGGACGGTTGATGTCTCATTTTAAAGTGGAAAGGTGTATCTTTCAAACCATACCTATATTATCTATGCTGGTTACTCATTCTACGTCTGGCATTCCGTTAAATTTTGTTTGCATTTATTTTGAGACACACTGTATTGTAATCTCATTTTATATAGATTTATAGTGACATGTTGTCATATTTTAAATGTTAAGTTTTATTGATAAGAACTCAAAGTAACAAATGCATGATCGTATAGCTTACTCGTGATTTTCCATTATGTTAAAGTTATGGAACAAATCAATAAATTTTAAGCCTATATAGCATTCTTTATTTGTATGAATAATTATACAATATTTTGGCGTCAGTATTTTGAAAGCCAGTAAACACAAATTTGTAACTTTTTATCAACTAAATTTATTCCGAATAATATGTAAAAGGATGGTACAACATTGATAATGTTGTCAAAACTGCTTTTATGATTCGTCTTACTATCTTTGAATCAAAATCAGTGGCGTAGCCAAACCCCGTTGGTATTTCAGTCTGTATTTTGACATAATTTGTCGGTTCATGAGTTTTGTGTCGGTAAATTTCCCCCAAAAAATGTCCCCCCCCCCACTCTGAAAATCCTGGCTATAGATCAAAATATACATTCAAACCTCTCTGTGAACTACCAGCTATAAGTAAGTTGAGAAAATAGTGAATAAGTATAATGGTAATTATTATTATGTAATTCTTATATAGCGCATTTCACATAATAGGCCGTATTCATAAAAATAAGCAATTACTTACTAGTAAATGCTATAAGTCAAAGCAACAGCTAGGTAAGCAAAAGGTCTAGTCTAAGCAATTGCTAAAAATCTTATTCATAACCATTTGCTAAATGATTACAGTTGTTACTTGCCTCGGCTAGTAAGTTCTCAAGTAGTTGCTATTGTACTACAGTACCATCCACGAGTCTCGGTATTTGGTGGTATGAAGGTGTTTGCAAGCCATTCCACATTTTCTTTGTCAAACCTAAATAAAGTTCTGTAAGTGCTAGGGTTGACTTCATAACGATTAAGCCTGATGTTATACACCTTAGGTTGTGGTCTTGGACGTAAAACATGGCAGAAAATGTGATATGTCTGTATTGGCTAAACAGCAAGCCATAAATTAGGTGCTTGTACAATCACTAGTAAATGCTTGTCGAAGGTCATTTTTATGAATACAAATTGAAGTAGATGCTAATTTCTCTAGCATTTACTTATAAGTAAAAAGCAATTACTAATGCTTATAATTTGTAGCTTTTACTTGAAAGTCATTGCTTATTTCTATGAATACACATTTCAGTAAAAGGTTAGTAAAAGGGGGTTGTTACTTTAGTAAAAGCAATTACTTATTTTTATGAATACGGCCTAATGGGCCGGATAAATAAAAAGTAGCAATTGCTTTTACTAGTCATTTTCTTAAATCTTCATTAATAAAAGTGAGCAATTACTTGCAAGTAATTGCTTCCAGTAGTTAGCAAAAGCAATTGCTATGATTTTTAAGCAATTACTAGAGAGATTAGCACTTGCTTGGAAGCATATAAATAAACCAGACCTTTTACTAATGACTTGTAGCACTTGCTAATATTTTTACAAGATACTAAGTGAGGAGCTTACGCATTTGCTAACACTTGCATGTTGCATTACTCCTGCCATCATGTAAGGGAACATGAAAAGGTGTACAATGAAAGAATAAATCGTGATGAAGTCAATCCTACCAGATACCGGAAATTATTTCGGTTCAATTTTGAAAATTTGGAGTGGCTAGCAGCAGTCGAAGTACTTGGTTTGAAACCAGCAGAAATGGCGCATGGCATCTTCGTAATAGTCGGGTTTTCATCCCCTTTGAAGATGTTGTACAGATCTTGTTCCCATGGAACCAAAACAATCTTCCTATTTCCTGTTTGCATTCCATCTGTTTTCTTCTTCACTTGACTTTTCATGTTTGCTATCTTTTTCAAAATTTGCTTCTCATCCATGGCTTTACCTGTGTTGGTAGCAATTGACATTTGTGCTTTTTAAGTGCATTTGCCTTCATGTCTTTTACCCTCGGCAACTGACTTTTCTCGATTAGAACAGGGTACTCTTTGATTATACTAACGAACAGTTCGTTCAAAGATTGCTCACTATTTGTACCACTCCCCAATTCTTCGGCAGCATCCATGTTGCTAACACATGCCTCATATACAACCACTTGGCTAATCGGAACTGACCTCCCATCATTGTTATACCCATAAGCAATTGCTAACCCACCCAAGCAACAGGTGCTAGTCAAAGAAGAAGGTTATTTATACATTTTTAAGCAATTGCTTAACCTTGAGCTTTTACTTGTTAAGCAATTGCTATTGCTTGAGCTTTTACTAGATAAGCAATTGCTAACTTTTATTTATCCGGCCCAGTGTCTCTAATGCGTTTTACACAAAGCCCCTGGTCATTGGGCCAATATCATTCCTGTAATCTTTCTCAGCTCCCTGGGGATTATACAGCCCAAGCTACCGTAGTGCCTCAGAGGCTTTTTCAAACACAGTATCACCTTTTATATTCACAGGTAACCGGTTATACTCATGGGTAAATTAGAAGCAATGGTCTTGCTCAAGGTACCATGGTGGCAGACAGGGTTCGAACCCACATTCTGACGATTCGGCCATCGGAACACAAATCCGATGCGATAAACCGCTCTTCCCTTCCCTTCGATCGGCAAACACAAACTTCGTATTTATTCTGACATGGAATATTTATATCGTATTAAGTAAATTTTATTTGGAAATTATTTTACCAATTGAAAGAACCTCAGACAAAAAAGTATTCGACTCGATACCAAGTCAAAAGTTGTATGTAAAACGGTTTTCAAAATGTTTGGAAAGTCGTTTTCGCTGTACTTTTCAGTTCGCGTTTTCTTCTGACGGAAATATTTCTCAAGATGATTAATTAATGTAAAACTGTTAACATATATATATATATATAGCCTATATATAGCCTATATATATATATATACATACATAAACGGTTCGCGAGCAAAGAAAAATTTGCTGATGCCTGACTCGAACCCGCGACCTCTCGATTACCGTACGAGCGCTCTACCAACTGAGCTAACCAGCCCTATCTTGGTGGGCGGTCCGCTTAATACCAATTATCTATTGCTCTATGGGGGCCAGGTCAGAGGCCAAACCATATATGCCGAGTAGCCAGGGATCAAGCCCCGGTCAGATGCAAACAACCTGGGTAACGGCAGTAGCGGGGATCACAAAATTAACGGGACACAAGCCTTTTAAGTGGTTGTACACAAAGTAGATTTATATGGAGAAACTGACCTGAAATATTATAAACGGTTCGCGAGCAAAGAAAAATTGGCTGATGCCGGAAAAAAAAAAAAATATATATATATATATATATATATATATATATATATATATATATATATATATATATATATATATAACGTTCAATGCATTAACTTTTCAAGACCATGTTCCACATAACAATCTGAGCATTATATTCACAGCGAAAAGTGTACAATTGCCTCTATATTAAAACAGTAAACACACATCAGTGCAGTGCTGTATTATACTAAATAATTGCTAAAGATAATATATCACCTGTGTTTGGCTCCAGACCCACAAAATTGAATATAACAATTTTGAACGATGTTGAAAGATTTTGAAAGATTTTGAAATATAATATTATTAAACAAAAAAAAGAATAAAATTTGGATGTTGGAAACTGTATAAAAGCGATATTTAAAATGCGCTTGATTCTGATTGACAGCCACGCTGGCCAATCGGAAGACTTCACACGCCCTCGTGCAAGCTGAGGATTAAAACAGTGGGCCAGCATTTTATTAATTTGAGTTTTTAATTTACTGGTACTTATTATTGACATCTTTTTTCATTCAATGTCTCAAATGAAGGCTTGTAACTTCCTGAAGGCCAAAAAAGTCTCTGGGTTCTGGTCTCCGAAAAAAATGGCCGAAAAAAGCGCGTCACCACACCGATTTTGAAGCCGACCGATGACCAGAAACCAGAGACTTTTTTTGGGCCTAACCCCAGAAGAATAGCAATTCAACATGTGTCAAATCGGCCCAAACACGGGTGATATGTCTTTAAATGGATACTCAACCAATTACTATAACATACTGTTCACTCATTTACTTAAATATGAATCAATAACAAGTTAAAGTTTTTTTTCTTCTTCTAAACATTTCAATGTACTCTGAACATTACAGTCCAAATAAAATTAAAACGTTTAATTAACCTTCTAACAGTACGGTCAGTGACAACACTTTATAAAGTGAAATTTAGTTCACGGTTAGTGTTGAATAAACGAAATCCTTCGGCTCGGTCCTTTACTGCCCAAAGCCACGCACAAAACCGATCATTATCCTGCGGTAAAGACCGTGCTACGAACTTTTATTCCATAAGTAAAAATATAAAGTCGGCACTAAATTTTCTTTAACCACAAAATGCCGTTAATTAATCATGAAATATTCTGAGTTACAACCATATTTTTTTTACAGTAATACGAGAAAATATCGAGTATTGCGTGCTATTGAAAAGGTGAATGTTTTATGCGAATCGAAAGTATGAGAATCGAAAGACACTTAACATTGTTAGATAATATAACATATAATATTTGATGGTTATATTATTTTAAGTTTACATTAAGAGCTACGGCAGATTAAATGTGTAACATATAAATAAAGGTTTCGTATAATCACATTTTTGAACAAGAATTCACATTGATGAAAGTAGGGCTTAAATCAAATATTAATAATCGGCCGTTTCTTCATTTTGAGCGAGTTTATGTCATTATGGAAACTACACCAACATACGTATTATTATCTAAAAGATCACAATAAAATATTGTTAAAAAAATCACTTTCGCCAAACCCTTTCCTCACGAATTCAGGAAAGCCAAGGGTCCACACGGGGAAAACAAATGGTCCTCGTTTCTGACATTACCCTTGCAAAGTCATCCCTTTCAGTGGACACAGATTATAATTTATGTAAATAACATTGAAAGTATCGTCGCTGTTGCACGTGTAAACGTAAGATGGACCATGTAGTCCCCCATAATTGTCTGAATTCGGGCCAAATTACTTACATACTTACTTACAATATTTTACCCAGGCATTGAGATAATAAAACTTGTTATTTAGTTTCCTTACAACATAATCTCTCTTGAAATGGGGGAAAGGTCAATTATCGATATTTGTCTAGTCCCGCTTCATTCAATAGCAACATCAAATGATGTCGAGTGCAATTAAGAAGAGGTTTCGCCCTCACTACTCATATTATATGAAATGTTATATTACAACGGTTTATTTTACTTTCAATCTAAACACCTTAAGTAAAGACAGTATTCATAAAAAGTGGCAACTTAAAGTTAAATTTTAACATTCTATAGGATAGGCCTAACGATAATCTTCAGCAGTATTAGGAAAATACTTTATTTCCTTTTGTTAAATAGATAATATAAAATGACCGATATAACATTTGTTTCAGGTTGAAAAAAAATATTGATTACTCAAGGATTATAAAGTACAGCAAGCATTTAAAAAACAAAGGAAAATGTGTGATATTTGAATGAAGGAGGGTGTTGGGTGGAATGCACACTGCAATAACGTGGGTGTTAAATTGTTAACACCGCGCTGGTGTTAAAGCATCGCCCATTATGTTGGCAGAAAACAAAACGATTGTGTAGATTTGTTTCTGGTACTAAAAACACTGCTAATGACCTTTATTTGCGCAATGACCGAGAATGGGCTTAGCTCACTTAAGCGAGCAAAATCAATCAGTTTGGTGCATACGTGCACATTATTTATTTATTTTTTTATTTATTGTTCAGGGTGGTCAAAATGACAGTAAAACCAGTCAAGATGCCCCTGTGTGTACATTTGGGTCAACAGTCAAAACAGGCAGTTGACTGGTTTTGACCTCTGTAGCAACTTCCCACTAAAGTGCAGCTATAGTACTCAGTAATAGTAGGGTTCTAATATAGGGCTACGATGTGTACGAAGCGGTTAACTATTGGGAGTGTTTGATGATTGTACTGTGGTGGCATTGGCGGATCCAGGGGGGGGGGGCTAAGGGGGCTGTAGCCCCCCCCCCCCACACGTAAAAAAATAAAAATAAATAAAAAAATAAAATAAAAAAACAGAATCTGATACAAACGGTAAGGTATTCCCCCTCATGTTTCCCCTCATTTTCCCCTCACTGTGCTTTGTTTTTCTCTCCCTTTGATTATTTCATTGTAATTTTTGTAGTACTGAAAAATCGTTCTTGATTCTCAGCCCCCCCCCCCCTAAAAATATTCTGGATCCGCCCATGGGGGGCCCTACACAAGTTCAATAAGTGGCATAAGACCTAGGCTATAAATAGAATTTTGCACTGTGTATGTGTCAGTCTAAAGTTTATTTTCAGAGATATCTGGTTTTGACTCACTTTGATCTTTCACTCTGGATGACATGGTCGCTACATTGGATGGTGACTGGCTTCTGTTGTTAATTGAGCAGCCAAATGCCTGCATAAATGCCTGTCTATAACGAATATTGGTTATGTTGTAGATGATTGGATTCACTGCCGAATTGCAGAGGACAAGGAACACGGCGATGGGCCACAATTCGGTGAGATCTGCCAGCTGAATTACTACTCTGCCGCTGGTAGCCTTGATGATACCCAGCAAATTCAGAATGATGATATATGGAGATTGCAACAAGAATAATGCAAGACTGTTAATGATTAGCATTCGAGCGACCTGTCTGCGGACAGCCTTTCCCTTCTGGATTTGTTGCTTGTTTTCAGCAGATGAAGCAAAGGTGGGCAGACCGAGGCGACGAACGATCCGATAGTACAAGAAAGTATTTACCAATAAGCCGAAAGTCCAAACACCCAAGTACAGACACTTTGTGACGACGGCCACCCATGGTGTTTCCGCCGAACAAAAGTTGACTGTGCTCGGACGTGAGTCATGGTCTTCGTTGTCTGGCCACAGGACGCAGGCTACACTAAACCTTGACAAACGAGGCACGATTGCAAATGAGCATGTTATGGACAGCATCCAGAATATGATGACCATTATCACTGCACGCCGTGGACTTCTTGTCTGTCTGCTTTTCAAAGGATGACAAATGGCATAGAATCGCTCAAATGCCACAAGCGACACTATCAGATTAGAGCCAAAATAAACAACATCGAGGGACAATGTAACCGCTGCACATCCCAGCCATGACGTGACAGCATAAACGTTAGTAATGTCGGGTGCGATCAAGTACGCACTAATATTGAGAGTTGAACAGATGGTGATGTACAACAGATCAGCAACGGCCAGGTTTGCTAGGTAGAAGTTGGTGACAGTCTGCATTTCGCTTACTCTGTACAGCGTGAACAGAAACGCAAGATTTCCCGGCACTCCGACGGCAAGAATTAGCGGCATCCCTACCAATGCAAGTAAGATCTCGTTCGGTGAACGAGACCAAACTTTTGCCGAATCTTCATCAGTGAAATCAATTACAAAATCTCCGCGGATGCAAAGCTCGGACTCATTAACGAAATGCATGCTTGATGAAGAACTTTAGTACTCACACATGCAATAAAGAGAAGTACTTGATAATGAATTTAGGAACTCCACTACTCTGCGAAAATGACAATATTTCCTGACATGATTTTTTAAAATTGAACATGACCCAACTTCCACGCTCAGCCATATTTTGTCTATACAATCGCATTGACAATGGCCACACCTTTCAATTAACCTAGTGAAATGACTTACTCAGTTATATAAATACAGCTCTATGATGTGACCCCAATTACAAAGTGGTTTCTGTTGTGCTCTCTATACATTAAGAAGGATAGGCCTAATAGTTTGAGCTCAATATGACAAGTCATAGGCAGACATAATATGACAGCACGGTGAACATATCGTTATGAAGAGGGTTTTGAAAGCACCACTGTTCGCATAAAATAAATCAGATTGCCATAAAATCAGATTGTCAAAAAATTCATTTATGCAGTATTTACGAGAGCGGTCACTCGGTTGAGTGCATACCTCAGCCACATGTTTATCATTTATGAGGAGTAAATTTATCGTTTATGGTTATCATTTACGTTTATGTTTATCATTTACGTAGTACTTTTGCTTATTACGAAACTCCCACAATGTCAGGCTATCCGAAACTTGAGCAAATTCGCAATAAAAAAGCTGTAAAAAACACTTCTGGAATCGCATCTTCACAGAATTATCATCGATTAGTTCTTATGCAACACCAAACCCATTTACAAAATTTCATTAAAATCCTTTTTGAAATATCTTGTACAGAAGACAGTTTTCTGCACACCCACCTACACACACCCCTATATGCAATCAAACCGAGGACTTATAACAAAAGGGACAATAGGTCAACTGTTGCTATCACAATGGAGAACAATAAGTCCTTGGTTTTGGGGACAAAAGAAGGTCATTGAGGGATGTTTAAGTGAGAGACCTGGTAAAAATCAATGGCGCTTTGGTCCAATTTGAAGGGGCCGTGCAATGTTTTTTGGGGGGGAATATTTAAGACAGAAGGTATAATATTCCCAACGATAATATACTACTCAAAACAATTTAGGGAACAAAACAATTTAGGGAACACCACATTTACTGCAAGAGGTGGTCACACCCGTTATTGAAATGTTCCATGAACCAGGATTTTCATTTGCAACCCCCTCTCTCTTTCAGTAGTCATGTCATGAAATGTGTAATCACTACATGCATCCATAATCATCCGTTTCATTGTGCAGTTGTTTCTCATCAATTCTGTGAAACATTGTGTTTATCTGAAATAAATGATCTTGCTTTAACTGAGATTATTCCGGTGTTCCCTAAATTGTTTTGTTCCCTAAATTGTTTTGAGTAGTATACATGTATTATAATAGGCTGAAATTCTTTGAAAAAATATTATCGGCGAAACTGTCTCCGACATATTACAGCGAATGTTTTCTTTAGCTAAAAGACTAATATTTGAAGGGGTCGGTCGGTCGGGATTTTTTTCTTTCTTTTTTTTCTCCTTGACTGTCATTTTAAGATTGAAATGCATTGGAACTGAAACCACATACCATGTTTTTCATTTGTATACCTATCAGCAAGGAATTTTGCTTCAGAATAAAAGTATCCCAAGCATTTTTGTTGTACTTTTCGCTGTGATTGACACAGCAAATTCATCCATATTGCATGCAATGCTCAACATGCAACATGTGAGTGGCCATTCGATTTGAAAACGTGTAGATTGAGTCGCAATCGTTGACACACGTACAGTACAGTGCGGGGTGCCAGTGCACAACGTGTAAGGGCCATTCGATTGGAAAACGTGTAGATTTGAGTCGCAATCGTTGGCACACAGTGTGTGCGAAGGCAGTGCACCATGTGAGGGCCGGGGCCATTCGATTTGAAAACATGTAGATTGAGTCTTGGGTACCGGTAAATTTACCGGTAAAAAAAGTGGAAAATTTCACAAATCAAACGTATTATGTTTTATACAAAGAAAATTGGTAAGTTTCATTAATAAATAGGCCTATGAATGACAGGGAGAAAAAAAAAAAAAAAAAAAAAAAACCGACCCGAGATTTCAGCACTTTTGGGTCGGTCGGTGGAGGGCAACTCAACATCTTCTTTTTTTTTGGCCTTATCACTGCACGCCGTGGACTTCTTGTCTGTCTGCTTTTCAAAGGATGACAAATGGCATATAATCGCTCAAATGCCACAAGCGACACCATCAGATTGGAGACAAAATAAACAACATCGAGGGACAATCTAACCGCTGCACATCCCAGCCATGACGTGACAACATAAATGTTAGTGATGTCGTGTGCGATCAAGTACGCACTAATATTGAGAGTTGAAAAGATGGTGATGTACAACAGATCAGCAACGGCCAGGTTTGCTAGGTAGAAGTTGGTAACAGTCTGCATTTCGCTTACTCTGTACAGCGTGAACAGAAACGCAAGATTTCCCGGCACTCCGACGGCAAGAATTAGCGGCACCCCTACCAATGCAAGTAAGATCTCATTCGATGAACGAGACCAAACTCTTGCCGTATCTTTATCGGTGAAATCAATTACAAAATCCCCGCCGATGCAAAGCTCGGAATCATTAATGAAATGCATGCTTGATGAAGAGACTCACAAATGCAATAAAAAGAAGTACTTGATAATGAATTTAGGAACTCCACTGCTCTGCGAAAATGACAATATTTCCTGACATGTGTTTTTAAAATTGAACATGCCCCAACTTCCACGCTCAGCCATATTCTGTCTGTACGGTCGCATTGACAATGGCCATACCTTTCAATTAACCGAGTGAAATAGACTCGGTTATATAAATACAGCTCAGTCTATGATGTGATCCCAGTTACAAAGTGGTTTCTGTTGTGCTTTCTATACATTAAGAAGGTTAATAGTTTGAGCTCAGCATGGTAAGTCATAGGCAGACATAATATGACAGCACGATGAACATATCGTTATAAAGAGGGTTTTGAAAGCACTACTGTTCACATAAAATAAATCAGATTGCCATAAAATCAGATTGTCAAAAAATTCATATTTACGAGAGCGGTCACTCTGTTGAGTGCATACCTCAGCCACATGTTTATCATTTATGAGTAGTAAATTTATCGTTTATGGTTATCATTTACGTTTATGTTGATCATTTACGTCAGGCTATCCGAAACTTGAGCGAATTCGCAATAAAAAAGCTATAAAAAAGCACTTCTGGAATCGCATCTTCACAGAATTATCATCGATTGCTTCTTGTGCAAAACCAAACCCATTTACAAAATTTCATTAAAATCCTTTTTGAAATATCTTGTACAGAAGACAGTTTTCTGCACACCCACCTACACACACCCCTATATGCAATCAAACCGAGGACTTATAACAAAAGGGACAATAGGTCAACTGTTGCTATCACAATGGAGAACAATAAGTCCTTGGTTTTGGGGACAAAAGAAGGTCATCGATTGGATGTGCGTGTGCATAGAAAGTGTGTATGGAAAGACTTGTGGTGTCCTGACGCATCGGGGATAATGGTACCCCACAAGTTTATCTTTGTTTCCATGTACCCCACAAGAGAAATTCTAAAGAAAAGGGACAATAGGAGGAATTGGTTGTACCCCAAATGGGGTATTTGTATACACATGGGTGAGTTTGCGTGAGCATTCAAACCAAGGACTTATAAAAAGAAGGTACAATACGTTTCAGTTGCTATCACAATGGAGAACAATACGTCCCCGGTTGCTATAACAATAGAGGGAACAATGGGAGGTGCCTGGTTTACACCATAAACAAAGCGGTGTGTGGGGATGTGGGTGTGTGTCAACACCTGCAAATGTGGAGCTCCTATTGTTCCAACAAGTAAGGACGTAATGTTCTTCATTATGAAAGCAACCGAGACTTGTTGTCCCTTTCGTTATAAGTCCTTATAAGGTAATAAAGATAAAAGAGTGTTAGATAATTGTGTTATGAGGCCCTGCACAAGAGTGGCATAAGACCTAGGCTATGAATAACATTTTGCACTGCGTGGGAGTCTAAAGTTTATTTTCGGAGGTTATCTGGTTTGACTCACTTTGATCTTCCACTCTGGATGGCACGGTCGCTACATTGGATGGTGACTGGCTTCTGTTGTTAGTTGAGCAACCAAATGCCTGCATAAATGCCTGTCTATAACGAGAATTGGTTATGTTATAGATGATCGGATTCACTGCCGAATTGCAGAGGATAAGAAACGTAGTGATGGGCCACAAGTTGTTTAATTCTGCCTGCTGAATTAAAGCTAAGCCATGGCAGCCTTGATGATACCCAGCAAATTCAGAATGATGATATATGGAGATTGCAACAAGAAGAATGCAAGACTGTTAATGATCAGCATTCGAGCGACCTGTCTGCGGACAGCCTTTCCCTTCTGGATTTGTTGCTTGCTTTCAGCAGATGAAGCAAAGGTGCGCAGACCGAGGCGAAGAACGATCCGATAGTACAAGAAAGTATTTACCGATAAGCCGAAAGTCCAAACACCCAAGTACAGACACTTTGTGACGACGGCCACCCATGGTGTTTCCGCCGAACAAAAGTTGACTGTGCTCGGACGTGAGTCATGGTCTTCGTTGTCCGGCCACAGGACGCAGGCTACACTAAACCTTGAAAAACGAGACACGATTGCAAATGAGCATGTTATGGACAGCATCCAGAATATGATGACCATTATCACTGCACGCCGTGGACTTCTTGTCTGTCTGCTTTTCAAAGGATGACAAATGGCATAGAATCGCTCAAATGCCACAAGCGACACCATCAGATTGGAGCCAAAATAAGCAACATCGAGGGACAATCTAACCGCTGCACATCCCAGCCATGACGTGACAACATAAATGTTAGTAATTTCGGGTGCGATCAAGTACGCACTAATATTGAGAGTTGAAAAGATGGTGATGTACAACAGATCAGCAACGGCCAGGTTTGCTAGGTAAAAGTTGGTGACAGTCTGCATTTCGCTTACTCTGTACAGCGTGAACAGAAACGCAAGATTTCCCGGCACTCCGACGGCAAGAATTAGCGGCACCCCTACCAATGCAAGTAAGATCTCGTTCGGTGAACGAGACCAAACTTTTGCCGTGTCTTCATCGGTGAAATCAATTACAAAATCCCCGCTGATGCAAAGCTCGGAATCATTTACGAGTTGCATGCTTGATGAAGAGACTCACAAATGCAATACCAGAATCCTCGCAGACGCACCCATCGATGCAAATCATAAATATACCCGCTTTTATATAGACCTAGCTAGGTCTTGGATTTTTTTAAATAATGGGCCCTCTGAAAATAAACAAAACCCCAAGTTGAGTAATTAACTTCTGAACAACCAATATCATAACAAAAAGGATTGTCAATTATTCACAAGAAGACTCGACCTATTCCGTCAAGCTACTGACAGACAATCTCTTGATTAAACTGATGTAATTTCATCCTGAGAGTGAATAATGTACTCGCAATACCAAGGCCAAATTACCAGTCTGTATAGGATGATTATAATAGGTAAGAGACGTACGTCAGAAATTAATCTTTATACCTCGAAGGTTGAATTTCATTTAATTATAAATTGGATTTTATCAGAAGTCTAATACATGTAGTTAATATGCTTCCGATGTTATATATAATAACAATTAGTGAGAGGGTGGCATTGTCGGTCAACGTAACATGTACGTTTTGACGGGGCTATTGCAGGAGAACACGTATGAACTGTGGGCGCTGTATGGGCTGGGGTCAAGGGTCATTGCCAGTGACGTCATTGTGACGGAGACATGTCGGTGAGGATGACAAGGCCGGACACAGTGCAACACAGGTTGGTTTAAAATGACTTTTTTTATAGGCCTATTTTCTCCAGATATATATTTTTGGCCAGGAAATAGTTTCTGCCTTTAATCAAAACCTTGTTTTGTAGGAAGCTTTCAGTAATTTTGTGTTCATGGGGAGATTAAACAGTGCTCTTTCATTTGCAAAGAAAATAATCAAAAGATGGTGATTTTTATAATCAAATCAAATCTATATAATTATATTGATTTTGTTCTTAACTGACTCCGATCTTGCTTCATAATCATTTCCAGACTTCCATCAGAACATTTTGATGTCGTTCTCCAGCTTGCTAAAAGCTCTGATCTCGTGAGAATTGATGGTCGATGCTGATTGGAACTTGGTCCAATACCAGTAAGTGTTCGCTTTGACTGTGTGGTTTATTGATATGAACAGCCGCTTTGCTCGTTTACAGTGACACTATACATGAATCCATGAATATTTCCGATTTAATTATCATTAAGACCTACCCATAATTCCTGGAATCGAACATCTCCAAAATCGCTAATCGTGTGTTTAAGAAGCCATATGCGTGAGAGTTTTGTGTGGGAGCGTGAGAATTTGTCAAAATGCGTGTGTCACACGCGCAATGCTTGAGACCTAATCTCTGATTATTAGTAGGCATACGGAAGGGACATTATGATTATTTGTTATTTATCTTGAATGTAAATTTTTTTTTTTTGTGTAGGCCTATTGTCATAGATAGAAGACCATAATTTGATTTTGAAATTGAAGTCCAGTTTAACACTACGTCTTATCTTCACACACCTCAGGCTTACCGGCGATTCATTCTGGCAAAACACCAGCCGTCGATCAGGCGAGGCAACTTTAGCTAATATAGAAGGATTGTTGGGCAGTGGCAGCCACCATCATTTTGGTTTTCTTTCAGTGATGTCTGAAAATTATTTATTTTGGTTTAAAATATTTATTTAGGTTGATAATGGATTTATCATGTATTTTGACTATATTGAATGTTATTGGGATGTACGTTTGTAAAAGAACGAAAACATTGTAAAAAATCTAACAATACATGGTTTGCCACAAATAAGAGGAAACCGATAGAGGGCGCTTCTAATGTAACTAGATGGTACATGGTTAAGTGTCCAAGCGTACGCAAATGTTTTTCACACAGTTTCTCCCTTTCTGTGTGGTGTAACATTGTAAACACAATGGACCGATATGCCAAATGAACGGTATCAAATTTCACCCAACTCATTGTACACAGTGCCTGGTAATCAGTGAGCTGACGTCATTCCAACAATTAGCAATGTTATTTATCAGTCAATGTATGTATTTTTTTTCATTTTTTCTGCAGAAGTTGTATCAGCAACTGTCTCGCCCGAAGATAAGCAGGAATTGCATATTTTGTATGTTCCATAAACAGGGACATCTTTCTGGGGAAAGAGGACACCAATAGCGACTCCCCCATAGCCCTCTGCATACACCAATGGAGAATTGCGAAATATATTTGGAATGTGTCATATTAAAATTCTTGTTAATTTGGAATATTGAACTTAATGCAGTCTTATGATTAATACAGATTAATGCGTTCTTATCTTTAATAAAAAAAAAAATTCGTTGAAGTTGTATTTGTTTTAATGTGGTGAAGTTTACCTTTGGATTTTGGGGTGTTTTGTGTGGGTTTTTCCACAGCTATGTCTAAGTGGCAGATCTGGGCCGCAATGACATTATTTCCTCTCAAACAGCCGACATTTATAGGTTCTCGCCCATTTTTCAAATGGGCGAGGACCTATTCACTCCTTATTTAACAAGCTTTTTAAGTAATGCCCTAGATCTTTTCAATTTGTTAGGCCAAACAAAAAAAGTTTCCTGTTTCTGGTCTCCACGCGCTTCACCTCAGATCCACGCGTCGGCATTTTTAATTAGGTGTTCGCGTGCGACAGCGCGAATACCTCTTGAAATTGTTCGTTTTTTTTTATTCTCCTTCTTCTCAAGCTTCCTCGCGAAACCTATCCAGCAAAAAATCATAATTGTAAAGTTTGTTGGCTATGAAACGAAGTCCAATTGCAGCCGAAATTGCTGGATCGATTGAAATTCTGCCGTGCTGTGACGACTTTTTGACATAGCTGTATGAATGTTTGCCAGATTTGTGAGGTCTCTCTTAGCCATCATACTTTGTATATGGGAAATTTGATCCCTGCATATACAATGTATCACATATTTCCCTGTTGGCAAAAAAAAAGCGCGTCACCACACCGATTTTGTAGCCAACCGATGACCAGAAACCGGAAACTTTTTTGGTCTTATTCACTTGGGTTTGTAGGCTTAAACTAATTGCTGATCCACGCTATCCATGGTGTTCATATTGGGCCCCAGTTGTTGCAATGAAGAAACCTGTGAAGAGATGATCATGAAGAAATTAGTTTTTCAGTTTTAGATGTGGGAGTAAAACCCAGCCAAATAATCTATGGAAAACCCACATAATCAGGTAGAGACAGAAAACCATGTCAGCTTGGGTTCGAGTGGGATTTAGAACCCAGGTCCACAGAGGTAAAAAGGCAGCAAAAGTATCGCTACATAAACCCGATCATAAGACACGTAAATTTACCATCCGTTATTATATGAGTTCCATCTTCGGCATAGTACCTTATGTTGCCATTTGACCACCACGCCCTTTCAGGATAGTAGAAAAAGATTGCGATGATAAAAAGGTGGGCACATGCCCCGTTTGCTTTTGGCGAGAACCACCACAGTAATGTTCTGATTTTGTTTTTTTCTCCTTCTTCTTTACAACCCCGTTGCAGAAACTCCTATTCGTCATGATTGGAGTACATGATAATCGCTATGGTTGTTCTTGTTAGCGTGGTTGTATGGCCTATTAATAATAATGGGATAGGGGAATTGGTCTTCCCCACCCCAATAATAAGGACATCATCCCTGCTTTGATTATCGTCTCCCCACCCCCACCCCCACCCCACCCCACCCCACCCCACCCCACCTCCATCCCACCCCACCTCCACCCACCCATTTTGTTTAGGCCTACTTGTAGGTATACATATATATATATACATATATATATATATATATATATATATATATATATATACATATATATATATATATACATATACATATACATTTACATATTACATATTACATAATACATATACATACACATACACATACACATATACACGCGCACGCGCACGCGCACGCGCACGCGCACGCACACGCACACGCACACGCACACGCACACGCACACGCACACACACACACACACACACACACAAACTTACATATGCGGATTGTGGGGTATTCCTTTGTTCGTTCTATTATCCCTTTTCTATAGAATTCTCCTGTGGGGTACCAGAATTTCTATAGATTCTCTGTGGGGTACCATTGTTCCATTGTGTTTGGTACCCCACAACGAATGGCGTGTAAGAACACACACATACACACACACACATACACATACACATACACATACACGTACACGTACACGCACACGCACACGCACACGCACACGCACACGCACACGCACACGCACACGCACACGCACACGCACACGCATACATATACATATACATATACATACATATACATATACATACATATATACATACACATACACATACACATACACATATACATATACATATATACATTTGTGAATGTAACAACTGACTGAATTTGAGTTCACTGCACTAACAGTATAGTGTTGACATAAATAAACTTGATCTCTTTGCTTTTCTGTTTTTATTTCTAGGAGCCCATCTTGTCATGGGAAGCTTCCCAAGGACACATCAAGAAACATCCAAGTCAGGAGACGCCTGGATGATAACGTCTCCTTCGCCTCTGGTGAAATTTTCCCACTGAACCCACCGTCTGGACTGGACAATCGTGGATCACACTCCGGCCAGCAATACCGGAGTGAGGCCATGCCCTATCCTTCGACCGATAGGACTTCCACCGGTATACGAAGTGAGATCTGGTCCGAGCGGTTATAACTTACACGCACACCGTGCACACGAAGTCCATTATTAGAATTAAAGATTAGTGTTCATATTATTTTACAAATAGGTTTTAAATGTCAAAGCATATTTGACACATTAATCACGTTCAATTTGGTTAAAAGAGTACAAAATGTAATATTGGTCAGAAACGTAACTTTAATTCATAGAAACCGTGCATTTCATTATACAGTGTGTCTCAAAAAAAAATGCAAACAAAATTTAACGGAATGCCAGACGTAGAATGAGTAACCAACAGAGATAATATAGGTATGGTTTGAAAGATACACCTTTCCACCTTAAAATGAGACGTCAAACGTCCAAATCCGAAAATTTTTGACAGAGTTATGAGTACTTTTCCCTGAGAGATCAAATTGACGATGGGACCAAGTTTTTAAATGCAGTGATAATCGATTTTGTTTAGATGTGCAAGTGTTGCAATGTGGATGAACTGTTGATGATTACATCCCTTCCCCCTCAACATGCCCTCCCTCTCGCTCGATACACAGGCGACATCGTCTCTCCATGTCTCCCATCGCTCTCCTAACAACATTTGGAGTCTGCCGCAGGACGTCTATCTCAGCTGTTATTCTGTCACGGAGAGTCTGCAGGTCCGGAGGGGGAGTCGTGTACACCTTGGATTTCAAGTATCCCCAGAGGTAGAAATCACACGGGGTGAGGTCTGGAGATCTCGGTGGCCATTCATGCACATGATTCAACGCTATGACACGGTCTCCGAACGCTTCATGAAGGCGGTCTCGGACAGCCAGTAGACGATGAGCCGGAGCGCCGTCTTGAGCCCACCACAGGCGCCTAAACACACCTCGCTCCTGAACCTCGAAATGTTCCTCAAGGATGGGGATGACATCATCATTCAACATCTCAAGGTAACGCTGGCCGTTGAGGTTGCCCTGAAAAAAACACCGGTCCGACGATGAGGCCACTGCCGCAGAGGCCAACCTAGACACTCACTTTCTCACGTTGGAAGTTGTGCTCGTAATTGAAGGGAGGTGGATGTTGTTTGGGGGCGTACTCTCGAACATTGCGTGAGTTGACTTTTCCGTCGAGAGAAAATCCAGCTTCATCGCCAATGACGAGATGATGGACGAATCGCACATCTGCCTGCAGCTGGTCGACGACCCACTGACAAAAATTCAACCGTCTTGGCAAATCCGGCGGTAGCAGCCGATGTCGCACGCGCATTTGGTAGGGGTGCATGCCCAGGTCCAGCCGAGTGATGCGATTGAACGTGGCATGTGGTAGGCCCAGTCCATTCCGTCTCGCACTGACATGCGGGTTGGCATCCAGCTGCGCCTCCACCAATTCGATGTTTTCCGCCAACCTCCCAGTCCGATGTCGCCCGGAACGCCCTCGATTGAGATTGAGGCTGGTACCCACCCTCCGGTACTTTCGCAGGTTTCTCCAGATAGTGCTGGCTGCAGGTGGATCTCGATCTGGGAATCGCTGCATAAATGCATCGATAACACCATTTACTCTTCCAGTACGGATGTACTCCGTGACACAAAAAACTCTCTGCTCGTTAGTTAGCTGAACACCAACCATGATTAATGTTTGACGAAAAATGAATTGACAGTACACAGTTGCACAAGTTAATTAAGCACATTACATAATACTCTAAAAATCTGTTTAGCAAGTAAACACTTTTCTTGGTATCAGTTTGTAAACATGTTTACTAGCTGAACGCACATGTCCAATTCCTAAACATCAATTTTCAATGGCTAAACACTATCCGTCGTCATGCTAAAAATGTTTAGCATGTAAACATGTTTACAAACTGATAGCAAGAAAGTGTTTAGAATTGTGTTTACTCGCTAAACACATTTTTGTAGGCCAGGCAATTATCCACACAGAGGCAGTTAGGCTACCTTTGTCCCAATTCCTAAAATTGAAAACTTGGTCCCATCGTCAATTTGAACTCTCTTGGAAAAGTACTCATAACTCTGTCAAAAATTATCAGATTTGGACGGTTGATGTCTCATTTTAAAGTGGAAAGGTGTATCTTTCAAACCATACCTATATTATCTATGCTGGTTACTCATTCTACGTCTGGCATTCCGTTAAATTTTGTTTGCATTTATTTTGAGACACACTGTATTGTAATCTCATTTTATATAGATTTATAGTGACATGTTGTCATATTTTAAATGTTAAGTTTTATTGATAAGAACTCAAAGTAACAAATGCATGATCGTATAGCTTACTCGTGATTTTCCATTATGTTAAAGTTATGGAACAAATCAATAAATTTTAAGCCTATATAGCATTCTTTATTTGTATGAATAATTATACAATATTTTGGCGTCAGTATTTTGAAAGCCAGTAAACACAAATTTGTAACTTTTTATCAACTAAATTTATTCCGAATAATATGTAAAAGGATGGTACAACATTGATAATGTTGTCAAAACTGCTTTTATGATTCGTCTTACTATCTTTGAATCAAAATCAGTGGCGTAGCCAAACCCCGTTGGTATTTCAGTCTGTATTTTGACATAATTTGTCGGTTCATGAGTTTTGTGTCGGTAAATTTCCCCCAAAAAATGTCCCCCCCCCCACTCTGAAAATCCTGGCTATAGATCAAAATATACATTCAAACCTCTCTGTGAACTATCAGCTATAAGTAAGTTGAGAAAATAGTGAATAAGTATAATGGTAATTATTATTATGTAATTCTTATATAGCGCATTTCACATAATCTCTAATGCGTTTTACACAAAGCCCCTGGTCATTGGGCCAATATCATTCCTGTAATCTTTCTCAGCTCCCTGGGGATTATACAGCCCAAGCTACCGTAGTGCCTCAGAGGCTTTTTCAAACACAATATCACCTTTTATATTCACAGGTAACCGGTTATACTCATGGGTAAATAGAATTAGAAGCAATGGTCTTGCTCAAGGTACCATGGTGGCAGACAGGGTTCGAACCCACATTCTGACGATTCGGCCATCGGAACACAAATCCGATGCGATAAACCGCTCTTCCCTTCCCTTCGATCGGCAAACACAAACTTCGTATTTATTCTGACATGGAATATTTAAATTATATCGTATTAAGTAAATTTTATTTGGAAATTATTTTACCAATTGAAAGAACCTCAGACAAAAAAGTATTCGACTCGATACCAAGTCAAAAGTTGTATGTAAAACGGTTTTCAAAATGTTTGGAAAGTCGTTTTCGCTGTACTTTTCAGTTCGCGTTTTCTTCTGACGGAAATATTTCTCAAGATGATTAATTAATGTAAAACTGTTAACATATATATAGCCTATATATAGCCTATATATATATATATACATACATAAACGGTTCGCGAGCAAAGAAAAATTTGCTGATGCCTGACTCGAACCCGCGACCTCTCGATTACCGTACGAGCGCTCTACCAACTGAGCTAACCAGCCCTATCTTGGTGGGCGGTCCGCTTAATACCAATTATCTATTGCTCTATGGGGGCCAGGTCAGAGGCCAAACCATATATGCCGAGTAGCCAGGGATCAAGCCCCGGTCAGATGCAAACAACCTGGGTAACGGCAGTAGCGGGGATCACAACATTAACGGGACACAAGCCTTTTAAGTGGTTGTACACAAAGTAGATTTATATGGAGAAACTGACCTGAAATATTATAAACGGTTCGCGAGCAAAGACAAATTGGCTGATGCCGGAAAAAAAAAAAAATATATATATATATATATATATATATATATAAATATAACGTTCAATGCATTAACTTTTCAAGACCATGTTCCACATAACAATCTGAGCATTATATTCACAGCGAAAAGTGTACAATTGCCTCTATATTAAAACAGTAAACACACATCAGTGCAGTGCTGTATTATACTAAATCATTGCTAAAGATAATATATCACCTGTGTTTGGCTCCAGACCCACAAAATTGAATATAAAAATTTTGAAAGATTTTGAAAGATTTTGAAAGATTTTGAAATATAATATTATTAAACAAAAAAAAGAATAAAATTTGGATGTTGGAAACTGTATAAAAGCGATATTTAAAATGCGCTTGATTCTGATTGACAGCCGCGCTGGCCAATCGGAAGACTGCACACGCCCTCGTGCAAGCTGAGGATTAAAACAGTGGGCCAGTATTTTATTAATTTGAGTTTTTAATTTACTGGTACTTATTATTGACATCTTTTTTCATTCAATGTCTCAAATGAAGGCTTGTAACTTCCTGAAGGCCAAAAAAGTCTCTGGGTTCTGGTCTCCGAAAAAAATGGCCGAAAAAAGCGCGTCACCACACCGATTTTGAAGCCGACCGATGACCAGAAACCAGAGACTTTTTTTGGGCCTAACCCCAGAAGAATAGCAATTCAACATGTGTCAAATCGGCCCAAACACGGGTGATATGTCTTTAAATGGATACTCAACCAATTACTATAACATACTGTTCACTCATTTACTTAAATCTGAATCAATAACAAGTTAAAGTTTTTTTTCTTCTTCTAAACATTTCAATGTACTCTAAACATTACAGTCCAAATAAAATTAAAACGTTTAATTAACCTTCTAACAGTACGGTCAGTGACAACACTTTATAAAGTGAAATTTAGTTCACGGTTAGTGTTGAATAAACGAAATCCTTCGGCTCGGTCCTTTACTGCCCAAAGCCACGCACAAAACCGATCATTATCCTGCGGTAAAGACCGTGCTACGAACTTTTATTCCATAAGTAAAAATATAAAGTCGGCACTAAATTTTCTTTAACCACAAAATGCCGTTAATTAATCATGAAATATTCTGAGTTACAACCATATTTTTTTTACAGTAATACGAGAAAATATTGAATATTGCGTGCTATTGAAAAAGTGAATATTTTATGCGAATCGAAAGTATGAGAATCGAAAGACACTTAACATTGTTAGATAATATAACATATAATATTTGATGGTTATATTATTTTAAGTTTACATTAAGAGCTACGGCAGATTAAATGTGTAACATATAAATAAAAGTTTCGTATAATCACATTTTTGAACAAGAATTCACTTTGATGAAAGTAGGGCTTAAATCAAATACTAATAATCGGCCTTTCTTCATTTTGAGCGAGTTTATGTCATTATGGAAACTACACCAACATACGTTTTATTATCTAAAAAATCACAATAAAATATTGTTAAAAAAATCACTTTCGCCAAACCCTTTCCTCACGAATTCAGGAAAGCCAAGGGTCCACACGGGGAAAACAAATGGTCCTCGTTTCTGACATTACCCTTGCAAAGTCATCCCTTTCAGTGGACACAGATTATAATTTATGTAAATAACATTGAAAGTATCGTCGCTGTTGCACGTGTAAACGTAAGATGGGCCATGTAGTCCCCCATAATTGTCTGAATTCGGGCCAAATTACTTACATACTTACTTACAATATTTTACCCAGGCATTGAGATAATAAAACTTGTTATTTAGTTTCCTTACAACATAATCTCTCTTAAAATGGGGGAAAGGTCAATTATCGATATTTGTCTAGTCCCGCTTCATTCAATAGCAACATCAAATGATGTCGAATGCAATTAAGAAGAGGTTTCGCCCTCACTACTCATATTATATGAAATGTTATATTACAACGGTTTATTTTACTTTCAATCTAAACACCTTAAGTAAAGACAGTATTCATAAAAAGTGGCAACTTAAAGTTTAATTTTTACATTCTATAGGATAGGCCTAACGATAATCTTCAGAAGTATTAGAAAAATACTTTATTTCCTTTTGTTAAATAGATAATATAAAATGACCGATATAACATTTGTTTCAGGTTGAAAAAAAATCTTGATTACTCAAGGATTATAAAGTACAGCAAGCATTTAAAAAACAAAGGAAAATGTGTGATATTTGAATGAAGGAGGATGTTGGGTGGAATGCACACTGCAATAACGTGGGTGTTAAATTGTTAACACCGCGCTGGTGTTAAAGCATCGCCCATTATGTTGGCAGAAAACAAAACGATTGTGTAGATTTGTTTCTGGTACTAAAAACACTGCTAATGACCTTTATTTGCGCAATGACCGAGAATGGGCTTAGCTCACTTAAGCGAGCAAAATCAATCAGTTTGGTGCATACGTGCACATTATTTATTTATTTATTTATTATTTATTTATTGTTCAGGGTGGTCAAAATGACAGTAAAACCAGTCAAGATGCCCCTGTGTGTACATTTGGGTCAACAGTCAAAACAGGCAGTTGACTGGTTTTGACCTCTGTAGCAACTTCCCACTAAAGTGCAGCTATAGTACTCAGTAATAGTAGGGTTCTAATATAGGGCTACGATGTGTACGAAGCGGTTAACTATTGGGAGTGTTTGATGATTGTACTGTATGTGGTGGCATTGGCGGATCCAGGGGGCTAAGGGGCTGTAGCCCCTAATCGTAAAAATAAATAAATAAATAAAAATAAAAAATAAAACAACAGAATCTGATACAAACGGTAAGGTATTCCCCCTCATGTTTCCCCTTACTGTGCTTTGTTTTTCTCTCCCTTTGATTATTTCATTGTAATTTTTGTAGTACTGAAAAATCGTTCTTGATTCTCAGCCCCCCTAAAAATATTCTGGATCCGCCCATGGGGGGCCCTACACAAGTTCAATAAGTGGCATAAGACCTAGGCTATAAATAGAATTTTGCACTGTGTATGTCTCAGTCTAAAGTTTATTTTCAGAGATATCTGGTTTTGACTCACTTTGATCTTTCACTCTGCATGACATGGTCGCTACATTGGATGGTGACTGGCTTCTGTTGTTAATTGAGCAGCCAAATGCCTGCATAAATGCCTGTCTATAACGAATATTGGTTATGTTGTAGATGATTGGATTCACTGCCGAATTGCAGAGGACAAGGAACACGGCGATGGGCCACAATTCGGTGAGATCTGCCAGCTGAATTACTACTCTGCCGCTGATAGCCTTGATGATACCCAGCAAATTCAGAATGATAATATGTGGAGATTGCAACAAGAAGAATGCAAGACTGTTAATGATTAGCATTCGAGCGACCTGTCTGCGGACAGCCTTTCCCTTCTGGATTTGTTGCTTGTTTTCAGCAGATGAAGCAAAGGTGGGCAGACCGAGGCGACGAACGATCCGATAGTACAAGAACGTATTTACCAATAAGCCGAAAGTCCAAACACCCAAGTACAGACACTTTGTGACGACGGCCACCCATGGTGTTTCCGCCGAACAAAAGTTGACTGTGCTCGGACGTGAGTCATGGTCTTCGTTGTCTGGCCACAGGACGCAGGCTACACTAAACCTTGACAAACGAGACACGATTGCAAATGAGCATGTTATGGACAACATCCAGAATATGATGACCATTATCACTGCACGCCGTGGACTTCTTGTCTGTCTGCTTTTCAAAGGATGACAAATGGCATAGAATCGCTCAAATGCCACAAGCGACACCATCAGATTGGAGCCAAAATAAGCAACATCGAGGGACAATCTAACCGCTGCACATCCCAGCCATGACGTGACAACGTAAATGTTAGTAATTTCGGGTGTGATCAAGTACGCACTAATATTGAGAGTTGAAAAGATGGTGATGTACAACAGATCAGCAACGGCCAGGTTTGCTAGGTAGAAGTTGGTAACAGTCTGCATTTCGCTTACTCTGTACAGCGTGAACAGAAACCCAAGATTTCCCGGCACTCCGACGGCAAGAATTAGCGGCATCCCTACCAATGCAAGTAAGATCTCGTTCGGTGAACGAGACCAAACTTTTGCCGAATCTTCATCAGTGAAATCAATTACAAAATCTCCGCGGATGCAAAGCTCGGACTCATTAACGAAATGCATGCTTGATGAAGAACTTTAGTACTCACACATGCAATAAAGAGAAGTACTTGATAATGAATTTAGGAACTCCACTACTCTGCGAAAATGACAATATTTCCTGACATGATTTTTTAAAATTGAACATGACCCAACTTCCACGCTCAGCCATATTTTGTATATACAATCGCATTGACAATGGCCACACATTTCAATTAACCTAGTGAAATGACTTACTCAGTTATATAAATACAGCTCTATGATGTGACCCCAATTACAAAGTGGTTTCTGTTGTGCTCTCTATACATTAAGAAGGATAGGCCTAATAGTTTGAGCTCAATATGACAAGTCATAGGCAGACATAATATGACAGCACGGTGAACATAATTATCGTTATGAAGAGGGTTTTGAAAGCACCACTGTTCGCATAAAATAAATCAGATTGCCATAAAATCAGATTGTCAAAAAATTCATTTACGCAGTATTTACGAGAGCGGTCACTCGGTTGAGTGCATACCTCAGCCACATGTTTATCATTTATGAGTAGTAAATTTATCGTTTATGGTTATCATTTACGTTTATGTTGATCATTTACGTTTATCTTTATCATTTACGTAGTACTTTTGCTTATTACGAAACTCCCACAACGTCAGGCTATCCGAAATTTGAGCGAATTCGCAATAAAAAAGCTATAAAAAAGCACTTCTGGAATCGCATCTTCACAGAATTATCATTGATTGGTTCTTGTGCAAAACCAAACCCATTTACAAAATTTCATTAAAATCCTTTTTGAAATATCTTGTACAGAAGACAGTTTTCTGCACACCCACCTACACACACCCCTATATGCAATCAAACCGAGGACTTATAACAAAAGGGACAATAGGCCAATTGTTGCTATCACAATGGAGAACAATAAGTCCTTGGTTTTGGGGACAAAAGAAGGTCATCCAGGGATGTTTAAGTGAGAGACCTGGTAAAAATCAATGGCGCTTTGGTCCAATTTGAAGGGGCCGTGCAATGTTTTTTTGGGGGGAACATTTAAGACAGAATGTATAATATTCCCAACGATAATATACTACTCAAAACAATTTAGGGAACAAAACAATTTAGGGAACACCACATTTACTGCAAGAGGTGGTCACACCCGTTATTGAAATGTTCCATGAACCAGGATTTTCATTTGCAACCCCCTCTCTCTTTCAGTAGTCATGTCATGAAATGTGTAATCACTACATGCATCCATAATCATCCGTTTCATTGTGCAGTTGTTTCTCATCAATTCTGTGAAACATTGTGTTTATCTGAAATAAATGATCTTGCTTTAACTGAGATTATTCCGGTGTTCCCTAAATTGTTTTGTTCCCTAAATTGTTTTGAGTAGTATACATGTATTATAACAGGCTGAAATTCTTTGAAAAAATATTATCGGCGAAACTGTCTCCGACATATTACAGCGAATGTTTTCTTTAGCTAAAAGACTAATATTTGAAGGGGTCGGTCGGTCGGGATTTTTTTCTTTTTTTTTCTTTTTTTTTTCTCCTTGACTGTCATTTTAAGATTGAAATGCATTGGAACTGAAACCACATACCATGTTTTTCATTTGTATACCTATCAGCAAGGAATTTTGCTTCAGAATAAAAGTATCCCAAGCATTTTTGTTGTACTTTTCGCTGTGATTGACACAGCAAATTCATCCATATTGCATGCAATGCTCAAGTGGCCATTCGATTTGAAAACGTGTAGATTGAGTCGCAATCGTTGACACACGTACAGTACAGTGCGGGGTGCCAGTGCACAACGTGTAAGGGCCATTTGATTTGAAAACGTGTAGATTGAGTCGCAATCATTGACATACAAAACAGTGCGCGAAGCCAGTGGAAAACATGTGAGGGGCCATTCGATTGGAAAACGTGTAGATTTGAGTCGCAATCGTTGGCACACAGTGTGTGCGAAGGCAGTGCACCATGTGAGGGCCGGGCCATTCGATTTGAAAACATGTAGATTGAGTCTTGTGTACCGGTAAATTTACCGGTAAAAAAAGTGGAAAATTTCACAAATCAAACGTATTATGTTTTATACAAAGAAAATTGGTAAGTTTCATTAATAAATAGGCCTATGAATGACAGGGAAAAAAAAAAAAAAAAAAAAAAAACCCGACCCGAGATTTCAGCACTTTTGGGTCGGTCGGTGGAGGACAACTCAACATCTTTTTTTTTTGGCCTTATCACTGCACGCCGTGGACTTCTTGTATGTCTGCTTTTCAAAGGATGACAAATGGCATATAATCGCTCAAATGCCACAAGCGACACCATCAGATTGGAGCCAAAATAAACAACATCGAGGGACAATCTAACCGCTGCACATCCCAGCCATGACGTGACAACATAAATGTTAGTAATTTCGGGTGCGATCAAGTACGCACTAATATTGAGAGTTGAAAAGATGGTGATGTACAACAGATCAGCAACGGCCAGGTTTGCTAGGTAAAAGTTGGTGACAGTCTGCATTTCGCTTACTCTGTACAGCGTGAACAGAAACGCAAGATTTCCCGGCACTCCGACGGCAAGAATTAGCGGCACCCCTACCAATGCAAGTAAGATCTCATTCGATGAACGAGACCAAACTCTTGCCGTATCTTTATCGGTGAAATCAATTACAAAATCCCCGCCGATGCAAAGCTCGGAATCATTAATGAAATGCATGCTTGATGAAGAACTTTAGTACTCACACATGCAATAAAGAGAAGTACTTGATAATGAATTTAGGAACTCCACTGCTCTGCGAAAATGACAATATTTCCTGACATGTGTTTTAAATTGAACATGCCCCAACTTCCACGCTCAGCCATATTCTGTCTGTACGGTCGCATTGACAATGGCCATACCTTTCAATTAACCGAGTGAAATAGACTCGGTTATATAAATACAGCTCAGTCTATGATGTGATCCCAGTTACAAAGTGGTTTCTGTTGTGCTTTCTATACATTAAGAAGGTTAATAGTTTGAGCTCAGCATGGTAAGTCATAGGCAGACATAATATGACAGCACGATGAACATATCGTTATAAAGAGGGTTTTGAAAGCACTACTGTTCGCATAAAATAAATCAGATTGCCATAAAATCAGATTGTCAAAAAATTCATTTACGCAGTATTTATGAGAGCGGTCACTCGGTTGAGTGCATACCTCAGCCACATGTTTATCATTTATGAGGAGTAAATTTATCGTTTATGGTTATCGTTTACGTTTATGTTTATCATTTACGTAGTACTTTTGCTTATTACGAAACTCCCACAATGTCAGGCTATCCGAAACTTGAGCGAATTCGCAATAAAAAAGCTATAAAAAAGCACTTCTGGAATCGCATCTTCACAGAATTATCATCGATTGCTTCTTGTGCAAAACCAAACCCATTTACAAAATTTCATTAAAATCCTTTTTGAAATATCTTGTACAGAAGACAGTTTTCTGCACACCCACCTACACACACCCCTATATGCAATCAAACCGAGGACTTATAACAAAAGGGACAATAGGTCAACTGTTGCTATCACAATGGAGAACAATAAGTCCTTGGTTTTGGGGACAAAAGAAGGTCATCGATTGGATGTGCGTGTGCATAGAAAGTGTGTATGGAAAGACTTGTGGTGTCCTGACGCATCGGGGATAATGGTACCCCACAAGTTTATCTTTGTTTCCATGTACCCCACAAGAGAAATTCTAAAGAAAAGGGACAATAGGAGGAAATTGGTTGTACCCCAAATGGGGTATTTGTATACACATGGGTGAGTTTGCGTAGGCATTCAAACCAAGGACTTATAAAAAAAGAAGGTACAATACGTTTCAGTTGCTATCACAATGGAGAACAATACGTCCCCGGTTGCTATAACAATAGAGGGGAACAATGGGAGGTGCCTGGTTTACACCATAAACAAAGCGGTGTGTGGGGGATGTGGGTGTGTGTCAACACCTGTACCTGCAAATGTGGAGCTCCTATTGTTCCAACAAGTAAGGACGTAATGTTCTTCATTATGAAAGCAACCGAGACTTGTTGTCCCTTTCGTTATAAGTCCTTATAAGGTAATAAAGATAAAAGAGTGTTAGATAATTGTGTTATGAGGCCCTGCACAAGAGTGGCATAAGACCTAGGCTATGAATAACATTTTGCACTGCGTGGGAGTCTAAAGTTTATTTTCGGAGTTATCTGGTTTTGACTCACTTTGATCTTCCACTCTGGATGGCACGGTCGCTACATTGGATGGTGACTGGCTTCTGTTGTTAGTTGAGCAACCAAATGCCTGCATAAATGCCTGTCTATAACGAGAATTGGTTATGTTATAGATGATCGGATTCACTGCCGAATTGCAGAGGATAAGAAACGTAGCGATGGGCCACAAGTTGTTTAATTCTGCCTGCTGAATTAAAGCTAAGCCGCTGGCAGCCTTGATGATACCCAGCAAATTCAGAATGATGATATATGGAGATTGCAACAAGAAGAATGCAAGACTGTTAATGATCAGCATTCGAGCGACCTGTCTGCGGACAGCCTTTCCCTTCTGGATTTGTTGCTTGCTTTCAGCAGATGAAGCAAAGGTGCGCAGACCGAGGCGAAGAACGATCCGATAGTACAAGAAAGTATTTACCGATAAGCCGAAAGTCCAAACACCCAAGTACAGACACTTTGTGACGACGGCCACCCATGGTGTTTCCGCCGAACAAAAGTTGACTGTGCTCGGACGTGAGTCATGGTCTTCGTTGTCCGGCCACAGGACGCAGGCTACACTAAACCTTGAAAAACGAGACACGATTGCAAATGAGCATGTTATGGACAGCATCCAGAATATGATGACCATTATCACTGCACGCCGTGGACTTCTTGTCTGTCTGCTTTTCAAAGGATGACAAATGGCATAGAATCGCTCAAATGCCACAAGCGACACCATCAGATTGGAGCCAAAATAAGCAACATCGAGGGACAATCTAACCGCTGCACATCCCAGCCATGACGTGACAACATAAATGTTAGTAATTTCGGGTGCGATCAAGTACGCACTAATATTGAGAGTTGAAAAGATGGTGATGTACAACAGATCAGCAACGGCCAGGTTCGCTAGGTAGAAGTTGGTGACAGTCTGCATTTCGCTTACTCTGTACAGCGTGAACAGAAACGCAAGATTTCCCGGCACTCCGACGGCAAGAATTAGCGGCACCCCTACCAATGCAAGTAAGATCTCGTTCGGTGAACGAGACCAAACATTTGCCGTATCTTCATCGGTGAAATCAATTACAAAATCCCCGCCGATGCAAAGCTCGGAATCATTTACGAATTGCATGCTTGATTAAGACACTCACAAATGCAATACTTGTGATACCAGATTCCTCGCAGACACACCCATTGATGCGAATCATCAATAGACCAGCTTTTATATAGGCCTATCTAGGTCTTGGAATATATATATATTACAAGTTCAGTAATTAAGCCCTGAAAAACCAATATCTTAATACAAAAGATATAACTCATTTTCAAGCCGTATAATTCAATGAAAGACTCGACCTATTCCGTCAAGCTACTGACAGACAATCTCTTGATTAAACTGATGTAATTTCATCCTGAGAGTGAATAATGTACTCGCAATACCAAGGCCAAATTACCAGTCTGTATAGGATGATTATAATAGGTAAGAGACGTACGTCAGAAATTAATCTTTATACCTCGAAGGTTGAATTTCATTTCATTATAAATTGGATTTTATCAGAAGTCTAATACATGTAGTTAATATGCTTCCGATGTTATATATAATAACAATTAGTGAGAGGGTGGCATTGTCGCTTGCAACGGCGCACCCAAGGGGGGGGGGGGGCTTGAGCCCCCCCCCAAGAGGGTCCCCGAAAAAAAAGGGACAAAAAGAAGAAGGAAAAAAAGGATAGAGAGAGGGGGGGAGGAGAAAAGTTGCAAATGTTTTTTTCCAGCCCTTTTCATCTTATGCCACTGGAATTGTTTTCTTCTTTCTGCCAAAATTATTTTATTATGATGTCTCATGAAATCTCACTATAATTGTTTAAATTTGCAACAATAACATAAACATTTGAAACCAACGTGCCAATTTGTCCGGGCTAAAATATATTTTACGTTGTTCCCGCATTTTTCAAATTTAAGTGTTTTTCCCTTATTTAACACTTATTTAAGTGTAAGGATAAAGTAATGCATTTTTGTTTACCCACAATTTATTTTTAGATGATGTATAATGAATATGCATGAACATGTAACTCTGGTGCAACGACCAGATCCAATCTTATTTTATCATGTGTTGTTTCCTTTTCTCCATTTTTCTTTAACTCGGCTGTGTGCAGGGCATTAAAAAGGCCTGCAATCCTACCCTTTCCAAATTACACATCACATACATGCCCAGGTTAGGGTTTTAGTTTTAGTTTAGTAATCTGATATAAATAATTATTATGTGACACCGTTTTAGCAAAAAAAAGAAGAAAAAGATTACCGGTAGGATCTGGATTTGCCGCCCACTTGTTCATGGAATTTGCCGCCCATTGATGGAAAGTAGGCAGCACCGCCCCGGAATGATCTCTTCAACAACGTCCGCTATATAATTATTTAAAGCAAAAAATCTTGCCGACGATATACACTCAAGTTCATGTTTATCAAGAGGGAGTATTACTGAAAAATTGCAATCCAGACTCCAGAGATTGGCTTCATCGGTAAGTATAATCAATTGGAAGTCCAGTGGGCTGTTTTTGCAGCACTGTACACAGATTACACCAACATACCACAACATTCTGGGGAAACCATGCGGGCACCAGCCTAACCCAGATGAGTGCAATAAGTCTAACATATATACTTGGGCCCTATTTCTTGTTTTGAGCCTATATTGACAATCTGACGAACATCCATTATAAATAAGTTTAGAACTAAATATATCTGCCCCCTATACCGAATACAAAAAAATAAACACCATGTTAAAGATTCAAATTAAGGGCTAGCATTAAAATAAAAAAAATTTAATTAAAATGTGTAATTTTGATTTGTACTTTCTCAGAAATTAAGAATGAGCACCAGTGAGCCCCCACCCAAGAAACTGAAGCAAGCCAAATTAAGCTTTGCCCCAGTAAGCAAAGAGAGTAGCTCTAAAGACACCCCTGATGACCCTTTCCCTGATGACTTCGGCATCCTTAAGTCCGTTCCACAGCGTGGAAGCAGTGAAAGCTCAGACGACTGCAATAAACAAATTGAGTCTGCCACAGCTGTCATAATAGAAGGGTCTAACTGTACAGGTTTCACAAATAAGTACGACATTGGAAACTACAGTAAAGCGCACGGGAGGAAATTGCTAGACGATGAAACAAAGTTGGCCCTCATTACAGACTGCTGGGTACCTGATTCCTCCTTCAACTTCCCACAGTGTGCAAATTCTAGGAGACGATTTCAACATAGCTGGCTAAAACGATACAACTGGTTGGCATACAGCGATGCAGAGAAGGGTGTTTTCTGCAAACCATGTCTCATCTTTGCCCCTGAATCTGCCGGAGCACACGGCAATCAAATATTAAAAACCTTAGTAAGCACTCCCTTTAACAAATACAAAGACGCAATTGAAGTCTTCAACAAGCACAACAGTGCAAAGTATCATGCTGATGCTGTCAACTCATGTCAGATGTTTCTCAAGGTTGTGACCAACAAGGTACCAAGCATTGACAATCAACTTGACAACACAAGACAACAACAAATAATAACCAATAGACAGCGTATCAGACCTATGATTAAAACTGTGCTCTTTTTGGGAAGGCAGGAAATTTCATTTCGTGGTCACCGAGACAGCGGCAGTATCGCCAACATCGCCAACACATCCACGGAAAATGATGGAAACTTCAGGTCAGCCCTTCGTTTCCGCATCAACGCTGGAGACATTTATCTGAAGAGGCACATAGAAACTGCAGGAGGAAACGCCATGTACACAAGTTGGAACACACAAAATGAGATCATCAACACCGTTGGAGATATTATCTCTGAAAAGATAGTTGATGAAGTGAAGGATGCGAAATACTTCAGTGTATTGGTGGATGAGACAACAGACTGTTCCACAAAAGAACAAATGAGCATGTCAGTGAGATATGTGCATGATGGCAAAGTATGTGAGAAGTTTTTGACTTTTGTAACAGTGAATGATCTCACAGGACACGGACTTGCGAAAAGCATACTTGACATACTCCATGAGAAAACTCTAGATCCCATGAATATGCGTGGTCAAGGTTATGATGGGGCTTCGGCTATGAGCGGGCAATTTAATGGAGTCCAAGCATGCATAAGAGAGAAGAACCCACTCGCAGTGTACACACATTGTGCAAGTCATGTATTAAATCTGGTTGTCTCTCATGGAAGTAACTTACCTACAATACTAAACACGATCAGCACCATTCAGGCGATTTGTTCGTTTTTGGTTCTTCGGCCAAGAGACAAAGCCTCCTAAGTGACTACATCACCAAGACGGCCCCAGAGTCGTCACACAAACGTCTGAAAAACTATGCACCACAAGATGGGTTGAGAGGCACGAGGCTGTTAACGTCTTCTATGAACTCTACGTCCCTATAGAGGAGGCCCTTGAGTATGTGTCAACATAATGGTGACAGATCATCGTCGCAAAGAGCGTCCACATTGCTTACTGCTCTCAGATCTTCAGTATTTATCGTGGCCACAACCATACTAAACCGGCTCAGCGGAGTCCTCCTACCCTTATCCCGGAAATTGCAGTCACCTACATGTGACCTCGTTGGATGCGTTAGACTTGTGCGTGATGTGCAGCAGATCATCAAGCAAATGAGGGAAAACAGTGAAGAAGAGTTTGGACGGTTGTTTAGTGACGCAACGAAGTTGGCTGATGAAGTAGACGGCGTCATACGCAAACCACGGACAGCATCTCGTCAAACAGCTAGAGAAAATCATCCATCTCAATCAGCTGAAGAATACTTCAGGGTATCAATGTTTGGCATCTACATTGATCAATTGCTAAGTGAACTCAGCACAAGGTTTTCAGTCCACTTTGAAAGATGCGCCAAACTACAGTACATATTGCCTGCATACTGCAATGATACCAACTTCAATCAACTCCAGGACATTGTGCAAATGTACGCACAAGACATCGAATCTGAAGGCATAGTGAGAGGCGAGTTTGATATGTGGTGTGCGCGGTGGAAAAATGCTGTCGGTAATGTACCATCTACACCTACAGAGACTCTGACTTCAGTACCAGGATTGGCGGACCTGTACCGAATATACACACACTTATCACGATATTTGCAGTCATCCCTGCTACCTCAGCTACTGCAGAACGCACCTTCAGTACCCTTCGTCGCCTTAAATCCTACTTGAGGTCAACCATGAGCAACCAGCGTCTGACAGGCCTTGCTTTGATGGCTATACATAGAGCAATAGATGTGGACATCGATGACGTCATAAATCGGATGGCACTAAAGCGTCGTAGATTGGACTTTTCACTTTAATGTTATTGCCTCACTAGATTTATTAAGTAAAGTTGTACATTTGTCACAAATAAATGATTTTTTTTTCAATCTACAACTATAGGTATCATAAATGAAAGGATTAGGAGCCAGTTTTTGAACACCCTTATTATTATACCCTATGCCTCTACCTAACCAGTTTTTGAACACCCTTACATCCTATGCCTCTACTAGGACTATAGAGGTTAAAAATTGCTGCCCCCTATTATACTAATGGCACCGTGGTCACGTGGTTAGACTGCAGGGCTTGCAATCACAAGGTTGTGAGTTCGGAATCCCAGGCTGACCGCTGATTTCACAATGCCTATATTAAGTATTGTCGTCTAGTTACTGAATCACAATTGATTGATTTGTGCAGTTTATAATTATAGACGATACACTAATGTTTGTGTGTGAGTGAGATTGGCTTTTGCCAGCTTGGCGTTTATGCCCCTCCATGGGAGGTTACCGAGTTCCTAATGGGAAGATACATATTATACATACATACAACCCAAAATTACATACATACATATACATACTAGGCCTAGTTGATTTGTGAGAGTAACATTTTCTTTGAGCCCCCCCCCCCCCCCCAAGACAAAATCCTGGGTGCGCTGTTGGTCGCTTGGTGATCAAAACTCTGTGTGATTATTTAACAACCAGTGGCATAGCTGATCGGGAGCTGTCAGCCTTTTGCCAAAATGTTCGGAAAGTTTGAAATTTAGGCGTAATAGGGAAAAATAGAAATAGATATTGAGGTAATAATTTTTTGCCTGATATATCATCAGATGAATAGTCTGGCGACACGTTTTTTTCTGACAAAGCATAAAATACAGTTACTCTGAAATTCGTTGGAATTTTACATTGTGCCCCCTTTTTTAATGACATTGCTGGCCACTGCGGAACCCGCCACCTACGGTGACGGCCCTAATAAATCAATACTTGACTGCTTTCCACAAAATATTATTCCCGTTCCACGTACGAACTCTTCCTTAGGAGGTTTATCTGATTCGACCCACACTGTGTATCGGCGACTCTCTTGATCCATGCTTGGTTGGTTCTCAGTATGCAGAATACCAGCTGAAAGCACAAACCCACATACAGCTACGCCACGGGCCTGTGACTGATTGTCGTTCGTGAACCTTGATCCTTTGACGTCATCAGAGACAGTGTCGTCTTCAAAAGCTCTGTTGATTTTCCCTGGTATGAAATAAAAGAGCTATTTTGAGCCTAATGATGGGTGAAAATTGAGGTAAATATCACGGAAATATTTTCAAGATTTGTCTTATGACGTCTAAACTCATTTACAAGCTTGATTACACTCAAAACAGTAGATGGACTTTTAGATTTAGAGATGTAATTTGTGTTCATTTTGTTGGTACTCTATGGCAAAGAAAGAACAAGGCTTATATTGATGGGTTACTGTGGAATCGGTGAGGCAACGGCTCCTTCCATCGGTGTCATCAACATAATATTTGAAACATTATGGGAAACATTAAAAAACCTCACCAAAATCAAACCGCACGTCACTGCACGATGTTACAAGTGTCTCGACGACGCTAGCCCGTTTAGACCATGATCGACTCAGCTGTAACTGAAGAATTCTCTTGTTGAGCGCCGATGTGGATGTCGCCAGCTGCTGGTTCTTCTTGCCCACTGAATTGGTGAATGCCGGTGCCGCGGTATTGGACCTTCCTCGAGTCGTAACAAAGGAGAGGACACCGTAGAAAAGAAAGATGAAGAATCCCTGAGCGGAGTTGAAGATGGTAAAGAGGTACAGCGATGTCATCCGGACACCGTCTCCCACGGAGAAACCACCAAAGATCCAGGTCAAGCCTGTCGTGTTATGAATTAACAATTTTCGAAGAAATTAAAATACGGAATGATTGCAGCGGCAGGCGTACCAAAGAATGGTTGGCGAAGTGGCAATTAAACCGTCCCTATAAGCTTTTGTTTTGTTTATGCCGTCTCTTATGCAATTTTCCCTAACGCAATCTTGATTCCATTCATGTTCCATTACATTTTGCCGCCCTCTTCCCTCGGCAAAATGTCTGGTTGTATCATTGCAAATAATTATACTGTTGTAACAGACTGTCCATTTTCACTTTGAACGACATTATTCTAATCACACGGTAATGTAAACGGTTGCATTCAAGGCTTCATTTTTGATAAAGAAAGTGTTTGTTTTAATATAAAAGTATACCAAACATTTGTATTGGTGTTTAGATCACAGCCGTAGTATCTATTGTTTGTACACTCTTAAAACTAAAGTGTTGAATCAACATTTTAAAGAGTTCTGTCAGTGACAACTCTTTTTAAAGTTGGATTTCACTTTTAAAAGTGTTGAAATAACACAGTGATAAAGGTAGACTTAACTTGACTCCGTGTTAATTGAACACTTTCTTTGAGTTGAATTTAACTTTATAAAGTGATGTCACTCAATGAACTCTTAAAAGGTTGATTCAACACTTTAGTTTAAGAGTGTAGTGGTCGAGATCAGTTTATGCAGTGTAATAACGTTCCGAGTCACAGACATCTACAGTTTTACAAATATAACAGTTTCGGTTACAAAATGGTTGGATTAATTAACCCACCAAGTAAACCAGTTATAGCTTTGATAAACTCACCAAGCAAAGCAGTTATAGAAATGATACCGAATATCTCCTTTCGTCCTCGTGAGATCTCGCGTTGTTTGTTTCCCGTAGTGTAGCGTCGGGTATCGAAGCGCCTGTTTGTCAGTACCCACATAACCATGGCAAACACGACAATATTGACCGTCACAATGAGCAGAGCCGGAGCAAAGAAAGCGGCAAAGAAGACGGTGGAATCAGAAATCCAGCACCTTTGATAAAAAGTCGAAGAACAAATTAAAATAGTAAACAAAATATTCATCTTGCATAATTATTCTTTATTATTGACCCTATAATGATCAATGTTGAAATATGGCAAAATCTCTTTAGTTTATTAAAAATAAAACAATTTCTCAGAATGGTGCAATTTACTGGGCACTGCACATTCACCCAATTTACCCAATTCACCCAACTTACCTCTCTTTGTTACCGTACGCATCCAAGTCAAATATTGCCACACAGCCAGCAATAATCGCTGGTACTCCTGTTAATATGAATGTTGGTTCAGAAAGTTAAATCGTAGATATATGTCACAACAACATGATTACCAGATGAGCCAGGCTAGTTCAAAGGTTCTAGTTTATTTTTACTCTATGAATTGCATACTCATATCGGAGAGTAACAACTTGGGTGGGCAGAGAAATCCCATTCATCTACTTTATGCTTGTTGTTGTATTACATACTCTTTAATCATTTGAAATGGCAGAATGTCTAATTGTCAATATGGTTATTGCTTTATATATAACTATAATAATAACACTGATTTTAAGATTATCTAAGACTTAGATTTGGCATGGTGGACAATAAAATAGAGGGTATGTTGTGCAACCTTGTTAAACTAATATGTCTTTGAGTTTTGGTTGGTTTTGAAAAGTACCTGTGTTGTACAAACTCGACGTTTGGATCAGTGTACTCTGGGGCCGATCAGTGTACTCTGGGGCCGATCAGTGTACTCTGGGGCCGATCAGTGTACTCTGGGGCCGATCAGTGTACTCTGGGGCCGATCAGTGTACTCTGGGGCCGATCAGTGTACTCTGGGGCCTATCGGTGTACTCTGGGGCCAATCGGTGTACTCTGGGGGCCAATCAGTGTACTCTGGCGCCAATTCCATAGCGCTACTAAGCAGAACAAATTGCTTACCAGAAAGTTTTACTTAGTAGATTTCATTAGTTACCACCCAAACTTTCATACAAAATGTATGCAGTTTGGCTGGTAGTCTGTTTTACATTGCTTAGCAAAAATAGTTGCTTAGCAAAAATAGTTGCTTAGCAACATATGCTGCTTACCAGCTCTATGAAATTGGCCCCAGATCGTCTTTAAAATTATTAAGGTCTATGCTATTTTTTTTTAAATGATCCAGAAGTATTCTTTTCATATATTCACGAATTGGATCATTTTTCTGTCATCTTACCCCACGCTACAGCGCAACAGTTTCTGAACATATGCCTACTAGGACTCATGGCCACCATTACGATATTTCGGAACAGATACACGGCTTCCATTCCCATCCACATTAGCGCCACCAACGTGAAATAATGGATGCAACATGCAAATACTGCGCATGCTTGTTGGTTGCTTGTCTGATCCATTCCGGTGAGGTAAAAGGTCATGGAGAGGATCAGTGACAGACAGAGCATCAGGCGAGTAGGTGTGGTCTTAGCGTCTCGCAATTTCCTGTGAGACATAAAAGCAGAAAATACATCAAGATGCGAAATATAGGGAGGAAATCTTGACAAATTCTACAGCAAATTACCCCTGTATTGTACCCCTATTAGGCCCTATATGTATTCTGCTTGTCCGTCTGTCTGACGGTGAAATGGTTGTTTTGGACTATACATTCTACTTTTTGAAGTAGTTGTAACCAATTACTGGTTCTTTGCATAACCACTCACTACTTACATGGTGGTCACCGCAAACAGTCTTTACTTAAGTAGCACTTTCGTTTATTACGTACAATGTGCACATTTGAAGTTTGAATGTTCACATTCGTGTACAATAATTGTAGTGAGAGAGGAGTGCGCCTACGTGTACAGTACAGGCATTCAATTGTTACTATCAAGTCAACCTTTGTAGACTCAGAAAGTTCGTTTTTGTGTGTTTTTGTCCAGAAGTTGACAAAAGTATTTTCAAATTACATGATGCAAATGTTTTTACCGAATGTCTGTTTCGAATGATTGATTTGATGGCTATGAGTGTGGTTACTCGTACAAACGAAAGAAACTTAAAAAAAAACCTTGTAGCATTGATGTATCCAGGGGTGGCAAAAGGGGCGTGTTTCGCCATGAAACAGACATAGGTCTAACAAGGTTTGGTTTGGTTTTTTTTTTTTTTTTTTTTGAGGGGAGCTTCCTTCTTTTGCCCATATAGGCCAACCCCCTTTTTTGAGATCCTAAATCCACGTCTTCTCAGATGTATATTTTATGTAGGCTCTTACCTGATCGATATCAACATGCCCATTGTAGTTACCAGACCAATTAGTGATAAGGTGCAACCAATGTAACTGATGATTTCCAGGGCTATACCATGAACACCAGTAAGCTCCCCCATCCCTAACTGCTCCCAAACATCCTGTATCCAATGAATGATGAAGTTACAGAAGGAGCTATGTATTCGTTATGGGTATAATATGGACGCATTACTATTTCAACGGTTTAATCCCAATAATTTTCTTTTTAATCACAACATTACGAATTTTCATGTTGAAAGTCAAACAAAAACTTACAAACTTCACAAACAAACTCTTCAGAGGTAATAAAGTTTCGAAATTAATTTATGATGGGCCCCGTAAGTAGTGAAAAGATTTTCATGGATGCGTTTACTCCTGTTAAGAAGTATGGTTAAAACAATGCATTTGTCCCCTCACCGTTCAATGATGGAATTTCTCCCAAGCGTGTCTCTAAACAAAACACGCAGAATAGATCTTTTAGATTTTTATAAATTGTTATAATTATACAAACCTATAACGGAGAACTTTTTGCAAAGCCTTTGCGACATTATTATCATGGAGATATAGACGTCTATACTTACAATGATTACTGCGTAGTTGGTAAGATGATCGCATAAACACACTGTTTGTTCACTCGTTGAAGATTGGATGCTGCAACCCTTCGTAGACCACGCTCCGAGTCCATCTTGACAATTCAGATTAGAAACACCTTAAACATTTAGCTAATACATATTGAACATCTATATTTAAACTGAAGCAAAATGAACGCCAAACTTAATGAGAAGTCAAGGCATACAGCGTGTCAAAACGAAATACATTTATTCAAATCAGTGTAGCGTCATGTGTAGCTGCAGAGCAATTATTTTGTTCAGCATATTTGATGGATCATTGATTTATTGATAAAAAGTGTTGGCACAACAAAGTGAAATGATTTATTGGCAAGCACTATGCAACTCAACAAGTTGCGTCATTTATAGCTTACCCTTTCCGTTAAAATCCCAGTATGCGCACAATCGAGAACTTGCGTCCTGAAACTTCAAAAGGAAATCATACAAAAAATGGAAACAAAGCACACTTATCTTTTTAAGACAACGATATTATAGAAGCATTTTGTAATTTTAATGATTTGTGTGAATTTAATATAAATCAGCTGAGAAAAACGATTTAACATCAGTGTTGGCAATAGCCAAGCACAACCTGGCTTCAGTAGAGGGCGCCCCATGTGTGCATTTTTTTATCACCAGATGATTGTAGGGTTCGCGTTGAATAAAACGGGGAAAAACTTTGTCTTCGGAACTAGCAAATAAACGTTCAGGCCTATACGTGCGAAGTGCACTAGCTATTACTAACAATATCCTAATACGGTTCCTCAAATGTCTGAGAAAGATAAACGATTGCATGGCTTCACAAGGATCAGGGTTTCAGGGATCAGTGGGTTTTTTTTTTTGGTTTGCAAACAACAACCACCCATGCAGCAAACATAACCACCAGGAAACAACGTACATAAATATTGCTGTCCCATAATGTACCTCGATATTGTAGAGGTGTTTTTGCATGGCATTACCACAAGACTGTCTATATTTTTGCAACTCACGTTGTTATGGTGCTTCAAAGTGATGACAACTGGATCCTTCAACCCCCAGACGCAATGACCCCCAAGAGTTGCAGAGATCACCCGACTAGCCACCTTAAAAACAAACAAAATGTATGCCTATGTAAAACAAAATGAACTAAAGAAACATTTACTAAAGCGGGTTTTAAACCTGCAGCCTTTGTATTAAGGTAGCATTGTAACTCAGAATTTTAGCCTTACAATCGGAGCCGTATTCTCCGGCTACACGGCATAGATATGGCTTCTGAATAACGCCCCCAGAACAAACTCTTATGTAAATCATATAACAAAATACCTTCCAATCAGCTGTCTGGTTTTCCATAAATTCTTCCTCGAGTGATACCGACACCATATCAGCATCAGTTCGAAACAACTGGTCATTCTCGTAGATGACAAACTGCAGCGTGGACTTTTTGGAAGAAGGCCCCGTGTTGTTGAGTGGATCTGTGAGCAGCGCAAAATTGAACTTCAGTTTTCGATGATATCAATGGATGACACCAAGGCAGATACACGTTTCTTCTGGCATATTATAATTTTTCCAAATAAATTTATTTGAACAAAATGTAAAGGGGGTTGGAACATCACCATTCATCAGACTCAGTCTATGTAGCTATCATGCTATTGTCTCCAATATTTCCAACTTTATATCGCAAATGTGCTTATACTGAGGGACGAGGAGAACATATGTTAGGAAAGAAGAAAAACTTAATATATAAAGCTTGTGGTCGCCTGCTCTGTAGACAAATTAGTTATTATGATGATATTTAATTTGGATGTTACGTCTTCAAATCACCCTTTCTTTTGTCTACCCTTTTACCTCTTTCAAGTAATTGGTATCCATGTTGCTAGTCCTCAGAATACAAAATAGGACACACAATACATAATTAAGGGACACAACATTTTTATAGATTGATGAAATTCTTGTGTCGGGTGATGAAAAATTGATTTGATTTTGTCCCCACACTGACACAGCATTGTTATTTGGAGCACATTTCAGAGCAAAAGTTGGTTCACATATTGTGATAGTGCCTTTTATGTTTAACATACGCACCACATTTATCGCTCCGTCCGTGGACATCGTACGTTTCAAAAATGCTTTCTGGAATATAGAAAAATTCATCCACGCTGTCTAAATCCAGCCTCTGCAAGCTGGCGTTGAGTGCGCCATTGATGCGCTTAAAGGTGTTGTTGCCGATATTATGTGTTCCTGCGTTGGAAACAGAATGCGTTTTGAATAAGGCCCATCGTTGACATAACCGTATTTGACATGTAGATCAAATCATAAACTTGCAGCTTCACAGAAACAATGTTGAAAAATGACGTGGATATGGATTTATGTTAACTTTGTGTAACGGGGAGAATAGGTACCCCACTTCCCCTTTACTGTGTATGTTATTCCTGTATCAATATTACTAACATTTGTTTTTCTTTTCCTTAGTACTAACACCGGATTCTTGATACAAACCATAAATATCAGACACATTGTACCCTCACTTGTAAACTGACCCAGAGGTCCAGTGGCCTCAATCACCAAATCCCATTAACCCGCTATAAACAACCACTGCTATAAACTAAGATAGAGGTTTAAGAGGCCTTGAGCTGGCCGTTGCTAAGAGTGCTTGCCAGGCAGCGTTGAGCCACTTGCCCACAGACATGCAATAAAAGCAGGCGGACGTTCTACAGATCTCCTATCTTCTGTATTTCTTCATATGAAACATGGCTGTATCACCTTCTTGACATCATAAAGGTAATTCCAATATGTATTCCTTGACGAGACTGGGGCAATCATCATTACAAGAATAATTGGCAGAAAACTAATTGAAGTTCGTATTTGTTAGAAATAAGGATAATTATGCTTAGGCCGATAAAGCTCTTTTGGATAGGAGTCGAAGTAAATTCGTTTTTTTATTAGAGTGTTACTTATGGGTTTATCCTTATGGAGAAACAATGAATGGTCTGCAGTTATTTAGGTATTTCTGTAGAGACCAAAACGTCATGTTAGCTTACAGATTACTGTTGTTTGTAAAGAAACTGCCAAGTTTACCAGGAAGGCTAATGTGAGCTTACCTACCGCAGTATTGTTTCAGTATGGGCTTCAAGCAGTCAAACTTTAACTACAACTTATTTGGGTTTATTTTACTGTACAAATCTCATGTTATCTTTCTTTAATATATATTTAGTGTTGATTTAATTTTTGTATTAATGGTATCGGAATTGTTTATTTTAAGTTGTCGTAAAATGGATATACATGTAGACATAGTCAGACTAAGTGGAGCAGTGATCGATTTTGTTCCAAATATATTTGTCTCTTGGGAAGATCGCCATGAGAGCGAGAAGAAAATTAGTACTGGTATATTTGAAATGGAGAAAAGGTCTACCAAGATGCCGGTAGATGGCAGAAACGAAACGAATGTTCTTTTGAGATGTTTTCTATTGTGTAACACAATTGTTTCTGAGAACCGTTTGGGTTAAAATAATTATTTGTGACGAAAGAGGGTACACGGTGCCTTTTGTTAATTAAAATATGATGTTCAGGAGATTTCCGCAGTAATAGAAGTAACAGACATATCAATTTGATAAAATTGAAGGTGCTTGATTCACCTTTATTTACTTGATTTACTTATTTTTGGGTTATTCCACTGTGTGACTTTCATGTAAACTTGTGAGAATTGCTTGTACTCAATCTGCTTATTTCTTTTCAACCAGCTGTACAATCAATTACCCTGGCTGGGCTCTGGTTGGCCTTGGTGCTGAGGCGGGCCATTTAATGGTAGTGCTCTGTGCTGGATGGGGTAGGTTTTATAAACAAATCTCTTGCCTATACACTGACTTAATTGTTTTATGACTGTGCCTTGCCCTCACCAGGACACACCATGTCTGGGGTTGGCCTTTAGCCAAATTAACTACTCGGACAATTATTGATGGTACATGTTACCCTATGGTTATTTGATTTTAATTCTTTTGACCTTTTTAGCATGTTTTGAAAATATAAAGGAATTCAGTCATCTGTGTATTATAAGGATTGAGGGTGAATTATAGTGAAGGGAAGTAATGAGTGAGTTCAGCATTGTATTAGATATTTTGAGGGTTATTAAGAGTTAGTGATTAGTTCTTGTTGATTGTAGTTGATAATATTCGTAATGGCTAAACTATTATACTTATTATTCTATGTTACAGGGTTTTCTTCTTGAGTAAAGCGTTTTATTAAAGTTTAACCACTGTATCCTGGTCTGTATAATGAGTGTATCATTTCATGAGTTGAAACGGTCGCTTACATTTGTATTATTACGTACCGGTACCATTGTTTGAGTGAAACGTGACATGCGCATTCGATTTAATATTTGCCTTTGCATTGGTTGAATTTGCCACTGGTTGAATAGAAGCGAAGAGTACTCCATCGAAATATTCTTCTTCAACCTGAATAAAAAAGATAAACCAATGGTGTTATTTAAAGCCAGTAATTACACTTTCGATACAATGTCTGTAAAAACCAACACTTTACACTTATTTCATTGTGTCGTTAAGGAGAAAATAATGAAAATGCATTCAGATTGTTTGTATTTATTCCAACGTGTAATTTCTGTTTTCTGATGACAGAAAATAATTTTGGAAATTATTTGACTTTATTATTGTTGTTATTATTATGCAAAACTGTTCTCGTTTACGTTTTTTGAGATTACAATGGTACATAGCGGCTTCAAAATGTACTATATGCTACATGTTCAACAACAGGTGTTAAAACAACAACAAGTGTTAAAACAACACCGGCAATTGTCAACTGTATTCTTCCATGGAGCTTCCCAATATGAACAATAACGGTGTTGCTTTTAACACCCCAGTGTTTGCAGTGTAATACCTCTTCCATCGTGAGTACCATATTATCCGTGACGATCCTCACGCTGGACACATTATCGGGCAAGGGGTGATTCGCCATTTCTTCAACTGCTTTGATAATTCTGAAGTCAAGAAACAGATATAAGTACACAATTTGGGTTGTTGAAATTCATCAACTAATGTAAATTGCGGTACCCGCTACTACGGGACTCTAGCCGGCCTATCGTTACTGGGCAAGCTCGGTGGTGGACACTCGATTAGCACTGAGTAAACAGTGTGTCATACAAATGTCAGTTTAGTGCAAAAAAATTTAAATCAATCGTCTATCACCCGACGCACGAATTTCATCAATTAAAGTAATATGCCTATTGTTAATGGCCAAATCAGTTTGCTGTTACAAAAGAGTTTAACAATAATTACTACACCTCCAGCTTCATAGATATCGTTATCCTTCATTGGGTTTAATTGAGGGGCAATTGGGAATTAGCGGAATCAGGGGAGAAGGGAGCATGTTTCGCTGCACATGTCAATTTACCATAATTGTTTGTGTGCATCCCATATTAATTTTTTGGTGCCCCTTTTTTCGGAACCTGGGTGTACAGGGAATTTTGCCATTTAAATAAGCCTTGCCTTACTTGTTATTCAGAAGCTGAGGCAGGACAGGCTGTGGTAGAGCCAAGAGATAGTTGATGACCTGTATGATAGCCACTGTTGCCTAATTAGAAAAGAAAAAGATAAGCCTTAATATAATGTTTTTTCACTGTATTTAATTTTGATAATTCATTTGTGATATTTCAGTATTTAGTCGCCTACTAAACATGAAGTTTCACAAATACAAGTATATTAAAGTTAAGCTACGGATCAAATCTGCAGGAATGAGGAACGTGTTTTGTTGTGTCTTCAAACAGTACTATTTCATATCATGAATTATAAATGTGTCCTTGTCAAAACATACTCGTGATTCAAAATGGCAAACTGTTGTATAAAGGAGCAAATTTAAAAATTACAATTATAATGATCCTCGGATTACGATATCGCTACAAAGCTACATTGTAAAACCTTGCGAGTCATAATAAACCCTCTGCGTGCAACTAGTGGACCCATATCTGTGTCAGATTGATATCCGGAAATCTGACTGACCCAGAAACCGTGCCAAAAAGAATCCTTGTCAGAAATATTTGACCTAGACTCGGGGTAAGTCTAACCAAAACATTTCCTTGGCACATTCATCACTAAAAGTTCATGACGAGGGGTTACCTGCGGAATTGCATTTCTCCACTCATCCATATATGACCATAGCCTCAGGAGTATTTTCAAGCAAGTCATGTCAACTGTACTTCCCAAGCCGAAGTTCTGCGTCTCTTCCAGAACCTGTGAAATATGGAAATATTCATAATAAACCTATTCCACGATCATAACTAGGTGTTAAACAACTCAAGACAATACTACTTTCAGTTCTAGAGTAACTGAAATTGGTCTCGATACCAGATTGATGTGGTATTGGCATTGTTGCGGTCTCGAATGCTAAGAGTTCGATTCAGTTATAAGGTTCGACACTGAAGGACCCACATTGGCAGTCAAATTATCTGCACAATTCATTCGAGTAATTTCAAAAGCCACAGAGACATCCGATTTTGTCGACTCGTATTAGTAAAATGACAACTGTATCAGGCTTGGTCATGTCTTCTTCTTCTAAATTAAATACACATGAATAAGTTCAGTCTTTGACTCGGACTCAGCCTTCTGTAATCTTGGTCTTAACTCAAGTCTGGGACTCTAACACTGACTACTATTTTGACCGTCATTGTTCCATAGAGCTAGGGCGCTGTAGATGTAAACATAGTTGTCATGTGTGACATCATCTACTGATTGGTCCTAGTTAGAAGAATAGATATACGAAGCTCATTCAAGTATATATCTTACCCTTTCAAGATCTTGCGAGAAGGAGGCATCTTCAGTGCGACACATCCACGTCTCTGCAGCCTCCCAGCTCACACCGTTGCCATCAAGTCTCTCCTTACATTTTCGCAGAGGGGTGCTGTGTCATTTGTGGGAGATATTTATAACATAATTCAAGCATAATGTTAAAATGTTATTCTTGGCCTGAAAGGTTTGATTAAATAGTTTTCTGCATATTGTTTGTGTGAAATAACGTTCATATGAAGAAAACGCAGATTGTTATCTTTACCTTGTAATATTGTGTAAATGGTCCAGAATCAAACTGACGTTCGGTAGAATGACGTCTTCGAGGAAATCTGAAATCTTCCAGCCTCCATCCTCTTTGAGTTCATCTCCTGAAGATGTGGAATTAGAGATTGATTCCGGAAGTGATGCCATCAGTTCCTCGTCCATGATGTCTCGTCGCGTCTGGTTGGACACAACTGGAGGGTGCTTTCTCCTGATAGCTCTTTCTCCCATCAAACCCATTCTCAAGTCGTTTATAGCAGTCCCCAGTGGGTCTGTTCCTCTCAGGTCATAGTCTAGCCTGTGTGTTCTCTCATCATACATTGGGTAAACAATCACAGCTGGTGGAAGGTTCAAACGAGCTGCCGTCTCACCCAGTAAATCAAATGAACTTGCGCTTAGTCCCATTATCCCCGCTCTTGACGCATTGTACGCGCCGTTTGATTGGCTGCCCAAACCGGGAAACAAAACCTTTGACATTTCCAGCCAATCAGCAAATCCGTCTAGTACTTCGTTATGAGTCATGTTTAATGTAAATATGCTCTCAACAATCTCCCTCGTCTTGTTGGCAATGAACTCTCGTAGTCTCTCCTCGAATGCAGACATGGTCTCGTTTGCTGGTTCGGTAGTCTCGGGTACGCTTGAGGATGACTTTCTGTAGAACGCGTCGAGAGCCAACGCCAATCTCAGACTGACCTCCATGAAATGCAAAGCTTTCTTTGATGGTAAAATGGATCCAAATGGACACAAAGTACTGGATATTCCACCAATGATAGTGGTGTTCCATTCGAAAATTCCTATTAAAAAAAAAAAATATATATATATATATATACATATATTATAAGATAAGTAACCAGCTTAGTGTTTCTAAGATGCAGAAAATTGCGTTAAGAAACCTTTTTGAAAAGATAATATCAACTTTAGAGGATACATTTTAGTTGTTACTAACCTGAAGTTAAATTAGTTACGTCATCAATACACGAGTTGTGAAGTAGCCAATCACTGACAGCCTTTTCCACCAGTTCAGTATGCTTCTTAACTGATGCGTTGAGCGCAGCCGCAATACAGTCGTCTAAGTTGGCTGTTTGCCACTGTGCAACCTGTCACGTAGTTGACATTAAAACATACCTAGTCAATTTCATGTGTTGTTTATTTGATGATATAAACCAAATAATAAGAAAACAACAAGTTATCAATAAGCCAAGTAACAAATAATTACAAAAGCAAATTACGACAGCAACACAGATTCAAAATGTTTATAACGGATTACATGAATTACCGTACATGATAAAAAGTAACCCAATAACATGCGATTCAGAATGAGTTTATATTTTAACAGAACAAAAAGTGTGGCACTGAGCAAAGCTGTTGAAGAACACGACCTTAGATCCCAGTTTTGTAATATCATCATAACTGAATTTGATCCATGGGAGCTTAATCATTTTTAATATCACGAGGCATCTAATCTCACCTTTGACCCCTCTCCTGTCGTCCCCTGACACAGTCTCGTGGCCCTCACCTCAACCGGCACGTCCTGGAGGTTCATCGGACACGTTGCTGTAGCTGTAGTATTCACTAGCGTCTCGTGCCACTTCGTAGCGTAGCTGGTGTCATAAGGACACATAGGAGGCGGAGGAGGAGCCTGATCGTACGGCCAATGGTGCACGCATCCCCCGTAGTCTGGCTTATCCCATACTGCCATCGTGTGATCCTTGAAGATAGTAAACGTAATGGTTTTGCAGTGTCTCACGGCGTGTCCCGTCGAAATGAGACACCTTTGAGAGGTCGTTGTCCCGGTGCGAGTCCAGGGCCAGAGGAGACCTCCCCGAATATTAGGCAAACAGAATAGATTGCCATCGGTGGTGTTAAATTCTGGTGTTTTGGTGACGTTGGCTGCTGAAAAAATGTATGCCTGTTTTATATGATCACGAAGCGGATTGAAAAAAAGAGCGAAAGGGTCGTGAAGCTCGTACAAGTACCAATCATCCTGAGAAATTATTTCGCCTGAAGTGATTTTATCTCAGAGGAAAAGAAGTTGATTTAAAAAAAGTTGCCGTTCGTCAATTATTTGTTAAACATAAATTCTTCCCCAATATGTAAATAATTTTTTTTCGAAATTAACGTACGTTTACCCAAAACCTAATGTTTAGTTATAGGCCTACCTTCCCTTAAAAATTTTCTGGTGATACCATATTACCATTTAAACATCTAGACCACCCTTCTTAAAAACATTTATCCGCCCATGATGCAGTTCGCCTTATTCACGATCAATACGAAAGTGAGACTGTAGTCCTCACAACCACCGCTCTGTAGCTTACATGTTGCATGCCCAATAATCTGGCCCAATAATCTGCTAGTTCCAAAGAAAAGTTCATTCCTAACATAAGGAATAAATAAATAGATGTAGCTGTTTCCAATTAATATACTTAAAATTCAATGACATTTGAAAGTGTGGTTGCCCCTGCAAACAAATAAGGCAGGTTACTATAATGAGCGTGTGCAAGTACAGAACCTCTTGTATTCAGGGAATAAGACTTAAGATGGATTTATATCCATCTTAAGTCTTATTCCCTGAATACAAGAGGACCCATGAATGGATCCGACTTGAGGTTTGGCTTTATGCAAAACAATCAAAACAGAATTTGACTTATGGTAGTGTATTTCATCTCTATACCTGATTATGTGAGGTTATATTTTGTGTAGGAATTTTATCCCACATTTAAAACTGAACGCTTCATAATCGTTTTCTTTTCAAAGGCACATTCAGGCCTTTTATGAGCTATATATATGTTAAAAATCCGGTGTTCCCTAAATTGTTTTGAGTAGTATATATCGGTATGGGCATTTTTTAAGAATTCCTAAAACATAAACTATTATTATTGTTATATCAAGCTGGTAAGGAAATAAAGATTTCGCAAAAAAGGTTTGTTAGTCCATGAGCCAGGGACTGAAAATTAATTTACCGGTACCATCTGGAGATACTAAATCTATCATATGTTTTCTACTTGCAACAAATCTATTATTTACAAAAAAGTATGATAGCCCTGCTGAAACGTTAGTTTTCAAACGATTTTCGCAGTGTAATTTGAAAAAGCTTAACCTGCTTCAGTAAACCACTTCTACAACTGTTTAATGACGGCTTACACAAGTAGCCTAAAAAGTTCCGATAATTTTTCAACGCACTAGTAAAATAATTAAGCTAATTTTTTTTCAAACAGCCGTTGTACAAGTTGCCTGTCATTTCAACAAAAAAACTAACGACCGGAGTAGTCATCAATCAGGCATTAGACATTTTGCCTTTAAATTACGTTTTTGGAGTACATATTTCATAGTTTTATAACACCACCACGTTTTGAAGGGTTAAATTATATGATTTGTTAGCGTTTGGAAACAATACGCCTATTTTGGGGACCGTCTTTTGTAACCCCTAAATATTGTTTTGAAGTTTTTATGTATAAGGGTATAAATTTAACCAGAAATAAGCAATGTGTCTAAAGTAGTCTTTTTACCTCAGAATGAACATCTGTGTGTGCCCCTGTCCCTTCAAGATCTTGTATATGTACCGTCTGCACCGTCCTGAATTCTCCCTAGGAGAACAGATTACCATTTCCTTTTGTTTTGTGATGAACAACCGAATGCAAACATTTGGAATTGATCATTTATTTTCAATGTTCTGACTTACATTTTCACGTTATAATCATATGTTGAATATCACACGTTTCCGTCAATAACGTCATTGAAAAGGTCCCATCAGTCGTAACAGTGTTTTTGGACGAGGCTTAGCATTTCAAAATTTTAACGCAAACATCGCTTAAAAACGAGTACTAAAGCTACCGTTTCAGCAAGTCTATCATATTTTATTTTTGAATTTTCATATTGTTTCCAACAAGAAAGCATAAAACATGGACTATGCAAGCCTGGCGAAACCTGAGAAGGTGTGGGAGGAAAGCCGTATAGGTATATAGGCACTAAAAACCCAATTCACATGTCGGCTCAGGTCTGAATTCAAACCTGGTTATAATTATACACAGAGGTGAAAGGCGTGGAAAGTACTGCTACACCAATCGGACACCAGTTAAACGTCAATTAAACATATACACCGTGCAAGTCTTACCTCCTTGAGAATTATCTTGGTCGGAATGGCAATCCTCGCCCTCATCAGACACATATTGGTCTCCGAGAGTGACGTTATTCTTCTGTTGACCGTCCGCCGGTGTCCTCGGCAAATTCCCGCTCATCGTCTTCAGATCACTCTGGAGGCAGAAGCAGAATCCTCCGGTCAAGAGAAGAGCAGTTATTAACCTCCCGATGATCATCGTCTCGCGGGCTGGGTACGGGTATCTTCTTGTAGTAGAGGTAAGAAGTGGTTTCAGCTTTGTATTCAGTTCCAACCGAACATAGCCTATAACGTCTTTGCACACAATTTACACAACAAATTCGAAAGGCGATATATATCTTAACAGTGCCGAATACGAAAGCGTTCCTTTCTTCAGTCGAGATGACAACTTTTGCCTACGTCCTTAAAACTACAAATAGTGAATCAATTGCATTTTAATAGGTTATTTCACTATTCTGACAATTATTATAGCTCTTCAGTCATAAATTTACTTTGCTATTGTGCTATCAGCAATGTCATTGCAGTTTTGTTGTTATCTCATGACTATAAGGACCCTATCTGGATTAGCCTCTATTGGATACCAGTTCGGTAAGAAATTGAATACAACAAATAATCTTCCACGAAAAAAACGACCTAAGGAAAAGGTCTGGGTACTCACGGCACCGCTCTAGAGTACAACTCACGACAAAATGCTAGCAAACGTTCCACATGTTTATCTAAGTATACTGACGAAGTACTGACGTAGTTCAGAAATAAAAACCCGGTATATCTGCGAATATCTATCCGCATTTTGATTGATGTGTTTACAACATTTGTCTCGGTAAAACGGAAATTTCGCTGTCGCCAATCGGTACTCATCTTCAACAATGTCAAATACCTATCTTACCCCGATTAAGTAGCAGGGAGTCTACTTAAAATATTGCTTTATTACTAAAGATGTCTGTCTGGAATTTGTTTGGATTTCATTTAGTGACCCTCAAGTTTACTTAGGCTGCTTCTTCTCGCGTGTTTTCGTGACGACACTAGACAAGAAACATATTACGGAGTGATATGTCTATGGTATCTTAGAAACTTGGCAATCCCGCGGTATGAACAAAATCCCGACGGATGTTTGTTGCTACTGTTACTGTTTGGCAAGTGGCCGGCAAATAATAACGGTGAACTCTCAAAAGCAAAAATCAGGTGTAGGAGCTTGGAGGGTGGGGGAGTTTTGTTACCGTAATAAAAACACTTCAGTTTCGTTTTTGGGGAAAATCAAGTATTTACCGATGAGAATAATCTCTATTGCGATCGGTGGTCATGGCAGGGGACGCATTGAATTTGTTTCATTCATTGGAGACAAACAATATAACAAATTGTTATTCTAAACCAGGTCACCTTCAATCAAGTAGGCCGGTCGAGGACGATCATCAATCTTTGAAAGGCCTAAAGTGGTAATCAACAGCATAGTGTCAGTTTCTTGTCTCACTTTTAAGGAGGGAGAGGTAATTTTTCAAGTGGCAGCAGCCGGCATCACATGGTCTCATTCCCATGCTCACCGTGGATGCAGCAGGAGTATCATACCTGCGTCACTATTACGTTATTTATGTGGAAATGACCCAAATTAGTTCTATTTTATAGTTCCTCATTGAACTAATATTGAACATTTTTGTGTTCCCTTTCTCTCCCACGTTTTATCACTGTAAGTTAAATGAAACAGAACCAAATATAATTGTATACTGAGGACGATCAGAATATACTGATCGAAACGTCGAGTTGTAACCACCAGTTCTTTTCAGAACTAATTACTACTCAAAATAATGTTCACGTGGTGTCACCGCAAACAGTCTAGTTGTTTTTAGTATCTTCCAAATGCTAAACGATAATCAACAAAGCAGCCTATATTATTTTCTGATTGAAGCATATCTGATTATAACACTTCGTGGATGTAAATTAACATATGGCTTTTTCAGTTGATTAAACATGCCTAGGACGCACTTCAAATTTCCGGCAGCCATCATCAGTGGGTAGTCTTCTTATCTAGTGCTTAGCAACCGATCACCGTACAGGCGGCAAACTTTTGAGAAGTAAATAGGCCTAAAGCCACTAAGTAAGCACTTATTGGTCATCTCAGGGGAAAGCAGATGTTTTACATCAAACTAATACATAGTGTGAAGTTGATGATTGTATTAAGCACCACTCGAAGTATTTCTGTCTCGGTTGCTATATCACCACATTACAATTAGTGAAATCATTTCCTAAATGAACAGGCCTTATGCTCGACCACAAGAGGGCGCCATTTGGGGTAAAATTGAGGTCAAAACAAGTTACTTATACTAAACAGACATCTAAAAAACAATTAATTTACAAATGTGAGTTTTTCAATTAAATTTAAAAAAATGTAAAAATGTAAGATAGAATCAGTAACATTTGCTCAGAAAATTTATCCTATTAAAGGGACAGTGTCGTAACGATCAACAGGATTGGAATCAAAGTGCTAATTTTAGGTGATAACTCAGTGACAAATGGAGTGAAAATAATACCCCACATAAGGTCATATTACCGTTGCTGGTGCATTAATGAGTAAGTAATGTTCAATCACTGTGTTCATCTTAAACTAGGACACCGATTCCATGCCTTGTTGTGAATGTCTCCTCTGATCCTTATGGTATTATCCCTTTAATATTTTATTAAATTAAAAGAAAATTGTTGAATGCCTAAAATGTCATTACTATTGCGCCCTCTTGCGGTCAAGCGTAAGGTCTATTCCAGTCATTCCTAAGACAGAAAATCTATGTTGGAATGAATACGAACATTCTGAATTTTTACATCATTGGTGTAGTTTATAACACCCCATCAACACCACTGATGTCATTTATAACACCCTATCAACACCATTTGTTGTAGTTTATAACACCCTATCAACACCATTGGTGTAGTTTATAACACCCCATCAACACCATTGGTGTAGTTTATAACACCCCATCAACATCACTGATGTCATTTATAACACCCTATCAACACCATTTGTTGTAGTTTATAACACCCTATCAACACCATTGGTGTAGTTTATAACACCCCATCAACACCATTGGTGTAGTTTATAACACCCCATCAACACCACTGATGTCATTTATAACACCCTATCAAAACCATTTGTTGTAGTTTATAACACCCTATCAACACCATTGGTGTAGTTTATAACACCCTATCAACACCATTGGTGTAGTTTATAACACCCCATCAACATCACTGATGTCATTTATAACACCCTATCAACACCATTTGTTGTAGTTTATAACACCCTATCAACACCATTGGTGTAGTTTATAACACCCCATCAACACCATTGGTGTAGTTTATAACACCCCATCAACACCACTGATGTCATTTATAACACCCTATCAACACCATTTGTTGTAGTTTATAACACCCTATCAACACCATTGGTGTAGTTTATAACACCCCATCAACACCATTGGTGTAGTTTATAACACCCCATCAACATCACTGATGTCATTTATAACACCCTATCAACACCATTTGTTGTAGTTTATAACACCCTATCAACACCATTGGTGTAGTTTATAACACCCCATTTTTTGCTGTGTACCGTTGCAGTTTATAACACCCTATCAACACCATTGGTGTAGTTTTTTAGTTTTTTGCTGTGTACCGTTATCCGCGATATTATGACTTCGACCTAAGCACACATTTAAGCTCGGAAACCGCTTTGTATGTATTTTCACAAATTTATTCCAATTTCATAGTGTAACTGTTTTAAACATTTTATTATTTATATATATATATATTATTACAAAGATGATAACTTACAGCAATTTAAATATATTTGTGTACATGTATACAACTTACACGTATGTGATCATTGGTATACAGATATACATAGTAGTTTCCATAGTAGGAGTCAAGAGATGATAAATGGGCAATTTAATTGTCAATGTCACCCCCTGCCCATCCCCTCCCGTTTCACGAGCAAGATGAATTTGCCTTGGGTTGTTACACAAAGCTTAAAGTGTTCTCCCTAACCCTTTCATTTGTTGAGCGATGTAGCCATATTTACATGTATTCCAAAGGCACCCACACAATGTTCTTGAGACAAGGTTCATTTAGAGCTGATGTTAATAAAATAACCAGTAGTGTATGTGCTTTAAAATGAGCTCATTATCCCTTGATTGCCTCAGAAATAAAAAGTAACCGAAACAAAAGTAAAAAATCACATGGAATTCATAATAATCATATAAAGTAAATGGGAAGCTGACCAGGGCACAATTTCACAGAGCTGCTAAGCAGAGAATTTTGCTAAGCAAATATAAAACAGACTACCAGCGGAAATGCATACATTTTGTATTTTGGCTGGTAACCAAAGAAATATGCTAAGCAAATATTGTCTGGTAAGCAATTTTATCTGCTTAGAAGCTCTATGAAATTGGCCCCTGGTACATACGTGACCTGTCACCACGAAACCCGGACAAAGTTGGACAATTTTATTTTGAGTTTTTGGTATTTTCATATTCTCCAGTTCATAAGCTTTTGAATGATTATAACCTTGTAGGGGTAACCCTTTCCTGTAATCCCCTCAGGAGGGGATTAAGCCCCCCCAACATGCCCAATCAATAACAAGTCAATCAGAGAAAAGAAGGCTTTTGTACAGGAAGTCCACGCTTCTTGTTCACCAACATCGCTCCGAAAATAGGGTAAAAAAGTATTTTACCTTAACAGATTTAATTTATATTTAAAGTAAAATGATAGATGAATATGTAAAGCATACGGTCATCTCAAAATCCAAAAATGGACGATTCCACCCTGAAATGACTTTGCACGCTGTTTACTCGAAATGGATCGGTGCGACTTTGTCCGGGTTTCGTGGTGACAGGTCACATACGTACTTTATTTGGAGTGAACAAAGAAAACTGACTATAGCAGGATTTGAACCTATGACTTCCGGGTTAACGTGCTTCGCCTCGTTGAATGGAACATTCCATCTTTCAACTCATGAAAATATTCTCACCATTGCACTCATAAACATTCATTATTTGTATACTATTCACTATTTAGCAAATTACCAATGGTGAACATACTGCAGACTCTTAACCATGTTCCTTAACATCAGAAAACTCAATCTGCCATCGCCATCTTTCTCTCTTTGGGTATGCAACCCGTCTCTCAAGTTCGACTGCGTACTATTTTCAACTAGTGCTGCAACGATTACTCGGTTACTTGGTTAACCAAATGTTTATACGGTTACTCGGTTAATTTTTATGGTTTGATTATCCGAACACTACTTTTAGAAAATTTATGCTACCTTTTTTGTGAAATAACCCCATAAAAATCCCTCAACATCTATTCAATCAATCCACAAAATTGTATACCAAAATTTTATTTAGGTATAAATTTGGATTTAATTAATTAAATGTTATCGCTGTAAGGATGCCAACGATTGCTGGCATTTTTCATATTTGTTTTTAAAATTTGGTTCAGTTAACCAAATAACTGTTTTCAACTATTGTTTGGGATCACTCGACCCGAAACCTGTCTAGTCAATGAGTTTGACTATTATAGTTGACTATTTGGAGCCATCTGACTTGACATGGTTGCATCACTAGTCTCATGGTTTGTCCTAATAAACTTTAGTAGGGAACCATTGACAACTCGTTGGTGTTCGTGTACTGAGTGTGCGTATTGTGAAATAGTGATTGACCATTGTCAGCAGTCAAACTTGCCCCTGTGTGTATCAACTTGGCTCACCCAGTGAAATCAACCGGCTGTGGACTCATGGTTTACAAAAGCATACTGGATGCATCATCTTGGCTCACCTTGTGAAACCTACAGGCTGTGGACTTGTGTTTTTCAGCATCAGAAGATCAGCACCAGAGATGTGTAAGTGGCAGTGTTGGGTTGAGTTGATCTTGCCTTGAATATACAGTGTTCCTCCCTCATCACTTGTTCACCACTTCTGGCACTAGCGGGGCCGGAAGATTATGCGATGTGCTTGAGATCTCGGTGTCCAGTCCTGCTGGTACCTTGCATCGTTTGATAATAAGCGGCTTGTTCTTCAACACATCATCCACCTGAAAAAAAAAACACTGGCCTGATGAGTCATATTGATCCAGCAATTTTGGCTGCAACTAGTCATTATTTCATAGCAAAAAAAAAGAAAACTAAAACTGATGATGCGCGGGTCTGAGGTGACGCACGCGGAGACGAGAAACCGCAACCTTTTTTTTTTGGCCTTACCGTTAGAGTGTACTCATATGAATTACATTAAGTACTTATATTCCCACCTGTTTGATAACACTTTCCTTCCATGTTGTCATCTCCAGCTGTAACTCTCGAGCGCTCTTCATCAGCCGGTCCTGCCTCCCCCGGAGCTCCTCCAGGGATGCCAGATTAGTGTACATCAGCTTGAGGCCGTCACAGATGGGCTGGTTACACTGGCTGCCTGGTGGGATGGCCTTCCCGGTCATGTAGCTGTCATATTCCTCTTGGGTGAGGGATAACGACTGGGCATCTAGATTCTCCACAAAACTTATTGCACAACACTACAGAATGAGACAAACACAATATCTGTTGGTTAAAGATACATCGGCCGTGTTTGGCTCAAGCGACCCCCAAAAAATAGAATTTAAAAAGCAAACAAATTTTTTAAGATAATATCGTTATTAAACGAACAAAAACATTATGAAATGTTGGAAACTGTATAAAAGCGATATTTAAAATGCGTTTGATTCTGATCGACAGCCGCACTGACCAATCGGAAGACTGCACACGCCCTCGTGTAAGCTGAGGATTAAAACATTGGGCCAGCATTTTATTAATTCTTGTCTAAAATGAAAGCTTGTAACACCACAAAAATTCAACATTTAAATCTATTTTTTACTGTCAAATCGGCCCAATCACAGGCGATATATCTTCAAAATAAAATCAAGGTGGGTATAGGCTATTTACATAGCAGTTATCATCATCAAGTTCCCTGTGGTGTATTCCAATTATCACTGTAAAATGGGTGACCATCTCACAGACACCAGCCTATTTTTGACATGAGCCTCATTATGATTTCCATAGACTTGTGTTATCAAATATCAAGATGGCTGCTGAATAATATGTGAGTACTCACCACATTAGTGAAGTAGTATCCAGCCTCCCCCTGCATGAGTCGAGATGGATTTGCAAATCTAGTGATGTACTGTATGTTGGAGTGTAGTTGAGGGGGGTTCGCTTTGAGCACCATGTAGATGACGGCAGGCAGGTAGTCATCTGCGCTTGCAGGTGCTTCCTGAGACAAATTGATGATCTTAAAGATGTTTTGGCTGCAGCGTACTATACAGGAGAGTTTGTCTATCGGAGCCCGGCGGGAATTTACTTCTATAAGATCTGAGAATGACCAATGAATAGTAACTGTTACCATGACGTACTATTAACCGTGTTATCCTTGATACGGCATGAAACGATGGCTGAAACGATTGAAAAACTTTGGAAATATTTACTGCCAGGGAATGTACATTAGGACGAAAACAGTGAATCTTTCTGGAGAACATTGTGATATTATGATAGCTATGTGTCTTTACCAAAGCTGATCCGTAACTGTTGGAGGCTAAGCCACACCCCTGAAAGAAACTGTATGAAAGATTTTGCAGAAGTTTTGGTTGTCGTTGTTAATGTGAAAAAAAAAGAAAAATGCATTTAGATTTGTTGTATTCCTTCTAACATGGAATTAAGGAAAGGATTCTGGAAATTATTTCAGTTTATTTAAAAGTGACAGCACGTCAGACAAAATTATTTCTAGGGAAGATTTATACCAAGTAAGTTTCACATAACAATTTGACCATTTGGTTACTTTTGAATTACCAGTGGTTACTTTTGAATTACCAGTGGTTACTTATGAATTACAAGTGGTTTCTTATGAATTACCAGTGGTTACTTATGAATTACCAGTGGTTACTTATGAATTACCAGTGGTTACTTATGAATTACCAGTGGTAACTTATGAATTACCAGTGGTTACTTTTGAATTACCAGTGGTTACTTTTGAATTACCAGTGGTTACTTATGAATTACCAGTGGTTATTTTTGAATTACCAGTGGTAACTTATGAATTACCAGTGGTTATTTTTGAATTACCAGTGGTTATTTTTGAATTACCAGTGGTTACTTATGAATTACCAGTGGTTACTTATGAATTACCAGTGATTACTTATGAATTACCAGTGGTTACTTATGAATTACCAGTGGTAACTTATGAATTACCAATGGTTATTTTTGAATTACCAATGGTTACTTTTGAATTACCAACCTTACCATTAAATACAACAACACCTCACACAAAATTATTTCCAGTGAAGATTTATACCGAGTAAGTTTCACATTATAATTTGACCATTTGGTTATTTTTTGAATCACCAATCCTTTACCTTAATTCAATGGAAAATTAAGCTTTGTATGATAAAGTGTGCATTTCCAGAATCTTCTTCAAGTGGAATTTGAATAATTTTCTGCACAACGTTAAAATGATGTGATCTCTTTTCCTCCCGATCCGTGAAATGTTCAGACATTTCCAACGTACCCGTTTGAGCTCTCTCAATCAGCTCTCGCACTCTTGGGTTACTCTCATCAATGACTGCATCCAGCATCGCTGGGGTGATCCATCTCAGCCTACGGATGCGATTTTGGATGGCTAGATCCTTCTGCTCGTCGTCAGTGTACGGCGGACAGAAAAGGGTACGGTACAGACGAGTCATGATGATCTTCTCGACGTTGTCCAACATCCCCTCCAGCTGATCTTGTGAAGACCCTGTTTATTGGATGTGAATCATATATCAATGATAGCTGTGAATCAAAAACCCTCACTGATCAATCAGGTTTCTCACCAAGACTTATCAAGAACCAACACATGTTACAATTCTTTAACCAGTTGACGTCGGGAATATATATTTTTTTCCGGTACCCCGTGCAGGTTTATTTTCAGTGAAAAATCAGAAAAAATTTCTAGCCATTAATAATTTTTTTTGTCAATGAAACTAAGTCCAGACACCCAAATAAACACCTTTACTCATTGACATTTCGAGAATTAAATGGCTAGTTTTTTAATTACGGTTGTGTTTGTTCAGCACAATTAGACCGTTGGCAAGCTCCGATGCAAAGGCCTATTAGCGACCAGCACCCGGTCGAACAGACGGCATACCCGGAGAGAGAGGAAAGGCCTCGTAAACAATGGATATAAATCCGTCTTTACAAATTCTTGGCTGGTACGTCAAAGGAACAGGTCTTGGATAAAGGGATTAGGCAAAAATCAACAAAAAGAGTGAACTCGTTCAGTGTTTGCAGTGCCATTTGCCCGGGGCCACCGAACCGTGACCCCATGGACTCCGAGAAACGATTGCGTGTATACAAGTCAGCCGCCACGACGGCACACCACGTGTGGCGTGTTGACAAGTCTCCCGGTAACACACACAAAAATCGGAATGCGTATTTAGACACTCTCCGATCCGCTGTACAAAAAAAAAATTGCGTGTATACACGGCCTCCGATGCGAACTGGTTAAGAGATTGTTACAAGGTGCTACCACAAACCTTACTCCTACTGTACTTCCACCATGCAAAGCTTCAAAGCCTACAGTTTGTTTTAACGATTGAACACACTGCGAGTGAGATACGTGCATGTTACTCATATTGCTGATCTGGCGTACTTACAGTGTATATATACACAAATCTAACTTGGAGAGAAATCTGGGGGCAGGTCTTGGGGACAGGGATATTCGCTAACCCTAACCACCCCAGTTCCTGCAAAATCCTCCAAGGGGCACTTTTGGGGGAAAATTCAGCACTGTTGGAAAACTGGTACTTTCACCTCTTCAAATGAACAATTACTACCTGGCAAGAAGTACGGGCCATATAAGTGCTGAATATGAAAGATCAACAAAAATGCATGGTGCATTTTGAAGACAAGGGCATGTTTCCAAAAGTGCACTGATGGATTTTGGAGGATTCAGGAAGGTTCCTAAGCCAGAATACCTAGGGGGTTAGGATTAAGCCAATAGCTGTGTTTAACAACCTTTGAAAGATGAAAGATGTATGGCACATGAAGCAAGGTGTCAATCAACATGAAGCAAGGTGTCAATCATGAAGCAAGGTATCAAGGTAATACCAAAAATTAATCACTCCTACCCTTTTTCTTTACAAACTAGAAAAAAAATAACCAAATTGAAGGAGAACATATGGCATATAGAGTGATCCTGATAATCTTAAATTAACGATACAAATATTTGTATCCAAAGATTGTGAGTTATGATTAACAGTGCTTTTTTCCATATTTGTGGACAAAGACTTGTGGACAAAGACTTGTGGACAAAAACAACTTGATTGGGAGGTTGAAATAATGAATAATTCCTGTTTAACCCTAACCATGCTCAATGCAACAAGATGCAACAAGATGCAACACATGTAAAAAGTTATTGCATCTTGTTGCCCTCAGAAGAGAACAAAAGAACCATTGTTCTAGCTGTTATATCTTGTTGCATTGAGTAGCCGGCACAGTGTTTTGTTGTTGCATTCAGAAGGGTGCCTGTGAAATGCCTGTAGGGGGTTAGGGTGAAGATTCCAACCCAAAATATCTCACTTGGGATTCCCATTATTGGGATTCCCATCGAATCCTTGATGACAGGCTGAAAGATGTGCTAGAAGGCAGAAGCAAATGCCGTCTTAAAGCTGATGGTGCTGATAACGAAGATGATGCTAGGCCAATCACAACAAAGACTGATATTTACCTCTTGCGAGTTTACCTTTGAACGCTACGTGTGTCTTGATCCTTTCGCCGATCGCGGCGTAGAAGTCCTGCACCATCTCCGACTGCTCCTCTATGTTCAGCTGAGTGGATCTCTGGATCTTCTCGACGAAGACGCGACACTGCTTGTTGAGGTCTTGTGCGGCTGGGCGGTTCAGCATCTTCAGGAATTCCATGAAATCTCCCATGGCCCTCTGACTCTCTGAACTGTGCTTCCTCTCAAGGGTTGGGTGCTGGGGTAAGGTTTCTTTTTTGGGGGGTAAGAAATTACAGGGGTGATTAAAGTAGTCAGATTGGGCACTGGAGATTTTTACAGCATCTCCACACAGGGTGCTCTACATCTGAAGAAGTTAAACTCTGTATTACTAAATATATCAAAAGAATGAAGATATATTTACCCAACTGCTTCATGCACAAGCTGTTAACTGCCCATATTTTTAGAGCACCTCTGGACTGATAGGGCAAGGATAAGGCAATTTCTCTAGAAACCATTGGCTGTCAAAATTACGCAAATGTAAAGTATTATTTAGGTAAAACTTGTAGCTTTGCATGGTGAGGATGATAAGTAAGACTAATTGCGGTGACACCATGTGGAATCTCAATTGAGTAGTAATTAGTTCTGAAAAGAACTGGAGGTACAACTTGATGTTTCGATCAGTGTGCTCTGATCGTCCTCAGGAGAATGCCGGACTCTGGGGAATGCTGGACTCTGGCGGACTTCTCGAAATCTCCTCTGTGGCCGTCTGCTCGGTGTTCCTTCAATCTGATGGGGAGGTTGCGTCCTGTTTCGCCGATGCCGATAAGTGCGGTAAGGTGTACATCGGCGAAACATGACGCAACTCCCCATCAGATTGAAGGAACACCGAGCACATGGCCGCATAGGAGATTTCGAGAAGTCCGCCAGAGTCAAGCACTCGCACATCAAGGACCACCAAATCGACTGGCAGGCAGCCCAACTCATCACACCCATCGACACATGGCACCCCAGACGCATCAGAGAGGCCATCGAGATCGTCAAACACGACACCGTGCCACAGGACATCGGCTTCCACATCAACGACATTTGGCGACCAATACTACAGACTGAAGGATCCTCTATATCCAAAGTCCACAACCCACCCCAGACTGAGGGATCTCCTATATCCTAAGTCAACCACCCTCCTTCCCCTAGTGCTTGTCTACAAATGATTCACTTCAGTGAGCACACACTCCTTCCCCCTACCCCTAGGATCCACAGTTCCCGTCTGCACGCATCAACACACTAATCCACCAGCTTCCTGTCTTCGCGTAGTCCTCCAGCAGCCTACTTAAGCAGCAGCATTCCCCAGAGTCCGGCATTCTCCTGAGGATGATCAGAGCACACTGATCGAAACGTTGAGTTGTACGTCCAGTTCTTTTCAGAACTAATTACTACTCAATTGAGGTTCCACATGGTGTCACTGCAATTAGTCTTACTTAAAGTATTATTTAATGCGCGTTTTAAAGTGTACATGCAAATGCTCGATCCTTAACATGTTGTATCGTCTACAGGAAGGTCACTAGAGGACTGTGATGTGCATGGAGCAGATATCAAAGTACACAAGCAATTGGCATATTATTTGAAAAAATTTCTCTTACCCTTGTTTGGACTCTTGGCGGTTTTGCCGAAAAATGTTTTCACTGCTTTGCTGCGTGTTGAAGAATGTTGTTTCTTCTTCTCCCCAAATTTGTCAAAGCCAAGAGGCTCACTGCCCTGCCCTGGAGACAGCTGAGCAGACTGAGCACGCTCACTATCAGCAATTCTGCAAGATGATGATGAAGTCAATTTTGAAGACTTAAATATACGGGTTTCCCAGTCTCCCGGGGCAACCTTAAATTCACTTGGGCAACGGAGTAAACCGTGTCCACTGAAGGGGTGACTTTGCAAGGTTGAAATCATGAAGACATTTTTAAAGGGCAATTTCTTTTACCCCAGTGGACCCGAGGTTTGGGTAAAAGTGACTTTTTACAATATTTTACTGTGACATAATCTTATGACATAACCTCTCTGAAAATGGAGAAAGGTAAATTTTTTTCATATTTAATTGGAGCCCTCCTTTAATTTAACCAGAGGACCACTCATCTCTATTACCCAGGTGCTCCTTGAAATATTCCAAAAGAAATTGTGATTGATGGAGGTGTCCTTTGATGAATCTTCCCAAGGAAAATATCCTGGCTATCCTAACCTAACAGACCTATTCCGAAATGGCAGCACTTCTGCAGTTATCTAGCTGCCAGGATTTACCAAGGGTGCAATTTGACAATTTAAAGTAAAAAATCCTGAAAAATGGGTAGCATGCCTGGGTGTCCCTTTGGTCTAGAGGACAAAGCCCCCTGAACCTCCTGGATGTTTTTTTTTTTTAATGTACAGACTCCACATCTCCACAAACAAGAAATTTGAGGTTTGGACACAATACAGGCTACTTTTTTCTTTCCTTGAGGCAAAGGGAGATTTGTAAAAAAATCCTGAAATCTGGAAAAATCCTGAGAAATTACAGGCCTGTTTAGAAGCAGAAATAACATATTGTTCTGACTTATAATGTAAACACTTTTAAGACTGACAATGAATACATACTTGCGAGCGAGCAATGCGTCACTCTCAATCTGTGCCTGGCGTGATTTCTGGCACACCTCACGCCAACACTTGGAGCAATAGCCCTGCCATGCAACATTGCCGTAGAAACCGCATCCATTCTTGCAGAGGAGTTCCGATTCTTTCATGTGGAAGCCACGCTTCTTTTTAGTCGAGGAGAAACTCATGGTGCCACTTGATTGACTTCGTTTGGAAGAGCTGTAGGTTTAACAATATAAAGAAATAAACTACAAAACAAACAACAAATTTGGCAGCAGGAACATTAGTAATGAGATTTTGCATTTTTTCTCCCATTTTTTGTTTTTGTATTTTTGTTTTTTAAGGAAACAAAGGCCCAAAAACAAGATCAATAAATCTTACTGCAATAAACTTATGACACATTAACAATCGACCACATACATTTTAAGGGGATAGCCTTATCTTATTCATACTAATTAACCCTCCTACTTCTGGTACCTTTTTCATACAAGTTGATCCACCATTTGAAACCATTCGCTTTTGTGGTTTTGAATGGTGAACAGTATTGATTCCCCCAAATGGTTTTGAATGGTAGGTCAGCTAATACAAAACCTTGTTTGGATCTTTCCAAATGGTAGTACAGCTAATACAAAACCTTGTTTGGATACTTCTAAGTGGTGAATCAATGGACCCTCTATGCATTTGAATGGATTTGAATGGTAGTAAAGCTTGCTACCAACACTGTTCAAATGGTATCACCATGTGTGTACAAAACCAATGGGCATTTTGGTAAGTGGAAATTTTGAATGGTTTCAAATGGTCAAACAGTAGGAGGGTTAATAAGCAACAATGGAATAAATAATAAATAGCGCTGAAGCAACTGGCGCAAAGCATACTGGGATACAATTTGGGGCATCTGTTTGGCGTGGCTTGTGTGACGTCAATAATAATATTTTGATTGTTCGCATGGCACGCGGTGGCGCTGTTGCGTCCACAGACATCCCACAATTCCTAGCAGCCGCTATTTGCAATAAAGTACCTTATGGCTTATAGTCCGACTGCTTGTTCCCTTCACAGTCTCCTATTTTAAGATTGATGTCATTGTCAATAACGTCATTATTCTTAAAATAGGAGACTGTGAAGAGAAGAGGCAGTTGGAACTGTTAGTGTTAATCCAGATATTTATCATGATCATTTATCATTTATCATGTACACAATGCACTGTTTCAAGTCTCTCATAATTATTGATTTTTAAATAAGGTTTATGGCAAAGTGCTGAAGCAACTGCCGCAAAGCATACTGGGATACAATTTGGGTCATCTGAATAGGCGCGGCATCTGTCGTCAAGTGTGAAGACAATACTAGTATAGGCCTAACTGAGATTGTTCGTGCGGCATGCGGTGGCACTGTTGCAGTGTTGGGCCTGCACAGACATTCCACAATTCCTTGCGGCCACTTTTGCTATAAACCTTGGCTGGTCTTGCATTTCCTAGTGTGATGCCTGATGGATAGATTTTTATGTTGATAAAAAGTACCAAATCCCCATGTTTCCCACTATCAATACACAGGCAGCCGGGGCGGGGGGGGGGGGGGGAATTGACAGACCTGTATTTTATATTTAGAATATTGTATTTGTAAATTGTTTATTTCAATTTTCATACATTTAAGTTCCACGTAACCAACCTAGCCTACCTTTTGTTTCTACCAGTACACTGACACTGTCAGAAATTCACATCAAGGACTAAAATATTGGTCTACATAAGACATGTAGGTTCAGTATTTTTCACGAGTCTCAGCAAAAATTGAGTTGCTACCTTCAACAGAACCGATACAAATGGGCTAGGCTGTGAGAAGATAAAATGTAGGCCTAATTGTAATTACTAAATTACGTTTTATTTTTATACGGTAAACCGCATCTGATAATATGGTTGTTTGGTACCACAAGTAAACTAACTCCGATATCATTCGAGTTGCACAGTGCACCAGTCTAAAGGGCGCCACCCATACGAAGTAAACAAAATAAACACCCAACTGTAGTGTAAACATTGTGTTCGTTTGTTGTACACGGATTGTGCTTCTTACCACGCACTAGATTTATGCGATACGGTTGAGCTGTAAACCTTTAGTAAGTGTTTATTTTTTAATTAAAACAATTCATATCATGTAATTAGTCAAGAAAGAATCCCACAAGTAAGTACATGTTTTTTGACTAACTCAACTGGTTGAACTAGATCATCAGCTGATCATGTTTGTTACATTAACCCTCCTGCAATCACTGAAATCTTTTAAGCAAGCCATGCAGGCCACTACAAGCCATTGCTATGGTAGGCAGTGGCTCCCCATAGCTATACTGCATAGTAACATAATGCTTCATATGTCTGTTGGTTTTAGTGCTTTGTGATTGACATATTGCAGGGCATAATACTTTGTTCCAGACTCAGTGGCTGGTGGTAGGTTACTATGGAGAGTCTGTGTTTACCAAATAACTACTGAAAATCCCAATGGGGGCTTTGTATGGTTTATTGTTCTCAATGGCTGATGGTGAATTATTAATGAGAGTTTGGTTTAACCTGCTAACAATAAAAGGTCAACTGTGGTATACATGTGTCTTTGTATGTACAATGGAGATTACTTCAAAGGGGCAGTGTGGCTTATATGCACAAACAATGTGTGTACAACACATTGGACATTTTGTGGTTTACAGTGGCCTCTATGTGTAGGAGGGCTAATGGAAAGAATGTCGTATCCGGCCGCCACTTTTTAAGGGCTTTTTTTTGCAACCATTAACCAGTTAAAAAAATCATTCTATCGATTTTTGGTGGTACAGAAAGCGAAAACTAGTTTAAAATCCACTTTTAGTTTTATGATGGTTTTCGGACTTGATTTCCCTTCTAAAAAAATCCTCCCCTTCAGAAAATAGAAGGATCCCATTTATAGTTGCCACTACGCATGTACATGACTGTGTTGGTCACTAATTGTGGAGTTTACAAGATCAGACTGACATGACTGAGGAAGTCATCGTATACCAAAAATGCCTGATTTTTCATGAAATAAATATCCTGGAATAATTTGAAGTATATGTCCATCATCATCCATATGTTCTCCACCTTACCAGTAGGTAAGATTACATTATTGGTTATATTTAATGAAAAATAGTGGCGGCCAGATACGACATTCTACCCCATTAATGGATTCGAAGTTGTTGCATCATTTTTTAGCAAAATTAACATTTCACCTGTACCTGTTTATTAGAAGCTGTAAGTGTAATGCCAAATTAAAACGGAAAGAATGTCGTATCCAACCGCCACATATTAAGGGGTTTTTGGAATTTTTTGGCACAACTACTACTCGTACTAACCAGTTAAAAAATGATTTTTGGGGGTACAGAAAGCGAAAACTATCTTTAAAATCCACTTTTATGACGGTTTTCAGACTTTATTTCCCTTCTAAAAAATCCTACCCTTCAGAAAATAGAAGAATCCTATTATAGTTGCCACTGTGCATGTACAATGACCGTGTTGGTCACAAACCGGGGAGTTGACAAGATCAGACTGACATGACTGAGGAAGTCATTATATACAAAAAAAATGCCTCATTTTTCATGAAATAAATATCCTGGAATAATCATCATCCATATAATTATGTTCTCCACTTTACAAGGTAGGTAAAATTACAATATTGGTTATATTGAATGAGAAAAAGTGGCGGTCGCTGGATTAGGCAGATTCACGCAAGCCGCCGCTGGCGGCGCACTTCAAAAGCTCACTTTAGACATCGCGATTGTGACCGACTCACTCACATCCGGGTTCGCGCGAAAACGTTCCCCCTGGCTAGCTGTTTAATATGTCGTCGTAGCTCGCGTTGTCGCTGTGCGGATAAAGCGTTAATCTGTAGACGCCATCTTAGATTCATTCATAAATTTTGCTTCGTTTCAATGCAAAATATCCGAACTCGGACGTTAGAAATATCGCCGTGTTTACGACCCGTTTTTCATCATTGTGCATGACGGAAATTCATCATCAATTTAGAGGTATTGGATGGTCTTCATGAAACTTGAAACCACGAAAAAAGGATACACCGTATCGTGGTGCCAACTGTAACGTTGGTGGAAAAACAGTGCAACTCGCGGAAAATGATCCGACAGCAAATTTAAAAAAAATTCACCTCTATCGGCGATTTGACTCGGTGAATCGGGGTGTCACGCACGCTTAATCGGGGTGTCACGCACGGGTGGATTTTGGTATTCAATGAGATTTTTTTGTTTAAAAGGGGTACATGCTATATAGACACTTTGTTAGTACTACAAGGATACGTTGCAGGCAAATGCGGTCACAACTTTTCAAATGAAACTGGCCTCCAAAATGACCAAATATTTAAATCAACAAAAAATCGTAACTTTGCACAGGGTTAACCTATCATGACCATTGACCCCTCATTTTCTTTCTAATTTTTTGCTCTATCCAGTGATATGACATTTAAAAGAATTGAAGCAACTTCAAATTGTCATGAAACTGCCTAGCTGGATACAACATTCTACCCATTTAATTAATTTAGAGGAAGTGATAATGTTACATGAAGTTCATGTTGCAACACTGATCTTTAAAGTCTCTGCTCACTTTTCAGTGGTAAATTATCTCCAAAAAATCAATTTTATACATTTTTCACTATTTTATAGTTAATGACACAAATAAATAATGTTAAAATTTAAAGGGAAGGTACAACCACAACATTGTTTTTTAAAATTAATTTAAAACCCACTAGAAAAATATAGTTTTCAGCAAATGTACCAAAAAACCGTGGAGGGGGATGATATTGAAATTTGTTTGCATAATGTACAACAAAGCCCATTTTTCTGGAGGATTATGAATAATTCAGTAATAGCGTCTTTGGAACGGACTGGTTAAAGGTGCTTTTGGCTTCTCCAGTCACATGCATAGTCTTTTTTTCAAGCGCAATTGTGTTCCTGGTTGCCACGTGCGCCTTGACTAAATGCTAACAAAATGTAAACATTACAAACATACATACATGTAAGTTTGCCTAACTCCATGATACTGAAACAACTATTTTTTAACATTATAAATTATAACATTGCTTTTTGTAACAGAACAATTAAAACTTCTTTGGCAAGTTGGCTAAATGTGAATACATTCACATAGATTGATGAGGGCATAGTCAATATGGTGTGCTGTCTGAGCACATTGCAAGGCCCCCTTCAGGCAAAGATGCGTCCTGCCATGTGGATACCCGGAGTCAAACTTGTCCACAGCCATAAAGAAAAGTATGTATCAGTTTTTCTTTTGCCCTCACGGATTTTATTGACCACCTCACACATAAGAATTGCTAAAATTAAATTTAAAAACTTTCTTGCGGCTACGAGAAAAAATTTAATGCCAGCTGACCTCGCTCTCATATTCATCCTGGTATGTATAATAATAATGTATAGATTTATATAGCACACGTATCCACCAACTAAGTGGCGCTCAAGGCGCATTATATTATTATCCCTGCTCATAAGGCTCATAAGGCTCATAAATCATTCCTGAAACCATCTCAGCTCCCTGGGGAGTATACAGCTCAATTGCTGCCATTTCTAGCGCATATAGAGCAAACCATCTCTGCCTTCACAGGTACCCATTTAACCCCTGGGTGGAGAGAAGCAATTATGGTTAAGTGTCTTGCTCAAGGACACAGGTGTCACGGCCGGGGCTCGAACCCACACTCTGCTGCTGGCAACACCAGAACTTGAGTTCAGTGCGCTAGACCGCACGACAATCCACTTTACGTGCATTATACAACACACGGGACCTACGGCTTTACGTCCCATCCGAAGGACGAAGCAATTATGGTTAAGTACCTTGCTCAAGGACACAAGTGTCACGACCGGGACTCGAACCCACACCCTGCTGCTGGCAACACCAGAACTTGAGTTCGGTGCGCTAGACCGCTCGGCCACGAATAGAATAGACTTAAAGGCATAAGGATGTGACTTGGGCATTCATGGAATTTGCCTTATACCCCCCCCCCCCCCCAACAACAAAATCATTAATGTATAAATAAATTAATAATAAGGCCAAAAAAAAAAGATGTTGAGTTGCCCTCCACCGACCGACCCAAAAGTGCTGAAATCTCGGGTCGGGTTTTTTTTTTTTTTTTTTTTCCCCGTCATTCATAGGCCTATTTATTAATGAAACTTACCAATTTTCTTTGTATAAAACATAATACGTTTGATTTGTGAAATTTTCCACTTTTTTTAGCGGTAAATTTACCAGTACCCAAGACTCAATCTACATGTTTTCCAATCGAATGGCCCCGGCCCTCACATGGTGCACTGCCTTCGCACACACTGTGTGCCAACGATTGCGACTCAAATCTACACGTTTTCCAATCGAATGGCCCCCTCACATGTTTTCCACTGGCTTCGCGCACTGTTTTGTATGTCAATGATTGCGACTCAATCTACACGTTTTCAAATCGAATGGCCACTCACATGTTGCATGTTGAGCATTGCACGTAATATGGATGAATTTGCTGTGTCAATCCATGGAGGTAGAATAACCTCCATGGTCAATCACAGCGAAAAGTACAACAAAAATGCTTGGGATACTTTTATTCTGAAGCAAAATTCCTTGCTGATAGGTATACAAATGAAAAACATGGTATGTGGTTTCAGTTCCAATGCATTTCAATCTTAAAATGACAGTCAAGGAGAGAAAAAAATAAATTAAAAAAATCCTGACCGACCGACCCCTTCAAATATTTACACTGGAGGGCAACTCAAAAAATTTTTTGTTTGGCCTAATATATTATATATTACAGGAAAGATACAAAATTGCTAGTTACAAGATTATCAAATTAACAAATTATTATTTGAAACCTTACTTTGTGTAAAGTTATTACAAATATCAATTATCCAGAGAAAATTTTTCAGTCTGAAGTGCTTTCATCTTGGGGAAAACAGGAATTCACCAAAAATTGCCATCAGGCAACCTTTTGTAAAACATAAAAACATCACAAACTTGTAACAGTTTTTTTTATACATTTTCTAAAAAAAACTTCCACGGGTTAGTTAATAAGGGATATACTTCTTGAAAACAAGAGGGTTGAAATAAGCCAAGGCAGACGCTCTTGTTAACTCTTTTATTTTATTAATAACAAAAATTGTCTTCCCTTAGGTGGTCTTGCCCAGAGAACCAACCCGCGGCTTGTTTGGAGGAGGTTATCAGAGCTGTGGAAGCAGTCCAAGCTCTTAAAGAAACCAATAGTACTTACCTTGTCAGTAAGGTGAGTGTGTTGATAAATTGAATGTACATAAATTGTTAATAATTATAAACCAAAGCCCCAAGCTGTTTTGTTTAAGAACCTTCCTGAATCCACCAAAATCCCACACCGTACAATAATGCCGATGAAGCAGTCATTGTCATTCAGGGTACTCCTCAATGGTATCATTTAATGAGACTTGATGTGATTCTTCCCATTTTACTCAGAGTTTTTGTTTCCTCAGGTGGACCGAGAAAAGTTCAAAGTTCAAATTTTGAACTGGACCTTGATGGAGTGGCTGGATGTTGTGGAGATAGAATTCAAATATGGTCAAGAACAAGGCACAGAAGTAGAGGTACAAAGTCTAATAACTTATTATGTCATCCCTGTGTGTACCTGCTGTCCTCTCTTTCTCACCTTCCCATGATCTCTCCATCTCACCTCTACATCTCACTTCTCCATCTTGAGAAGCGAGATGACAAGTAAACATCTCACTTCTCCATCTCCCCTCTCCATCTCCCTTCTCCCTCTCCCCTTCTTATCTCGCTTCTCCATCTTACATCTCCATGTCGCCTCTCCATTTCACATCTCCATCTCGTCTCTCCATTTCACCTCCCCATCTCCCCTCTCCATCTCACCTTTCCATCTCCCCTCTCCATCGCCCCTCTCAATCTAACCTCTCAATCTCACCTCTCAATCACACCTCTCAATCACACCTCCCCATCTCGCTTCTCCATCTCCCTTCTCCATGTCGCCTCTCCATCTTGCCTCTCCATATCGCCTCCCCATCTCCACTCTCAATATCACCTCTCCATCTCGCTTCTCCATCACCTTTCCATCTCCCCTTTCCCATCTCCCCTGTCCATCTTACCTCTCCATCTCCCCTCTCCATCTCCCCTCTCCATCTCCCCTCTCCATCTCCCCTCTCCATCTCCCCTCTCCATCTCCCCTCTCCATCTCCCCTCTCCATCTTGCCTCCCCATCTTGCCTCCCCATCTCCCCTGTCCATCTCGCTTCAGAGGGCTTTATCTTATAGACCAAAGGGAGACCCAGACCCGCTACCCATATTTCAAGATTGTTTACTTTTGTCAAATCACACCCCCTGCTATGTATAATATTGATGTTTCTTTTGTTTCAGTGTAAAGATTGGTGTAAAAGAAGTAGGCTAAAGACTGTAACAGTAACCAAATAATTTAAATGCTATTTATAAAATGAGCTTATAGACAAAAAAAGGGTTCTTCCTGGTAACTAACAATTTACCCAAAAAATAGTTAACAGTAGAAAAAATAGTTATAAAGCCGCCTAATAAATTTGTTTTTCTGAATTTCTTTGCAGTGTCTGTCATTTTCAAGTGGTTTTCTTCCCACATGGTTTCCGTTCTGTTTTATCTTCAACTCGGTAAGAGCAATTGTATTCACCTTAAATTGTTGTGCTGAAGACTGGATATCTTTTTCTTTTGCTGAAAACAAACCAAGTATTTTTATTGAAAAACCCCAAATGACCCTTATTTAAAGGGGCAGTATCGACGCAATCAACAGAGCATGGAATCGGAGTGCTAGTTTTAGATTAACTCAGTGACTGAAAATAATACCCCACATGATAGGGTCATATTACCGTTGCTGCGGCATAAAATCTCCAGTACAATAGCCAGTCTGCTCTGATTGTGACAATATTGCCCGTTGAAAGTTACAGCCATCAGATCAGCCATCAGATCACAAATCCGATACACTAAATGTTTGGTCATATTACCCATCCATTTAACATACTGTGTTCTAATCATTTAAAAAAAATGAAATTCATTCACAGTTTCTACTTCTATCTTCTCTCTTTTGATTCTTTTAGATTTTCTGCATTATTCCATTCTGGGACAAGCACTTCAACCGCGATCGTTTGCAGAGTTTGAGGTCAGCAATGCAGATCACATGCAAGTTGCAAGGAGAAAGCAAAGAGATGACAGATCCCTTGATTTAAAAGAAAGTGTTGCTTATGATGGGGCTGGAAGTAGAATCTTTTTTGTGGCTCATCATATTGTCCAATTAAACGAAAATTAAAGATGTGCAATTTTCTATAAAAAAAATTATCAAAAACACCGAGCTATTTTACTTGAGGAAAGGAAAAAAATGCTATACAATGACACATTTTTCAAAATAATCACAAGAAGCATGGTTTTACAGTAAATTATGTCCCACCACAGTAAACTGATTGTGGGTCCCATCATATTCGGTTTCTAGCCAAAAAGGGGGTTAGGCCCTTTAACCCTCCTATGGTTTGACCTTTCAAAATCTGCTTACTGGCAAAATGGCTATCAATAATGTATGAACCCTTTAAAACCCTCCAGAATTTGTTGCTACTGAACTACCACACCTTTCAATACCCTTTGAAAGGTATTGAAACATTTCAACACCAGTTTGTTCAGAGAGTTGTTTCACCTTTCGAAACCTTTCATAGGTCCCTTTTGTCAGACAGTTTTCTCACCTTTCAAAACCCTTCAGTACAGCAAACTTGAAAGGTCTGACAATTCTATGGCAAACTGCACTGTACATAGGAGGGTTAATGATAATTTTGTTGTAAGGTGCCTAGGGCAAGTTTGAGTGCTGACTTATGGTTAGTGACCAGACTATAAATACGAGGATGCATTCACAGGCATTTTACCAACAGTGTTAAGTGGCTTAAAGGAACATCCATGCATCACCGTGCATGTAAATTTACCATAAGTTTTTGCGCTGCCACCCCTCGCCCTTTTTTGGCAATGTGTACTCCCTTTGTCTGGACCCAGGATCCACCCCTGCATCCATGTAATAATATATTACAAATGCAACTTGGTTTCATAATTCTAGCCCTACATAATGTTTGTCAGCTGAAGAATTTATATTGATGGAGTCTGAATGATTTCCATTGGCTGACAATTTGATGTAAATTTGTTTTAAACCAGTGAATATTAAAAAATATTGAATATTAGGCAGTAACACCTTGAAAATTATGTTAAAGATTGAATAAATCTGTGCTAAAGCCTTATTTTTGATAAATCAATTTAAACAGAATTTTTTTTGTGAATTATTCTTTCTGTAAATTGACAGACCTTATGTTTTGTTAAAGATATCTCGCCCGTTTTTTCTCGTTATTTGACCAGTTATTTCCTGAGTTGGTCGTTTCATTTGTGGCAACATATGCTATTTTTGGCGAGGAAAATAAAACAAATACTGAATAGTGACATTCTACAAAATATTAGGTTTTACATTATTAATGGTGGGTCCCATCTTAAAATTATTTTGGCACCTAATAACTTTTAAACCGAGCAATTGTGACAATTAATTTTTGAAATAGTTCATTTCTAATAGATGTTTTACTTTCTAAAATGAATTGATCAGATTAAAACAAAAATTGTCGGTACAATAACAAAAACAACACGAGCAATACAGATTTAAACTGAGGTTAGGGCTACATTGCATGTACTGTTGTATACTTTTTTTATAGAAAACATAGACAAAGTACTTTTTCTATGCTACATGTTAAACCAAATATAATGATATTTAGTGTGAAATTTTTATATTAACCCTTTTCAACTACAATTTGTTTAGAGTAAAACTAATGAGTGTGTGTCTGTAATTAAGAACTATAATTAAAAATATTTTGTATGCTTTAAATTTTCTACAAATGATCGTCTGCCATTTCGTAAATTGAGTGCTTTCTCAGTTGGCCGATGTACATTTTAATTACCCGAAATTTAAATATTTATTAAAATATTATCTAAACTGAAACCTTCCGATGTCGGTTGCTGTACTCTTGATTCGTATAAAGTATGAATGCATTTATTTTTTTGGAGATTTTAGTAAAAGCATGTATTGCTTTTTAAATGTAAAAATCTACACTTAATGTTTTGGAAACAATTGAGAGGCCATCGAAGGCCGTCCCTAAGAGTTTTAAAAGTGAGTGATATCAATGAGTGGCGTAACTTGCCCCTCCCCCCCCCCCCACCCATAATTCGGATCCCTTTAGAATACACATAGAGAATACACTCATGTGGCCATAACCTTGTGTTTGGATCAGGCCCATCAAACTTGACACGCGGTATTCTCAAGAACTAAACATGCCACTCCTGAACACCCACTAACAATCAAGTTGTAAGTTGATGCCAAGTTATTTTACCTACTGTGATTTGTCACTAGAGGCTAGGTACTTGAAACCAACATTGGATCCCCTGCAGTTGTAAAAAAAAATCATAATAATAAATAAATAAAAAACGGGGACCAGCTCACAAATGCCACGCTGCCACAAGGTACCTTATACCAAGGAAGACTGTGACTGGTTTAATGCTTGTTTCCATCTGATAATTCCGAAAATACTACCCCGCCACTTCAAATCTTACCCGATTTCTATTTGGCTCTCTGCCAAAATCAGCATAGGCCCTACCTACGCGCATGTACCGTTTGCTATTTTTTTCTGCAGTACACTTTGTCAATCATGGCTAAGAAACAGGCATAAAAATCTAATTTAAAAAATATTCTTCAATAATTAATTCACCAACAAATTCGAATGGCATTGGTTATCGCCTTGCAAGTAAGAGGTACTGAGTTCAAGACAAGGTTTTTTAACATTTTATTTATTTGTTTATACATTTTTTTTTTACTACAAAATTAATTCAGAAGAGAAGTCTTTCTATATAGGCCTAATAGTATTTCATGATTGTGGAGGATTTTGTTTTAAAGGAAAATAAGTCGAGAATTCATTTTTAGTATACAAATGCATATATAGTGGACAAAGTGTACTGCAGAAAAAATCGCGTCTCGTTCAGTACAATGAGCACATGTACATGCATGTATATGTACATGTACTGTACATACACGTGCCTCCACGTAAGTATCAGTATGTCGTAGACTTCTTGCCGTAGGCTGTTGCATTACTGACACATACACAAAATCAAAAGCGTGCACAGTGATTATAATCCAAAGAGACATGATCAAGTTTAATAAAACATGACGCTGTACAGTATATATAGGCCTACAAACTATTCTGTAATGTGTCTAGTAACTGAAAATGAATACACTTTTATATTATTTTTTACCATTTATTCTTAACTTAAGAAAAGGGAAATCTTCCCGGTAAACTTTAGGGCAATGATTTAACCTTTCTTTAAGATGGGACAATAGCGGAAAGATTAACAATTCTTTACTTATCTTTAAAGATATATCACCCGTGTCTTCGCTATTTTAGCGATTATTTTCTCTTTTCATTTTTAATAAACCATACAAACCATAGATTAATATTCAGAAATTCAAATTTTATTTATTCAAGTAAAATGAGCTTTGAGTAGGCACTCGGCCAGTCTTTCATTTTGCATAATTTTATATTTTTGTATTATTGTTATAATTTTAGTTTTTATTCAACTTAATCAAAATGTTGAATCTAGGCCTAATTGTAAGAACAAATAATGTTATAGTTTAAACATGTTTCAATCTCTAAAATCACTCCATAACCACACTAGCTGCTGTTCAACCACGCTAACCTTGAACCTTGGTAACCTCTAAACTGCATGAACCAGCAAGCCCTTGAACCCCCAACCAACCAGTCCACTTTCAATCGGGCTAGCCTCGCAAACTTGCTGACCTCAATCTTGCTAACCTCTCAACCGAGTTAGCCTCTCAACCTTGCTGACCTCAACCTTGCTATAAACCTCTCAACCGAGTTAGCCTCTCAACCTTGCTATAAACCTCTCAACCGAGTTAGCCTCTCAACCTTGCTGACATCAACCTTGTTATCCCCATCAAGTACATTAAGGCTAAAAAAGTCTCCGGTTTCTGGTCATCAGTCGGCTTCAAAATCGGGGACCAAATTTCCCATAGGCCTCTACAAAGTATGGTGGCTAAGAGAAGCCTCATAAATCGGGCAAACGTTCATACCACTATGTGAAAAAGTCATTTAAAACACAGCAAGGCAGAATTCCAATCGATCCAGCAATTTTGGCTGCAGTTGGACATAGGGGGAAAAATTGAGCAGTTTCGAGAAAACAGCCTCTGAGACTCTGAGTGCTTGAAAATCACCGGCCAGAAAATAAATGAGCGCTGTTGGAAGGTGTAAGCCACTTTAATTGTAATTTTGATTATTTATTTAATTTTGATCATTGTATATAAGGCATGATTTAAACTCTTATGATTTAAACTTGATTACTTTGTGTTAATTGATTTACTGTTGTTGTTGTAAATATAGCGTAACCTTGATTGAGTTCTTAATTTGTTGCATCTAGAAATTTCTGGAGCTTGCTGTGGGAATTGCTGGCCGTAACATTGGCTTTTCCTTCTATGGAATGTCACATAAAACCTTTTCTTTAACCACCACTGAAAAGTAATTTGCAAAACTACAAAATCTGGAAATCGCTCCAAACTGGCCTACTTTTGCGCTTGGTTTCTTTTCGGTCTAGTGCTCATGAAATAATACCTCACTACAATTACCCAACCCAGCGAGCGGTTCTTTTGACCATATAATTGCTGTAGGCCTAATAATGCCCATACGGACTGGTTTGAAAACAGGGTGGTTCTTTTATGGAAAAACGTGCGCTCAAGTTCGTCATAATCAAAACTAAATAAGCTTTGCTATTTATAATTCATTTATGGCAAGCGGGACCCGCTTGTGAAATTTGAACCAGGCGGTGCATTACACCCCTCCCCATTCACTTCCATTGCATAAAACAACCATTTCATTCAGGCCCTAAGCTCTGAATCCAAACACGGAAAGGAACATTGTCATGACGAAAACCACACTAGTTGTGATGATACCGGCTCCGTTGCATTTGTTTCCGTCGCAACAGTAGAGACACAATTCACGATAAGATCCGCCTAGGTCGTCCACTGAGCACAAACCTTCAGACTGTCTGCACATTTGTTTCCCGTCAGGGCTTCCGACAAAACACCCCCTTATTGTCTGCCCGTTATCCCGGAAAACGGCTGTCTGAAAAAGCGAGAAATTTTGTGTTTATTCATTGTCACAAAAAGCTGTTTTGATGAAAACGGGAAGATGGGTTTGAAAATTGGTATAACTTTTGTTTAAGATAATCTTTACAAGTTTTTATGCAGTTAATCTAACTTGATTAGCCTGAATATACTTCATAAACATTCTCCTGAGGACGATCAGAGCATACTGATCGAAACGTCGAGTTGTACCCCCAGTTCTTTTCAGAACTAATTACTACTCAATTGAGATTCCACATGGTGTCACCGCAATTATTCTTACTTACTTTCACAAACTTAGTACACAAATATAACTTGCTTTGATAATTCAGTTGTTTTATCGTTAAATTATGGCTATAGTTATAATTACAGATACATTTACATATCCATGATTTATTTTTACAATACCCCCCCCCCCTCCATGTATGACGACATAAAAATACTTAAACAAATGTGAAAATACAAATGTGAAAATACTGGATGTAAATTTACCAGATTTTTATTTATTTTTGTATACTGATTGACTGAGTTGTAATATTTGTACTCGTAGTAGTAGAGTACATGTACTCAACTCGTACTCGTAGTCATGGAAACGTACTCACACAAAACTACATGGTGAATGAAATGTAAAAAAGCAACTTTATTATTTATTTTTGGTCATTATGGGGGCGCAACCTGGGTCGTACAGCATCCCCCTCTTTTGGACATCATATTTGGGGCAAAACTGGGACAAACTGGGATTTGGGGCAAAATTGCGAGTTGGTAAATTATATTTTCTTGCAGTAAAACAAATAAAATAAAATAAATCCAGGTTGAACTGAGCGAGAAGGGCATGCATTGTGCGCCTTCTCCATCCACCCATCCGCCACCAAGGGCTGATGTAGAACCCACCATTTCTGGGGGTAAATGTTGGATGGGGTTATTCTAGGCGTTCTCTGATGCAATATGAGCGTTTTCAGGACCAAGTTTGTGAATTATTCTACCTAATGATGCAGATGTGAATCCCAACCCAACCCACGACGATTTTAAACGGGGCGACTTTGGAAAAAAAAGGCTAGGGCCATGGCCCCCTGGCCCTCATAGATCTGCCCTTGTTAAACACTCTGCGTATGTTTGCCTTGGTATAAGGGACGGCCTTACGGATACCGGAAATTGTTTGATTCAAGATGCTCAGTATAGTGCGTTCTGGGCGCCTTATGGCAACTTTGTTCACGTTTTATGGAGTTGCACACTCCTCAGGATTCAGGGAAGGACTACATAATTATTAGGGGCATTATATATTATGGGCCATCAATAGTGGGGGCACGACAATTATTGGTATATTGTCCCCCCACCCTGAACTCTAAAAAGTTGGGAATAAAAAAGTAAAAGACTCATCACCTGCATCTGCACCCTATCTAGTGACACGCAGAAAAGCACCAGCACAAATGTGACAACACTAATCCGTTAGGGGGACGTATAGTCAACTTCGTGTAGTCTTATACAAATACAAGATAGCATCGTCAGGAGGTAAATATTTACGAGTTCGATTTAGACAACTAACTCGCATGGGGTGGATTTAGGGTCTCCGGGCATAAAAGGGGGCACACTACCAAAAAGGGGGTCCACAACAAAATGTACATGTTACATGTACATGTACGTTACACAAAAGGGGCTCATATGTCCTACTCAGCTCAGCTACTTACTGCGCATCCATTATCACAAACCGTAGTCCAAGATGGGTGATTGTTCAGAAGCGCCGTAGTATCCACGTTGTTACTTTTACAGTCGTCACCAGAGGTATTGCTGTCACACAGCCAGCAGGTGTCCAAACTTGACACAGCAGAAGCTAAGATGGAAAGCAAAACAAAATCAGATATGTGTAATTTATGAGGTGATGGTGGTAAATTACCTCCACTTTTTTTCCAGATGGGTTTGTCTCCCCCAGGCCCCTCCCACACTTCTTGGGTCCAGTCAACAAACAAAAATGTTGAGCTAACTCCTCGGTCAATTATTTAGGGCTAGGTCTATATTGCTTTACAATATTTTTAAAATATTTTCCACGTTCCCCATATTTTGGTGAAATATCTAAAATGTCCTACAAATGTTTAAATTCCCCAAATTGTCCACTGTTTTCACCAAAAAACAAAACAGGCTTTGTTAAAACTTGAATGTTTAAAACCTCTAAGATGTTGATATTGGATGGGGAATTGGCTGACGCCTTGGCGCGTTTATTTGAATAAGATATTTTTAAACATCCATCTATGATAGGTTTATGCCACTGCAAACCCTAATGCTTTTGTTAATCCCAAAATAACAACCAAAATACCATTAGTTGGTAAATGGAGACGTCTGACTCAAACAAGCAATGCAATACATCAATTCAGATTTAGTAATAGTCCCCGGCCGCGATTTTTTTTTCTACAAACAAGAATTGCCATCCCGCGACATTTCAGCCAATCAGACGTCTCATACATATTCATGATTCCTAATCGCGACAGAGCCTATTACCTTCCAAGATCGCGGCGGCCAGTGCCCCATATAAATGTGAGCGAATGTGTCTCAAGTCAAATTGTACTTCCATAGGGAAAACTCACTGAAAAACAGGAAATACTATGCCTGCTGATTGTTGGCCTACCCTCCTTTGTTCAGATTATCAGCCATTCCATGGTACATGTATTTGACACAGCCTTGTTTTTTTTAAAGTAAAATCATTAAAGTTATTTAAATTGTTTGTGCATCCAATGTGAACATTTATTATGTTGTTTGGATTTTAATATACAAATATTGGATGCATTTGAGCAAAAATGTAGCAGAATATTTCACTGAGTGAAATATTTTGTTAAGTGGATGACAAAATATTGGAAGATTTGTCCTATAGGCTATGGGAAAAAGGATGCCGAGCACGTGATGTGTGTTCCACTTACCAAATGACAAGGATCCCATTTTTATTTCAAATTTATTAAAAAAACTAAACAACCTATGTAAGGGTCATGAGCCATGTTCAAGTTAAACAAAATTACTTGTGATTTTTGTGAGTAACCCAGATATTAAGTTATATAAGTTGCAACTTTAAAGATAATACCCCTAAAATGAACACATGGAGGATTTACTTGTGTGACATATAAGTTTCTTCTACAAGGGGGATGATTTATTAATCACATTAAGCCTCTTCTATCAGTCCAAAACACTTAAATCTCTGGCTACTGAGCCCTAACATACTAATGAGCTATTAAAACAAAGTCCCTATAGCCAGACCTGGAGTTGATGACTTGACCAGAAACTTGGAATGTAAACAAACCCACCCAGGACTATATACCTTGGTTGATGATGTGAAGTGTTCACATATCAATTATACTATCGCCTGAATAGACAATATACACACTGTGCGTTTGCAATACAGTATCAATAAAATCAATAGTGGATTTAACAATAGTATAACTATCAGTACTAACAATTGATATGGAAACTACGAACATTGCAATTTCACTCAGCTGAAGGCATAAGCCTAAATGGTCTTAACATCTGGACTTCTTGTAACCAGGATGATACAGTGAATTTAGGGTTTCTCACAGTGATTGAACAGTGAGCTATGAATTTACAAACAACTCGGAAATATTCATCCTTACAACAAAATGATCATAATCAGAAAGAAAGTAAAATTGAATAATCCAGTCACAAATAACTGAATCTATATTCTAGGTTCCTAACATCCAACATAAAATTGTGTCAATTGAATCAGAAAAACGGAAGGAAAGTAACACTATAAATGAACTATTAATAAATGTCAAAACAAATTTTCATGAATGCGAATGGCAATTTAAGTACAACTGTCACAACTGGTCATCAACTTTGAATTAACTATTTATTAGCAGTCAGACTTGACCCGTAAAAGTCTACTCACACTTTTCAGAAAAACATAAAAAACTGCATGGTTTTCAAATTTTACCAGGGTTTCCAGGTTAACAATTAAGACGTAATTTTAGCTTTGAACTGCAGTAAAATATATTTCTTTTCTGTTAGGATAATGTATTTGTTGATGCATAACTCCAGCCTATATGAAAGCTTCAGCAATAGTGAAAATGCATTCAGATTGTTTAGTCGTGAACTTTACAAATTCATTTTGAAAAAAATACTTATAATGAAATTATAGACAGAAAGGCTTCAAAAGAAACATTTAATAAGTTATGAATGATGTGAGGCTAGTTTGTCATCCAATTATATATAAAATATGTGTTCCTCCCTTAGTTTAATTACTAAGTTGTGTAACAAATTTGATTATCTCAAAATGCAACTTTTGGGACATATTTCATTGGGACTGTGTTGTACATGTACATAATAAACATTTCTTTAAATTAACAGTGTATATAATGGTTGATGCTTTATTATTAAACAAGTTGATCTGATTTGTACAATATGTTTGTGTCCTTGCTTTTAATTATCTTTCATCCCCCAAATAATTGTATTATTGTGTGACCATGAATATAGGGTATGGTTCTAATTGCTTTAAAATAATACTCTGTTGTGAAAAAAGGCATCATTATTTAAAATGTATTTATATAAAGTGTTTATAACCACTACTAAGTTACTTCAACTCACTAAACGGTTATTTCATTTAACTACATACAGTGTACATGGAATTTGGATTATACACAGCGACAGTTCTTACTGCTTCACACAGATATACACATACAGTACATTGTACATGCGTACATAGTACATGTACATGTACAGTATATGTACTGTAAATGTTTGCGCGCACGGATCAGTTTGCCTGTATATTATGATTGGCTGAAATATCGCGGGATGGCAATTCTCGTTTGCAGAAAAAAAATCGCTCCCCGGCCGTCTGAAAAACTCGGACACGTCTAGTCTTGCACAACGACATTACAAGACGTCTGGGTTCAAGACTAAGCTGTACGTCGTGCGGTCAAGTTCAAAATGCATCCTTAACCTACATTGCTATGATATTGCTTTCTCCGTGTACCCGATGTGGATACGTGTTGGATGAATAAGTACTGCAAGGGCAGCAATCTTCTAGAAGAGTTTCACGATAAACTAGCAAAGTATGATTTTGTTCACTAGTAGGTCCGAATGAAACGTAATTGTATGCTTTTTGGAGAGGAAAATAACTATAAAAAGTAACATACTTATAAACCAAACCGTCACTTTGTGAAAACTAAAAAGATAGGGCCTACGCTGTTATCAAGTTTTCACGAATTGACGCCTTTTCCGTGTATTAGTGGAACACTGACGTCTTGTGTGCCGCAACCGTTCGCGTCTCTTCGCGAAAACTTAAAAACGTGCACTAAGCGTCGCATAAACATGCAGTAATGCATGCACATAATGGCCGGCTGCAATCTGTCACTTCGTGAAAACAAAACATCCCCAATTTCAACCCATTTTAACTAATTATAGGAACTTAAGGCGTTTCAAGACTTATACTTGATAGAAAGAAAGGTATCAGTAAATACGTTCTAAATATTGACATAACTATAATTCATGAACGATTACTTTTTCGAGAGTCGCGTTAGGCTAGTAAAAACGACGATTGAGCAAGAATTATTACAACACCTAAGATCACTAGTAATCATACTTTAGTAAAGTAAACAGCGACGGTGATAATACACAACCCTGAGCTGTGGAGTCTCAGTGTTGGGGAAAAAAACTTGTAACTTCACTCTGTGACCTGTCTGACAAAAAATAACTTAAAAGGATATATGACCTATGAATAATCAAGTCATATCAGTATATTACCAAAAACCAATATTGTATCATCTCTTTAAATAAAGCGGTACCGACTAAACTGGTATGGTTGGTAGTATCTGAATTTCCAAAATCACACCAAAAAAGGTCAATACGTTATATGATTTCTATGATTGAACGAACACGGGAACTGACTTGATTTTTGCACTACACAAAACACGCGATTAGATTATTTGTAGTTTAGGACTTTCCTTATACAAATCATCAAACAGTAAACTACTTACCGTTCAACAAAACCGCCAGAATAAGAATTAGAGATTTCATGGTGCTTGATGGAAAAAGTTCTACAAAGACAAAGAACACGGATGTATCTGTCGTGTGAACTTAGCTACTGTGTCCAGTTGAACTGTTTGTAGTCATTCTGGTGAAACAGCCAGGGATCAAAGGCCCAACATTTGATATTATAATTTTAGAATGCAATAACGTAACGAAGGTAGTTGGTTACGGCATATGATTAGGGTCATTGCAAGCTGTGGCACATACCATTAGGCAAACAGGTGTAGTACCGGTACTTTTTATTAAGAAACTCAGTTCTTTTCAAATAACGAGTTTCAAGGATTGTTTTGCATAAAAAATCACAGAAATCATCCAAAACTGTAAGCAGAATTACATTTAGGACTACCGATACTATATCAAACAATACATTTACAGCTAAATTCGGTAACTGTACATAGGCCTATCCCAACGAGCTCTCTCTCTTCTCGAATGCTATCACCTGAATCATTCGCCAATGGCGGTCATGTGAAGCACGTCACCGCCCGGTCGTCTGCGAGATGGAGTGCTGGGAGGCCGCCTTGGAACCGCTGCAGAGGGCACTCTTCCACGACATATTCCATCGTCTCCCCGGCTCCGCAGCCGCAGGCACAGAGAGGGGACACACTGCTATTCCACCTATGGAGGGTGGCTTTGCAGGGTCCAGCTCCAGCTCAGAACCGATTCAACTTAGTCCAGATGTTGCGGGGGAGGTCCATGCCAGGGAGTCGGAGAGTGGGGTCAAGGAGCTCTGATAATACCTTCCATTTATTATCAATGTAGACCAAATTTACATCGACACCCCTAAAACCCGCCTCCCAGGACCGACTTTGAAAAATTGCACTGTCGTCCTACCCATAACCCTTTCCCTTTATAAGATAATCAAGGACATAATTTATATTTAAAATATGAACAGTTTAAGAAACGATGTCCTTCTGTACGGAAGCGTATGACAGCCACATGAATAACGATAGTTCTTGTGTACGTACATGATATGATTTTCGTAAATTCATGTGGCGGTTATACGGCGCTTCCGTACTTCTGATCCAATCGATATTTGCCGTTTTCTAGAAAACATGCTAACAAACTTATAGGAAAATGAACTTGTATAGCGATAGGAAAAGGAAAAATGTTCCCATCCCCCGTCCCCTATAAATACAAATAGAAACAGCTAAGCGAACATTCTTTTTGGTTAAGCTGACAGAAACAGAAACCAAAGTAGAGAAGAGAAGTTCGCAGTATAACAAAAGCAGAACATTTGGACTTTACCAGCAAAAGATGCGGAACAAATTAAACTAGAAATTCAGAGTTTGTGAACAAACTCAAGGTGTTCGGAAGTGACGATAATTGATGTCCTCATCAATTGGGATCATTGTTAAAATGTGACTTAAGATTGTTTTCAAAAGTAAGTTGCCTTACTCATTTCAAAGAAATAGCTTTTCGGTATTGGCTTTTTCAACAGCCCTTTCCATTCGTACAAAAATGACACTGCAGTGTTAAGTTAATACGATCTATGGTTTTAGAAATATTGTAGCGCATCCGTTATTGGCTTAAACGCCCAACCACACATCTATAAAATATATTTTATCCTGCAAGAGCTTTAGCCTGTGACACCGCAAACGTCCCCGTGAAGACCGCCAGCTGTTTTCCAGTAGATAACGATCTCAGTCTCTGCGGTTTGTAAACAATGGGCCCCAGAACCACGAGTGTCTGGTGTGTGTTAAGTCAATGGGATTTTGGCCCAGAAAAGGAATTTTGAAGAAAACAAATCAAAACTTTGACCTTCCGGTACAACCGGAAGCAAATGTCAGACGATTTTGACGGTAACTTTTCAAATGTTGCCTAAGCCTTGATCTATCAGATCCCAGATTATGAACATCATAGCTTTAGTATATTTTGATATACAGTTGATAGCAAATGGTCATTTTTAAATGGCTTGTAATTTGATACCTGATGACGTGATCATGACGTAACAACTTCTAGATTCATCTACATGATAAGGTCTTTATATGTGTGAAGTTTCAAGGTTGTGTGAAATTGTTAACTTGCACTTTCGATGTAGAGAAGAGTTAAGAAGAAGAAGAAGAAGAAGTAAAAAAAAAAACGGAACAATTACAATAGTTGTTCGGCTGAAAAGCCGAACACCTAAAAAAAACGGAACAATTACAATAGTTGTTCGGCTGAAAAGCCGACCACCTAAACAAAAAAACGGAATAACAATAGTTGTTCGGCTGAAAAGCCGAACACCTAATTATTCTGTGTGTGTGTGTTTGTACGCATTTATACTTTATTTCTGATGGTTCATTATTTTCAGTCCTTTACATAATTTTCATGATACTTTTAGGGTCTGTGCAGAATGATGAAAAGGGGGAAAGTTCACAGAAAGAGATCCAGTGTCTCAAAGTGGTGGATGAACATGGGCAAAAGGGTGAAGTATACACACTGCCCAAAAAGGGGAGCAGAAAAAAACGTAAGGTTAATTCACATGCAAGGTGATAAAAAGAGGGCGGGACACATGCCCTCGCTAAAGGTGGGAGGGGACTATAGCTATAACTGGTGTATATCGGTGTATTTTGGCTCGTAAATCTTATCAGTTTGACGCCTTAAGCCTAGCCCGGTTCATACTTGACGTGAAAGCGAACGCTAAGCGAATTTTACGTCATCATTGCGCAAGTTGAAATGTGTTCAACTTTTCAAGTAGCAAAAGCAAATAGGGGTAAAGGGAATACTTCTATGTTTGTACACATTGTAATATACTAGTTCTAGTCCTTCTCAGATCTATACATAATATGGAGCTAGTAATTTTATGTCATGATACTTGTAAGCTCGGACAAATTCTGAAGCGAATTGATTATGAATGGAAACAGTAAGGATTTTCAGTAGTTTATGACGTATCATGTACCGGGTATCATCATAATTTGATTTCATTGTCTACCATGTTTTAACGGGTCCAAAGGGGCTATTTATCTCCACTTATTTTTTCTACGTATGTAAGTTTATCATGCACCCTTTTTTTTAATGTGATCCCCATTTTGGGGGCTGTTTGTCCCCTTTTGCCGTCCCCACACCCCCTTTTACCACCCTGGATTATGGAAATTGCTTCTACGATTATGCCATTTACAAATGTAACTCGCCATTCACCCATTCCAGCTTGTTTCGTTATTAATTAATTAAAAAGTAGAGTGAATATACATTCAGATTGTTTTTGGCCATTTTATTCTTGACGTGATATAAGAAAAAATAACTCTTTCCGGTAAACGTTTGGGGGCACAATTTAACCTTTCTTTACGATGACATCCCCTCATGCAAAACTATTTCTAAGGAAGATTGATACCATAATCAGCTTTTAAACACCGAGTACGCTTTACATTACAAATTTTATTTAATTTTTGTTATTTCTTTTTTAATTAACAAAATTATTCAATACCTTATTTGTTTCGCTAAATTAACGGTAATTTCCTTATACATCTATAAAGGGCCTGTGAAATGGGAATGTTTTAACTTGAAGATATTATGCACTGGCTCTTTGAGTTTATGCTAATAAAGTTTGCATATTCATGAACAAATCAGTGATTTTACAGCAGCAATCAGACGCAACATCAAGTTTGATTTGTGTATACAAGTTGATTGAATTCAAAAGTCAGTTCTGTAAATGTTTTGTGTTGTCTTGTTAACTGGGTGTTTGATTACTAATTAGTAAACTTTATGAGGTAACCATTGTTTTCTTGGGCAATGTTTGGTGTTTTGATTTTGTGTAGTTTCGGGTGCTGCTGTAAACACCGAGTTAGTGACCTCCAAACAGCGCCCTCATTTGTCAAGGATAAGCAGAGTATGCTTTATGTCAAAAATGGGCTTCCCATTTTGTTTAAACTGTCCAGAAGCATGGACATTTGCTGAAATATGTCTCTAGATAAAAAAAATTGCATTTCATAGGCCCTTTAAGAAACTATACAAAATAATATTCAGAAATATTCAAATTCAAATCAGTGATTCACAGAGAAGAGCAACTACAGTAGGCACTCAGACACCCTGTCTTTCATTTGGCATAGTTTTTTATTTTGTACTGTTATTATAATTGTAGTTTTTATTAAACTTAATCAAGATATTGAATACAGGCATAATTTTAATAACACATGAAATCAAATAATATCATAGTTTAAAAAGGTTATAATCTCTGTAATCACTCTATTGCCACACTAGCTGCAGCAGCGCTAACCTCTCAAGTCTTAACCTTGCTAACCTTCGAGTGTTGATGTACTGAGTGTTAATGTACATTGTCAAATAGTGATCGACTATTATGTGAGCCACTGTCAGCACTCGAACTTAGTCAACATTGTAGGCTTACCTCTCAACCAGGCTAAACATCACAACCGCTCTAAACCTCTCAATCATGCTAAACTGTGCCTCTCAACTAGACAATCTCATAACCACTCTAAACCTCCCGACCATGCTGAGCTGTGCCTCTTAACCAGACCAGCCTCACAATCACTCGAAACCTCTTGAACATGCTACTGGTCTCAACTAGTCTAAACCTCACAAACACTCTAAACAAATCTCGATCATGCTTAACTGTACCACTCAGCCGGGATAACCTCAGAGCCATACAAACTTCTAACAAAAATAAAAACAAAAAATATTACAAATAGTTATTTATAAATTCAATTTAAAGTCAAAATCTGAGTAACTCGTGATTTTGACTACCTATTACCGGTGAAATATTTCACAAAATAATTTTCAAAAAGCATGGTGCTAAATTAATTTTGGATTTCTCAATTTTGTTAGCCTTTTCTACAGGTAATAAATTCAAACACACGGGTAGTGCATCTTTAAACTTAATCAAACTTAATAAAATGTGTCATGCTTTTAAAAAAATTGCTTCCAAATAACCATAGACCGATAGGTTAATCTTTATAGACAAAGTATTTTATTGAAAACAACAAAAACAAACAACTTAAAAAATACTTTATAAATTATTGCCTTTGTATATATTGTTCCATCATTTTTGTTTGACTTGTTGATAAATGTTGCAAATATACAGAGAAACTGTTTACTTTTCCATATGAGGACCGTTTGGTCTATCCTTCTACCTTTTATAATTATGTGACTTAATAAACAAAATAAACACTACACGACAGAGGTTGATTTTGAGATTTTGACTTTATAAACAGATGAAAATGTTCTGTAAAATTATTGAAAACAACAAAAACAAACAACTTAAAAAATACTTTATAAAAAAAAAAAAATCAATGTTCAGTAATATTAATGCAAACGAGATCATTTTCTATCAGCTATTTTTGATAAAACAAGTGTTGAGAAAAACACTGGTTTTTCCTTCTGCATAATGTCACATAAAATCTTTTTAAACTGAAAAGTTCTTTGCAAAACTACAAAATGTGGAAATTGCTCCAATTATTTTTCGCTTTATTTGGACCACTGCCATTCCATCTTGTGCTCATGATATAATACGTCACCAGGAATATATATTTGAAAGCGAGGTTGCCCCTGCAAACAGACATAATTAGGCAGGTTACCATAATGAGCATGTAAAGGTACGCAACCTTTTGTATTCAGGGAATAAGACATAAGATGGCTAACTCATGAATAAGGCGAATAGGCGGTACTTTTGACCTTAGGCCTAACTGGTTTGAAAACGGGGTGGCACTCAAATTCATCATAATCAAAAATAATCAAACTAAAGAAGCTTTGTAATTTATTGATGGCAAACGGGACCCGCTTATCAAATTTAATTAAACTAGGTTATGCGTTCGCATCCCTCTCCCATCGCAATTCCCTGGTATAAAAACAACCATTTGAATGCGTTTCACTACTTTCTGGCCCTAAGCTTTAAGTCCAAACACAGATATGAGCATTGTAATGATGGAAACCAGACTAGTCGTGATGGTACCGGCTCCATTGCATTTGTATCCGTCACAGCAGTGAAGACAGAATGTACGCCCCGATCCGCCTACGGTATCCACAGCACACAAACCTTCAGACTGTCTGCACAGTTGTTTCCCGGCAGCGTTTCCAACGAAGCACGCTCTCAACGTCTGCCCGTTATCCTGGAAAACTGCTTTCTGGAAAAGTGAGAGATGTTGTGTTTATTCATAGAATAAAAGAAAAGGAAACGTTTTAGAGGGAATAAAATTTAAATTTAAAATTAATAAAAAATTTAAAGTTAAATCGTATACAAAAACCAAAAAAACTCGATATCTGTCACCTGATGAGCAAAATGAGTCAGTGTAGGGCTATTTGCCTGATCGATGGTTGGGGTGCTTGGGTCCCCTTGGGACCACGTGATGCCCTTTCGGGTTTTTCTGGATGAATGGAAGTTTATAGAAAATCTCCGTGAGTTGCTTGTAAATCGGTCAAAAATCAAACAATTCTACTTGAAGTTTGCCGAGTTTGGGTGGGCAACCAAGATTAAAGACTTTTCTTTTAAAGAAATAACATTTCAGTTGATTTTGCTTTAAAACGGCCCCGGAAATCACCTTTTCAAGACGCCTTTTCACTGATTTACTAGAGTGCTACGGCGTAGGTTTTACATAGACTGGTTCCCATTTATCGTGGTGCGTGCATTGCCATGCTTTTAAATAGGAATATTAGTTTAACTTTTTGGTTGGTTTCATAGTTTTTACTTTCAGATCTTTATGAGGGATTTAAAGATGATTGTTTATTGATTACTTTTCAGTTATTTAATTTCATGTTTTTAGTAGTTTGGTGCATAATGTTAGTGTTTTTTAAATTGTTTAAATTAAAATAAACCCCATTTTGTGAGGTTATTAGGCATGAATGATAATGTTAAGAAAATAACATTATCCCTCAGATTCAATGGGCTCACGCCCACAGCGGAAGCTATGTGCATTTTTTTAATTGTTTAAAATGCAATATTAATTACATTTTTTTGTGGTTTGTTTTTAAGGGATTGCTAACCCATGTATGGATTATGGAGTCAAGTCCATCTTCTGCCTTGCCTTCAGATGAAGCAACTCAACCACAAGAAAAAGGACCTAATTATAGTGGATAAATTGGATTTTGAGGAGTTTATTTGAGCAAAAATTGTGACTTAATCTAAACAAAAAAGGTCTTAAGCAAAGTAGAACATTTCAAATACAAACTAGAGATTGGTGTTTGTATTGACAAACACTAGGTGTTCGGGACGCGTAAAGGTCAAATTGGGGTCAACTTTGTTTAAATATTTTTGACAATTAACTATCTGTACAATGGTGCAAAGATTGTGAATTTACCTCTTGTGGATGATTTTTGTTATTAACCTTTGACTTCCGGTTTGGACAGGAAGTAAAGGTCAAATTGGGGTCACGTTTTTATAAATATTTTTGACAACAATCTGTACAATGGTACAAAAATTGTGAATTTACTTTTTGTGGTTGTTGATATTTTTTTTATATATTAAACTTTGACTTCCGGTTTGGACAGGAAGTAAAGGTCAAATTGGGGTCACCTTTTTGTAAATATTTTTTGACAATTAACAATCTATACAATGGTGCAAAAAATGTCAATTTACCTCTTGTGGTTGTTGAGATATGATTTTTTAATATATTAAACTTTGACTTCCGGTTTGGACAGGAAGTAAGGTCAAATTGGGGTCATCTTTTGTAAATATTTTTTGACAATTAACAATCTATACAATGGTGCAAAAAATGTCAATTTACCTCTTGTGGTTGTTGAGATATGATTTTTTAATATATTAAACTTTGACTTCCGGTTTGGACAGGAAGTAAGGTCAAATTGGGGTCACCTTTGTGTAAACATTTTTCGACAATTAACAATCTATATAATGGTGCAAAAATGTCAAACTCGCCAAAGAAATAAATGCCTTCTCTCAAAGAATTTCGGTACCAAAATTGACCCTTATGTAGCAGAACAGTTGTTTTTCACTGTTTTTTCAAGAATAAATAATGTGATCAAGTTCAAATCATTCACAGAACCTTAAAACTTCACACATAGTTAGGCCTTAACATGTAGTTGTACCTAAACCTAACATGTAGTTGTACACTAAGTTGTGACGTCATAGTGAGGTCATCAGATATCGAATTATACTAAATCAAAGGTTAATATGTTCAAAAAATCATATCTCATGAACCACAAAAGATACTTTCAGTCTTTGCACCATGTTATAGATCTTTAATTACCTAATATTTCGTACACAGACGTGACCCCAATCCGACCTCTCCTTCCAGTCGAAACCGGAAGTTGAAAATTTCAAAAATTCATATCTCATGAACTACAGAAGATATTTTCACAATCTTTGCGTCGTCTTAAAGACCTTGAACTATGTCACATTTCGTACACAGACATGACCCCAATTTGACCTCTCCTTCCGGAAGTTTAAGTGAACAACTTTTCATAAGTACTATAATTATATGCACGGCCCATTGCGTGTGAACGGCCTTGACAAACACAGACAAGTCATACAGTGTTTAAACTGTATACACTGTACGGTATTACATTCACTGCTGTACATAGCAGTATCTAATTAGAATATAATAGTCGTAGCAGTTTGTACACAGCTTTGGAATTCAGTGGCGCACCCAGGATTTGATTGGGGGGGGGGGGGGGCTCAAAATATTTTTATTTGAAATCCAATAATGGGGAGAGACATGGCTGACCCAAACCATAACCGCTGGCGCGGCTGCAGCCATGTCCCTAGTCGTGCTCGTCAGTGAACCTACGGCACATGTTAAATGTTTCCTGGTGGTTTCTAGTCATAAAAAGACGACATTATGGCATGATTCGGACTCGTAGGGTTTTACCTTCCATATAATTTCCTCCTCTTGATGTAAAGAACTTGAGCTTGTTTCGTCTGCAAGATTTCTATAGTTAAATACTTTCATTGCGTGGACGTAAAGTTTGTGATCATTCCGGGCGGAGCTAAATTTTTTCAAACACGAATTTGGCGGCAAAACCAAATCCCAATATTATCCAATCGGTGTTTGCTAAAAGAGTGTCACATAATCTTTGTAAATTAAAACCCAATCCTGGGTCATTGTGTACAAACTGGAAAGGAGTTGATTATAATGCGGGCGTGTTTAAATTTTACGAGTAACCTCAACGACAGTCAACGACCTCAACAAGAGAAACGGACAACAGAAAATGAAAATAAAATTAAGTAAAGCTGCTCCCTGATCAGGGTGCACCATGGCAGGGGGGGGGAGAATGTGTAAAAATGCTTGTTATATATACTGGTGGCCCTTCAAGCTTACATGCACATGCATACGCAACGCCGTAAAATATAATAGTGAGTGGAATAAATGGAAAACTTTTGGAGGGGAGCTCGAGTCTCCTGAGTCCCCATCCCTTGTACCACTGCCCTATACTCCTTGCCGAACTCCTCTGTAGACAAGACTTGAGCTCAGATTTTGCTCTCTTTCCTGGCTCCTTTAAAAAACAAACAAAAACATCAGCGGGCCCTTGGGGGGGGGGGCGGGCTCGAGCCCCCCCAAGCGCCCCCCCCCTTGGGTGCTCCACTGTTAGAATTGTTAACGCTTGTTCTAAATCTAAGAGTGAATTCTAACAGATCGTTTTTGGCATTCATGACCTCAATTATCTCATCGTGATGATGATGTGCGTTACTCCAGCAGTAACATAGGTTGCTATTGGAGGGTACTTTCGTAAGAGCATCAGGTAAGGTTAGCTCTTCGGTTTCGGCTTCGTCGGCTTGAATCTACGTTTGTGTAAGTCATGGTACACCATTCCCTTGGATTCCTTCTTAGTTTCATAACGTTTCATAACGTGAAATATGATGTTTTGCATCTTTTCGTGATTGATGCAGTCAAATTAACATCCAACAGTGATTGTTTAATAACCAATATGGCAGAAAAAGCGTCTAGAACAACAAAATGGTTAGTAACTTTTTCCAAAATTGTTGGGTATTTATTTTTAAATATTGGTTTTGGTTAGCCGGTTAGCAAATTTCTAAATGGTTAGTGCAGTTTTTTTTTTAATTTATGCAATAACCAAATGATGTTTCATTATATTTTTAGTCTTTGATATATATCTAAAAACAGCAAAAATAAATAAATAAATAAAAAGATTAAGGCCTAAACATTTACGTATTATTGTGGTGTTTGTAAAGTAAGTTTTTTTTTTAAGTGACTTAATTTTTCTAAAAATGTTTCATGACATCATCACAGATCACAACGCCCCATCTCAGAAATTTAACCAAACTATTAATGATATTTTGTCATGATCATGAAGAAGAATAATTGTGTCATTATGGACAGTTATCGAAGTTATCGATAGTTTAGTGTTGATGTTTCCAGATAATTAATGCTAGCTCATAGTGTACAATCCTTCTTGACCTATTTTTACACCAGTCAAAGTTTATTATTGTTATACTTTTAGACTTTCTATTCACAGCTGTGAGACCGAGTGGTGCTGATGGTGGCTGTGTGGGCAATGTGCCCAGGAAGTGTTTGAGGATCACGTGCCTCTTTTTGCGCATCGTGATTGGATAAATTTCCATCGTAACAAATTTATATTGTTCTTATTGGCTATTCGATTGCTCATATATACATGTATATATATATGTTCACCATGTTACATTTCATTGTTATACCTTGTCTGTACGAACGTAGGCGCTCTGTAAACTACGAAAATGGACTGTATAGTAATCTCTAAATGTATTTGTACAATCAAAACATAGTTGCGGAGTTCAAAGAACCTTAAAGCTTAACAAATAGTTAGACCTTAACATATAGTTCCAGATAACGTTGTGACGTCATGGTGAGGTTATCTAATGAATTATTACGTAATTAATTATAATTAAAACAATATATTTTATATATCGCGAACCACAATAGATAATATCTTGATTCCCTCATAATCATACAGAACATGGAGGACTCAACATTTGATACAAAGACATGACCCTATTGAACCTTACTTCCAGTCAAAACTGGAAGTTCACGTTCTTTATAAATTGACGCAAATCTGAAAGGGTATTCGAAATAACATTTTGGGTATATATGTTAAGTGGGATCTGCTCTTTTCAAAAATATATTTGGTGACGTCATCGCTCTTAAAAAAGTCACTTTTTGCTATCTCAGGAAAATATTAGACAGAATTTTACCAAATTAGGCACAATTGACACCCTAATTATGAGGAAAGATTTTGTGAAGTCTGAATGACGTCACAGATTGAACCGGAACTTACGGTTGGAAGAATTTAAAATTATATGGGATGACTGAACCGGAAGTTAATGTATTGAGTATAGCACATTATGTTATTTTAATTATATATCATGAAAACTCATATCTTCTGAAGTAAATCTTGTTTTTTTAACAATTTTTGGTGATGACGTCATCACATATGATGCATACTCGAACACCCTGAGTTTGTTTTTAACAAACTCAAGACCTCTAGTTTATAGTTACAATTATAGGGCAAGTCCAGAGTCCTTAATAGTTCGGTGAACCATACCAGCGGTTCCCCACCGCTGGTTGTAGAACCGCTTGTTTAATACAGTATTTTCAATAATATTTTCTCATTAACGATACAACATAATAAGCTGTAACGTTGAATGTATATCTTGCAAACATTGAATGTATATCTCAGTTCAAATACAGTTAGCAGTTTTGCCAACATTACCATAATAATTTATAGCGGGTTCCGAAAAGTAATCGTGATAAACAAGGAATCAAAACCAACAAATAGGTCTGTAAATAAAAACTAAACTTAATTTGATACTTATTTTATAACGAAATCGTAACTTGCTCTGACTGTATAAAATAGAGGGAGGATCCAGGGTCTCGTGGCAAAAAGGGGGACACACAACCAAATAATAGGGTCCAGAAGAAAATGTACGGGTTACCTGCACGGCATTTAACACAACCCCTGGGGTATCATATCCCCTTTGTCTCCCCAGACTGTTTTTTGTTTTGTTTTGTTTTTGTTTTTGTTTGTGTTTTCTCGAGCCGAAGCGACCTATTTCCTTAGGTAAGGAAATTCTTCTTCAAGAAAAATGGAAATTAACTGATTCAAACTAACAGCTACACACGTGACGTAGATCTATGCGTACTCAATGTCTTGCCAACGACTTTAAAGGACCACAGAAATAGAGACATAAATGCCATGGAGATACTAAAAATATGGTATTTTTAATGATAAAAAATCAATAGCTCATTAATTTTTAGCGAGCTACTTATAATTTGAAGCTTTTCCGAAGAGGATGTCGCCGCCAATTAACACGCCCCTAAAAGGGGCCATTTGCACTGCATCCTGAACGTCTCATATGTGTGACGTCACGTAAAAGAAGAATGCTTGCTGCCGCGGACGCCAGCCACATATCCTCAATTTACCCTAAATGACGCACCTATGGTTATATAATCAACTGGACGGTAACTTACAAATGAAATTAGCAGTTTGGTGTTTCAGTTTGTTTCAGTGAAGGATTCTCTTGTAAAATGTGGAATTTCAATGCATGATCATACGCGTGGACGTCTTGAGCGCCGTTTTTTGAGACGCACAGAATTGTAGTCATCAGAAAATTGATGTTGGTATAATGACTCACCCCCAAACTGTTAAAGTTTATGGGGGCACAGAAAATGTACCCAAGAAGAAAAACAGTTGAAACATGTTTCATCTTATTCCAGATGGTTGTAAAATTGTTTTTAATCTTGAAAATAAAAATATTGTTTTCGATTTTTTAAATAAAATGGTATAATTTGGAGAAGCTCTCAAAACTTTTAATCAATATTCTTGAAAGACCAATAAAATGGAAGGTGGTTAAATTTTTTGCAAAAAGTACTTTAAAACTTTGAAATGTGTAAAAATGCTGTTAACATTTTGTCAAATAAAAGATTTCTTTTCATAACCATGATATTAATGTTTCATTTTCTCAATAATTTTCCACTACCGTCGAAATAAACACCAACGAATTAAGTAGTCTTCGTTCGCTTCTTCTATAAGGAATGTGTCCATTTTGAGGATCAGTATTTCTTTAAAAAATCATTGCAAATGCAAAGCATTCATATATTTTGGTTTCCACAGACAACAGCTTGTTGACGGCATAGAACAATAAAATCACAGATGTTCGTGAAAAAAAATTGAGGTCATGTAAATCTCTTACTATTTGTATCTAGTAAAATCAGTGGTTAAACAACTTTTTCCACTTTCACAAGCACTAACTTTCCAGCATATCATACAATTTCACTATAATTTTTATTTCTGTAACAAGCACGACTTAGATAAGTTTATGCAACCAGTAATACGCCATAATTTTGTAAGTTTTCCGAGAAATGCTAAGCCAAAAGTAGGTGCGTCATTTCACGAGTGCGGCGAATTACGTACATGGACGATACATATACAACAGTGAACGCATTCATTCACATGCCTGCGCTTATATTGCCCACGCTGGAAAATAACATAGAAATGGCTGAATCGTCGTCAGATGAAATTGTGATGAGGTAAGTAACTAATAAACTATCTAATGTGTATTTTTCGTTCACCAAACTCAGTGCTATCTTTGTGAAGAAATCGATCATTTAGTGACCCAAACTCGGTTGAAAAAAATCAAAAATATCAAAATACGAAGGTCGCAAAAAAGCACCGTTCGGGTGTTCATTGCCGCCGACCGGAAAATCTAGTCACAGTTTTCATCATCGAATTCTTCTAAAAGTTGTAAAAATTTATGTTATTTTAGTCTAACGTTATAGTGTATTTTTTCATGTATGATTTATGAATTACGCTGTATATTTGTTAACGATGTCCAACACCCAACATGCACACAGTACATACATGTAGATCGGACATGTCGGATCTGACTTAACGTTAGTTATTTGTCTGTTCTCACGTTTTAACGAAGCATCGCTTCGACACTTTGGCTTGTCGTTTGAAGGATTCACAGGCTTCTTTATTTTCGTTGATATCGAAGTTTTCTTGAGTCTGATGGGTGCCTTTGACATCCCAAATTCCCCATAAAGGCTCGTTTCGAAGTCTTCTGAGGTAAAATGATCGCATACATATCACGCTGGTTGGAGACAGCCCGAAACCATTTTGCCGTCAACCCAAATATTTCGTAGTGCCTCGTCTTTAGGGAACCTATGGAGGGTTACACCTTCGCTAGGAGTATGACTACAGCCTGCTACGACACATCTTGTAGGCATGATGTAGCCTATATTTTCAAGGAAATTTAGGATGAAAATATGTATACACATATAATGGAGTTTTGACATAAGCGCATCGGACACGTACACACACAAACAAACAGCCGAGTGTTCATTGCTAGGAAATCCTTTAACTGATGACTAACTTCTTTATCACGTGATGCATTACATCACTCAATTGTCAATAAAGTGGGGGCTCGTGAAGTGGCATAAAAGTCTCCAAAATGAACACATTTATTAAGAGCCATAATGTTTTTTTTATTTCTGTGATCCTTTAAAGACTGTACGCGAAGTTACGGTAACCCGGTAACCGTATGTGAGGTTACGTTACGCAAATGTGTGTAGCTTAACCTCTCTAGTAACAGCTACTTACCGCGCATCCATTATCACAACCTGTAGTCCAAGATGGGTGATTGTCCAGAAGCGCCGTAGTACCTTTACAGTCGTTGCCAGAGGTACTGCTGTCACACAGCCAGCAGGTGTCCAAACTTGACACAGCAGAAGCTGGAATACAAAACAAAAAAAACAAAAACAAATCAAATAGGCTATATGTAATTTATGAGCGAAGATCCTTGGGTATGGTGGTAAATTACCCCCACATTTTGTCCAGATGGGTTTGTCTCCCCCGGGCCCCTCCCACACTTTTTGGGTCCAGTCAACAACAAAAATTATTGAGTTAACTCCTCGGTATCACTTCATGAAACGTTACAAAACAATGATTTACCCACTGTTTTCACCAAAAAAGTTTCGAATATGTATTCAAGGGGAATTGGAAAGACTGACATGCTCAAATGGGCTAAAATTATTTGACAAACGACACCCATATAAATGGACGTATGTTACCAAATACCAACACTGTACCATTCATTCATTCATTATTTATTTTTATTTTTTCCAACACAGAAAATATGATATACATTTTATTATACATGTACCTTATAGGATAATAATAACGTATATATGAAGAGTATTAGAGAATATGTGTGTGGATGAAGGTTTCCAAAAAGCATTAGCTTGTCGAGTGGAGACCCCGCTAGATACAACAAACAAAACAAAGAACAACGAAACAACAATGATGAAGACAACAATGCAAATTCAATTACAGCTTAGAGATTGGTATAGCTAGTATATACAGTAAACCTAAGATAATTAAAGAATGAGAATTAACCTGCTTGTGAATATTTGCTGATTAATTGAGTTTTAAATTTAAACTTGAATAAGGATACATTCGGTATATTTCTAAGTGAGATATTCAAAGAATTCCACAGCTTGGGTCCTTCATGTTTGACACTTTTTTGGGCTAGTGTGGTACGAGCATAGGTCTGATGAAATTCATTACACTGCCTAGTGTAGTGATAGTGAATATCTTGATTTTTACTAAACATTGTCATGGGCGGATCCAGAACATTTTTTAGGGGGGGGGGGCTGAGAATCAAAAACAATTATTTTTCAGTACTACAAAAATTACAATGAAATACTCAAAGGGAGAGAAAAACAAAGCACACTGTGGGAATGGGTGTACGTATCCCTCCCCCCATCCCCTCCCTCTCCCTATCTCTCTCCTTTTTTAAAACTTTTTTTTACTTTTTTACTATTTTTTATATATATAATTTTAGGGGGGGCTACAGCCCCCTTAGCCCCCCCCCCCCTGGATCCGCCAATGATTGTACAGATAGCGTTAGGCAGTTTTTTGTTGTAAAGCTGGTGCATGAAGGTCCCAAGTTGTAAAAAACAAATATCATCGACAGTGTTTTATGTTTATGGAATAAAGGATTGCTGCTAGCCCAAAAATCACTATGATTAATAGTTCTAAGGGCCTTTTTGAAGGGCAATAATTCTATTAATTTTACCTAATCCACAATTACCCCATGCCAAGATGCCATAACTAATGTAAGGCAAAACTAAGGCATTGTAAAGAGTAAGTAAGATATTCTGGGGGAAAAAGGATTTAAGTTTGTTGATAACACCAATATTTCTAGAAATGACCGAACAAGTATAATTAATTTGTTTATTCCAAGAAAGAGATTGATCAATATACAGTCCTAAAAATGTCATACAGTCGGTGTTGTCAATAATTGTGTTATCAATGTTCATATTTTGAATATGGAAATCATGTTTTTTTTAGTTTTTTTTTACTGAAGAACATAAATTTAGTTTTCTTAACGGTCCTATGAAGAGTGTATTTACCAAACTTAATTTTTTGGTGCTGTTATATTGATTGGTATGAATTAAAAACAAATTTAAATGTGTTTTTTGTGTCGAGTGGATTATTAATTGTTTATTTAAGAATCAAAAATTGACCCCCCGAATTTTCGAAGTTTTAACGAAACGTTCGTGACGTACACAAAGGCAGAGAATTTTACACTCGTGGAGCTAGGCGGTATGGTTTGGTGCCAGACTTTGATCGGAAAACAGTCTAATAATTATAGAGGGTCGAGTTGTCCCCGTCACGGTACAATGCACGCTTAGCGTTGTCATGCACACACAGACGCATTTTAGGTCAGAATGAGACGCACGGGAGAATTCTCTACGAAAAGCTAGCAGTAACACGCGAAAAACATGTCCGAAAGAGAGGAGAGCTGTCCGTGAAACGCAGCGCAAGCCCCCATCATGCGGTCGGAATACTCACCGAAGGCAATGCTAACATTACGGTGTTATTTTACGAAATAACAGAAACAGTTGAGTCAAACAAGCGCAGGCATAATGAGAAAGGTTTGATGTTTTTATGTTTGTCTTGCCAGGATATAAAAATCAGACACGATGTTTTTATTAATGCGGAAAATCACGGCATGTTTTCATGCCGTGAACACTGAACGGTGAGAACAGTGTGACCATGTCGTTTTGCACGGAAGTGGACTGGGTTATGCATGGGAGTATTACTAAATGGCCACTTATCCTGAGTCTTTCTCGCTTTAAAAAACACCTCTCTTCTTCGTTGGAGCCTTCACAGCCTTCTTACTTAGCGGGAATATCGTTGGAATTGCATCTGGTAGCAGCATGGCCTCATAAGCCATACCGAACTGGCTGTGAAGGCCCCGTTCAATATGGAACGCTACAGCTGCCTTCGGTGCCCATATCGCTTCATTCGGCTGATTCACCATTTCATTCGGCCGATTCACCATTTCATTCTGCTATATCACCATTTCATTCGGCTACTCATCATTTCATTTGCCCAATCATCATTTCATTCGGCTAGTCTTCATTTCGTTCGCCTTTTCGTCATTTCATTCGGCTAGTCGTCATTTCATTCGGCCATTCACCATTTCATTTGCCCAATCTTATTTTTGGTCCTTTTGGAGCTAAACACTGTTCATCAGTACATCATTGTTATGATTCAAAATATTCTTGAAAATATTTTTCTGTGTACTCACCTAGGCCTAATATCAGTGCTGCTTAGTTTATAGTTATACCAACGAACTTGTTTTGTGTGGGCTGGATGAAACAACTTTTGTGGTATCAAAAACGTAAGCACTTAATGTGATTAAACTTGCATAGCCAGGTTAATTTATGATGTATTATTTGAAAATAAAGGGGTTTTATGCACTGTTTAGTACCTGAAAGTTATGTTCGCATAAAGACTGCAGACTAGACTGAGGTAAACAAAGACAGATATGAGTATGACATGTGAATATAAAGATTGTACCCATCTCTACCAAACATCTCAAAATTAACATGTGACAATGTTGCCAGAGAAAATATTATAGGGCTGTGATTCCTTTTTAAAAATTACTATTTTTGAGTCCACTGGCAAAGTATTAATTAGACTATTTGATTTTTTCTTAAAGCGGGGGAAAGCGGCTATTTCCACGTCAAGCCTTTTATATGCCCAGGGTGGATCATGGCACAGCCAATCAGGGGCGTAGGCGGGAAGTTTCCCGCTTTTAGGCCTCCACCAATAGCTTGTTTGGTGGCAAACTTTGGTGGAGGTTTTTAGCCAATCAGGTTGCGCGCTGTAAAAGTTGGCGCTTGGTGTCAAGCAACCAGTGCGGTTTGGGGCATTCTTGTCACAGCTCCTTGTTTATTAACAAGTCCATGGAGTTTTTGGGTTAGCGGTTTATGATTTTCCCTCCTCCAGCCCCCCTTAAAATAGAAGTGACCCTGGCAATTTTCATGGCGTCTGGTACGATACCAGTAGAGATTGAATAATTCAGGGTTTTGAAATTGCCAATATCACTTCTTTAATAATTGAACTACCAATGTGATCGTGACCAGCACTTTTCTTATCTGGCAAATTACGAACAACCTTTTGAATTTCATGTTCAGTAACTGGAGTGAAAAATATAGAATTACGATTAGAATCTTGAAGAAAACTTCCAAAATTTACTGAACTTGGTAAAATTGTACTGGTAAGTGAGTCAGCAATGTTTGTAAAGTATGTATTAAAGTGTTCGACAATAATATACGGATTATCAATAGAATGACCATCGATATTCATGGAGGAAATTTTAGAACTTGGCTCATTATGAAGCACACTGTTAACGACTTTCCCGGTTCTTTTAATATTACCTTTTGCCTTATCAAACTGTTTAGCATAGTAATTCTGTTTAGATTTACGTATTACATTAGTTAATATATTTTTGTAACGTACATATTTAGAACGATTACATTCATTAGGGCGTGACATATATCTTCGTTAAAGCTTATTTTTATGATAAATAGATTTACATAGGCTCACTGTTATCCAGGGAGATTTTGGAAATAATTTCCGAGAATTAGACTTATGACTCTTCATAGGAATATTTTTATCATGGAGAGCATCATAAATGTGAATAAATCCTTCGAAGGCAGTATTTGCATCAGGTGCATTGAAGACTACAGACCAGTCACAGGAATTCAAGTCACGGTTAAAATTTGAGATTCTGTCTTGAGAATAATCACGGGTGTGAATAAGTCGGGAAGTTGGGCGTTTCAAATCAAGTGGAAAGGATGTAAATATAGGAAAATGATCAGACAAATCAGTCACTAAAACGCCAGATTTGGGAGGGGGTAGAATATTAGAAAAATATTATCAATAAGAGCAGTGACAGAGTTCTGAGTAACCCTGGTGGGTTTGTTGATAAGAGGTAAGCACGATGAAGAGAATATTATGTCGAAGAATTCCTGAGGTTGGCTACAGTGATCATTATCCAATAGATTCACATTAAAGTCACCAGTGACTAAACACCGTTTGTTTTCATTGGTAATTCGTTCCATTATAGTACGGAAAGATATAGCATAGTCATTAAAGTTAACATTAGGAAGTTTGTAAATAACTCCTACTATGATACACTTCTGTTTACCAGGGGGAATAACTTCAACGAAGATAGATTCAAGGGAATCGTTATTTGTTTCTAATCTGTAGCCAGGGATGTCTAGGTAATTTTTGCAAGATGTTTCCTTTAACCATGTCTCAGACAGTCCTATAACGGAAATATTTTTATTTAATGGGCTAAGACAGCTTTTCAGTTGATCAAAATGTTTATTTAAACTTCTGATATTTACATGCATGAGAGGAAAGTTATCCAGAGAGTCAGTATTGTAAAATTCAACAAACTGTTGAAGAGAATAATAGCAGGAGTTACTCAAATTGTGGACTTGATTATTGGGATCATCCTGAATGTTGAGATTATGGTCATCAACTGAGAACTATTAAAAGAGTGATGAATATTCATACTGTAATAACTAGCACATACCAATAAATAATCAAATAAAACAAAGTAAATAAACAAACAACAAATAAGTTAAATATAGGACAGTTTGCAGCAATTTGCAAGATATAGCGTACCATGTGTTCCATGGAAAACCAACATACATTTAGTAACGATTAGGGACCAAGGTTTGTCTCGGTGTTCGGGATGAATTGCACACCATTGAGGTACAGCTGAACCGTTTCTGAACACTGGTTTCTGGCCGTTGTTATATGTTATATAACTTTTAATAAAGCATTATCCTACTGCCTAAGGTTTGTAGTTTCCAAAATCTCCAAAATCACACCCCAAAAAAGGTCATTGTATGATATGATTTCTATGATTTAACGTGGTTGTTAACTATAGGCTTGTACTTTGCTGATTATTTGTATGTTAGGACTGTCCTTATGTACAAATCATTAAACGGTGAAATACTTACTGTTCAACAAAATCGCTAGGATCAGAATTAGAGATTTCATGGTGCATGATCGTTCTTCGTACATGTACATCCAAGTATATATCGTGTACAAATTCTATATAGCTACAGCGTCCATTGATCACTCTTTCTTGTCAATTAATGACACTCACATAATAATATGCCTATATAATATACAGGCATTTGTACTGCAGTCCGACATATGAGTATGACTCACCCCATTCTGCCGCGCCCATACCGTACCATCCAATGACAATGAGTCTCTGTACCACGTGATACAACCTAGTTATAACACCAGATGTGATCAAAGTGTTAAGGGTCAACACCCGTTTGCTGGATGCGTGCGCTATATAATACATTATTTTTATTAATCCTATTCTGCATATAAATGTGTAAACAAATCACAACGGTGAGCAGAGCTGTTGTCAAACGTTGGCACAGCACGAGACTTGTCTGAGGTCGTGGCCATTTGTCTGTAAAATAGGACTTACATCATAACCTGAAAAAGTGCCCTCTCGCGGCGCGTATAGGGTAGAATTTAATCCCAAACCTATGCTGAATTTCCAAAAGATGGGGGTATTTTAGGCGATGTTGTTGTACAGTATATATTAAAGGACCACAGAAATAGAGACGTAAATGCCATGGAGATACTAAAATATGATATTTTTAATGATAACAAAAATAAATAGCTCATTGATTTTTAGCGAGCTACTTATAATTTGAAGATTTTCCGAAGAGGATGTCGGCGCCGATTAACACGCCCCTAAAAGGGGCCATTTGCACTGCATCCTGAACGTCTCTATGTGTGACGTCACGTAAAGAAGAAGGCTTGCTTCCGGGGACGCCAGTCACATACAACAGCGAACGCATTCATTCACATGACTGTGCTTATATTGCCCACGCTGGAAAATAACATAGAATAATAATTAGCTAATAATATATATGAATGGTGTAGAAACTGTAGCATTTGTAGGCAATGTAACATGGGTAACCAAAAACATGCAATGTTAATTTTAAAGTTAAACGTTTAAGTTAAATGGTTCCTTTGGTTCAAAAGGAATAACTGGAAGTTTATTTGTACTCATTATCTGTAATGTGAAAATAAGTGCATAAATGATCCGTACAAGAACACTTTAAGAACACGTGGGAATGAAATTGGTAACGTGAGTTAATATGTATTGTGAGTAGCCAGTGTTATGTGTGACGTGATTAACCATGATAATTGTGCCAATAAAGTGGTAAATGCAAGTGTTACATAAGGACAAACTGTAACATGAGTAACCGTGGTAACCTTAACGTGAGTAACCATAGCACTTAAAGATTCGCCAGTGTTTGGCTCAAGAGACCCCCAAAAACAGAATTTAAAAGCGAACATTCAATTTTATGAAATTCAGATGTGGGAAACTGTATAAAAGCGATATTTAAAACGCGCTTGATTCTGAAGACTGCACACGCTGAGGATTAAAACAGTGATCCATGATCATTTTATAAATTTGAGGTGTTTTTTAAAATTATTTTACTGGTACTAATCCTTGGCGGATTTTTTCGTTCAATGTCGGCAGCACGGCAGAATTCCAATCGATCCAGCAATTTTGGCTGCAATTGGACATCGTTTCAAAAAAATAAAATAAATAAAAAATAAATAAATAAATAATTAATTAAATGCCACGCGCGGGTCTGAGGCAATGGAGGTCTGAGGCTCGCGGAGACCAGAAGGCGGATACTTCCCTTTTTGGCCTAACTACCTTAACCCCGAAAAAATAGCAAATCAACACTTAAATCTATTTTTACCGTCAAATCAGCCCAAAAACGGGCGATATATCTTTAATTACCCTCTGCTACTTCAATAATCTAATAGAAGATGTTGATGCAGGCGACTCTTGAAGAAATGAATATCATTATTGCTGATCTCTCCAACTACATTGTCTGGAAGTCTGTTCCAGACATGGACCGCACTGTGGATGAAAGTCTTGCCGGTGGAGTAGGTATTTAAACCTTTAACCAAGCTTGTGACAATTAATTTATTAAATAGTTCATGTCAAAAGGATGTTTTACTTTCTAAATAAAAGGAAATTATCAATTATCAATTTAAAACTGCCTGTACAATAACAAAACAACACGATCATTCAATACAGATTGGTGCTTCATTGCATATTATGGTTATACTTTTAAAACTTTGTAAAACGGTAAAAAGTGAAATTTGTAAAGTCTAAAGTTTTTTATTGACCGTTTTTCATCCCCAGCATTGTACAGGAAAATTAATGAATGTGTGTCTGTAATTAAAACCTATAATTAAAAAGACTCAATTCTTAAGTAAATCTTCAAAAAGTATTGATGCATTATATTTTTTAGAGATTTTACTAAAAGTGTGTATTGCTTTTATAATGTAAAAGTCTACACTTTATGTTTTGGAAACAATTAGGAGGCCATCCAGGGTTTTAATTGTTTTTAAATTGATAGTGAGCGATATCACCAGTGGCGTTTCTTACCTCCTCCCCGCTCAGAATTCAGATCCCTACATACATAAAGTGCCTCAATTGCACCCCCTGATGAAAATCCTATTATGGTGCACCCAGGATCCACCTCCTCGACCCCTCTCCTTCACTAAACGAATCCAAATTACGCAACTAGATTTTTCTAACAGGATACATTTTCCAGATTACTTTGATAAACTCTCAGAATGTTGATTTTGTTATTGTTGTTTCCCATTTGAATGTCACATCGAATTTGCCAGATGACTCTATGATCTCGAGCTGTTTCCGGGAGGGAAAACAAAGAGGAAGTTGTCTACACACAATGTCACTTAGTGAAAACTTTTTTTCTTTTTTCTCCAGGTCGGTCGCGATCACTGATCTCTATTATCATGACTGGATAGAAGGTTACCTATTGGTGTCTAACAAATAAAGGCGTCCACCTGAGGGCCATGTTGGTACTCCACTATATCTATATTATTATAGGACTGGATAGAGGGTTGCCTATTGGTACAAATAAAGGCATCCACCCGCAGGGCAATGTTGATCCTACACTACAAAGAAACACAAAAGGAATTCACAAAGGAATGCAAGTACAAAGAAATGCACATTGTTAAAGATACACACACCGCCTTTGTCGCGCGAAATTGGGCGATAAAAAACGCCCCTCAACATTTTATTGTTTTACATACATGGTTGGAAAGATCTTTCAAAAGTAGAATATAATTGTCCACACAAATACCCCTGAAAAATGCGTCATTTTTCTGTTATTGTGCAAAAAACCAATGTCATGTGACTTTCTTGAACCAAAATTTGTCCAGAAAACTCACGAGGACAAAAGTTATAATCGCACTTTCAGACGTTTAAAAAGTTTATTACTGAACCAAATTCAAGAATAATTATTTTTTATAGTTCATTGATACATGACAAAAGTGAAATGATTTTTAAACAATGGGTGAAAATTTTCAAAATCGACAAAAAGACGAAAGTCTTGGCACTTTCCCGACACACCGGGAACCGAACCAAGACTGTACCAGTACAGCCATGGGCGCCAGCTTGGCAAAGCGCCGAGGCGTGAGCCCGCTGGTTAGGCCATAAATATATGAACACTTTTTGCGTGGAAGCGTAAAACAGGGTCTCGACCACTTTGGTGCTTTTCGTGTAGGGTATTTTGAATTATGATACTGCCAGCGAGTTTAGTTTTGGAAACAACAATAACGTATTAAATTTGGATCATCGTCACAGCCCCTTCATCATATCAACGCCAATAAAAAGTGACAAAAACTGTTCAGTTTAGAAGGCCATCCGTCAAAATCAACGCTAGAATTTCGACCGAGCGGGCTGGGCGAAGAAAGGCTCGCAGTCTACAGCAAAACGACGCATGCCTGGCGACCATTGACAGGCCAGCCAACCTCAAATGATAGCAAACACTCAGGGATTTGACTGTTTAACGTGATTGTAACCATGATGATACTATGAATAATGTCGCATTTGTAGGATTATTGTTGGACAGGTAAGAGTAATAAAAGAGAAACATTGTTTGATAATATAATACTCGTAGGGCTTTTTGTGTGGCTGTAGGCTATGCTGAACTCTTATGATGAATTTGTTAGCCATCACTATTTTTGATAGTTCCTATAGCCAAGGCCCAATGATATTGTGATGATGTTTACAATACAGACATGATAATTATGAGATATAGTTTAGAAAGCACAACAATTTCCAGTGAATTAGTTGTAATTTCCACCATCGATGCCCAGGTATTTTATGGGGAAGGTGGTCAAAAGGGGTCATGGTTAGAAAATTCAAACATGGACTGGAGGAAATAGCATCAGGTACCATTATTCCCCTATCGTACTCGTACTCGTACCCGTACTCGTACCCGTACTCGTACTCGTACTCGTGGGGAATAATGGTACCTGATGCTATTTCCTCCAGTCCATGTTTGAATTTTCACCATGACCCCTTTTGACCATCTGGATTTTTAATATGCACCATGTCCATCATATCCACCATTATTTCATTACTGTTATGTTTTGTTTTATAGGTATGAGAAAACATCACTGCCAGTATTTTTACTTGCATCAACACCATGTAGAGTTCAGCCTGATTCCATTTTCAGTATTCAAAGCTACAAAGCATTGCCAAGGTAGAGTAAATCTTGGATTGATTCAGATATGTTTTTTATCCCATAATTTTTGTGTATATAGAAAACTTAGTTGATGTAAATATTTGTTTTTCTATCAAACAAAATCAGATTTACAGAAACAATTTCTCATTTAGTAAAAAATGAAGTTGTGCATTCAGGTTTTCCCCCTTGTGCAATGCTTAATCAAACATCTACCCAGGATAAGGGTAAAACAACAATACAACGATGCTCTTTATAAAATAAAAGAAATACAGGTTGGGTAAAGTTGACACAATAATTGGTTAAAAGGGAACATGGTCGTCGATGGGTACACTTTTGTACACAACAATATTGTGCATTATACACTTATACATTTATGTGTTAAAATTAACACGGGGGCTGAGTAGAATTTTACCATCCGCAGTTGTGTAATTGTGTACACAAGCAGACGACCGTGTTCCCTTTGATTATTTTTTAGAGTGTAGAGCGCCCTCACACGATGCTATGTTTTTAAAACGGTTGCCACATTTTGCATCGCAGAACATCTCAGATGTATACTTTCCAGTTTAGTGGCCATAAAGTTTGACAATTTCAAAAATGGTTTCACAGTCCCCACAAAACGTGAATTGTACCCATTTCTACTCTGCTTTTGTCAACAAAAATAACTCATTTTTTAAATATAAGTTTCTTTTTATTTCGACAACAACAATCCTTACTTTTGATTGACAGGCTGATCTCAGATATCCGGGTTAACAAAAACAAATGCACTTTTGTTTGTACAGTAAATATCAACAGAAGTCTTACCTACAAATCATTTACGATTCTCTTCTTGAAATCATAAACATATTTCTGTAGCCTTACAATGAACAGAATTTTTCCAACCTAATTAAAGGATTGTTTGTTTAAATGTCTGTAAATGCATATATACTTTAAAATAATCAAAAGGTATACGTGTGCAGAGACAACCAAGCATGGTTTCACAATATTACATTGTATCGTTAAAAGAAAATGGTACGTCATAAGGATTTTGGGTTCAGCTGGATTTTCATGCCGAAATGGATTTTACTGGCTAAATTTGTCAATTATGATGTGCTGAATTCACCACACTTTTCCAAATTATTTTAATTTCTAACTTCCTAAAATATTTTTATTTTAGGTTTAATGCTATAGTTAGGGTATTGAAGCCTCAACATTATATTAATTTTGTTTTATTAAAAGGCCAAGGCCGCTATTTTGAATTTAAAGGGGCAGCCATTTTAATTGTTTAAATTAATTTGACTTGGTAGCAAACATTCCCAGCAACTTACTTTCATACCTTAGGGCACAAAATTAGGTTGCCATTCTTTCTATTAGTTTTTACCAATTGTTTGGTGACTTTCTAAACATCTAAAACATTGTAGTTTTACATTAAATTATATATTTTGGGTCCTAAATATCATAATAATATTAATAGTAAAATGATAAATTGTACCAATTTATAAGAGTCTGTATAATGTTTAATATAGATGCCTCTATGGTGGCCCTGGAGGGACACACAAGACCTAAATAATGGCATCAAATTTGACGTCAAATTTCATGTCTGCGACATGAATATTGACGTCATTATTTAAGTCTTTGGTGTCCTTTCAGGGCAATCGGGGTTAAGTCGCAGACAGTGAAATTTGACGTCAAAGAAAGTGACTTGGGAGAAAGCCGCAGACATGAATATTGCCGTCAAATTTCGCCATACCAAATTGAATCTATGATGGGACCCGTCATAGGCCTAAATACATTTTGAATTTCTCATTTTAAAGTTTTTTGTTCTGGACCAAAGTCAAACACACGGGTAATGCATCTTTAAACATAATTAAATTTAATCCAATGTGTCGTGCTTAACTGCTTACAGTTAATCGTAGACCATCATGCTTATCTATTTATACAGTATTATATGAATTTGTTTCATTTGTATACTGTTTTTGTTAATTTATGTTTTTAACTTTTTGATAAACGTTGCAAATATACATGCATCAAACTGGTTACCTTTTCCATAAAAGGAGCGTTGGGTGAATATTTACTGCATTTTGTAGGTGACTTGTTCTATAAACAAAACAAACACTACACGACAGATTGAGGTTTTGTCTTCACAAACAGATGAAAATGTTTTTCTGGAAAACTATTTAAAACAACAACACCAAAGAACTTTAACAAAAGCTTTATATAAAAAAACTTGGTAATATGTTCGGTAATATCAATGCAAATGAGATTATGCCTTAAACCAGCCATCTTCGAAAAAAAGAGGTGTCGAGAATAAACATTGGCTTTTCCTTCTATAAAATGTCACATAAACCTTTTTTAACCACCGTTACTGAAAAGCACTTTGCAAAACTACAAAATCTGCAAATCACTCCAAATATTTTTTGCTTAATTTTAACCACTGCCGTTCCGTCTCATGCTCATGACATAATACGTCACTACAATTCCCCGACCAAGCGAGCGTTACTTTTGACCGTAACTGCGCAAATGATTAGGCTTACTCACGACATCACTGAGCCCATACGCACTGGTTTGAAAACAGGATGGTTCTTTTATGGAAAAGGGGCACTCAAATTCGTCATAATAAAAAAATAATCAAACCAAATATGCTCTGTAATTTATTTATGGCAAACGGGACCCGCTTGTCAAATTTAAACTAGGGGTGCGTTCACATCCCTCTCCCATCACTTCCCTGGAATAAAAAATAAATAAATAAAAAAATAAAAAAATAACATTTTGAATGCGTTTCACTCAGTCCTCAAGCTTTGAGTACAAACACATAAATGAGCATTGCAATGATGGAAACCAGACTAGTCGTGATGGTACCGGCTCCATTGCATTTGTATCCGTCACAGCAGTGAAGACAGAATGTACGCCCCGATCCGCCTACGGTATCCACAGCACACAAACCTTCAGACTGTCTGCACAGTTGTTTCCCGGCAGCGTTTCCAACGAAGCACGCTCTCAACGTCTGCCCGTTATCCTGGAAAACTGCTTTCTGGAAAAGTGAGAGATGTTGTGTTTATTCATTGTCAGAAAAAGCTGTTTTGATAGAAATAAAGTAAAAGGAAACGTTTTAGAGGGCAATAAAATAAAAATTTAAATTTCTAACTGTACACAATCGCACACAAATAAAAAAAAAAATCAATATCTGTCACCTGATGAGCAACGTGAGTCAGTGTAGGGTTATTCGCCTGATCGATGGTTGAGGTGCTTGGGTCGCTTGATTTGGACACAGAATGATAAAGCGAGATATTGGGTAATACTTCTATATATGGCTCAGGCATTTTCATGTGATAAAAACGTATGCAAAGGACAAACAACTGTTACAACAAACACATGAAGCACAAGGACTTGATAATAATTGGGAACATTTATTTATCTCTATCACCTCAAGTGACTGAACTGTGGGATCCCAGTCACCTTATGCACCTGGCCTATGACAGTTTTTAGTATACATTGTGTACATTTTGAAAATTTAGTTTTGACTCTTTGACGTTTTAAATTAATTAACCATGAAAGTATTAGTTCGTCAACATGACAACTGTACACAAATCCCTTTTTCTTAAATTTTGAATGTACAGGGTGTCTTAAAAAAAGGAAACCGAGATTAATCTGTTTATTTCTCAGATACTGCTCAATTTTGTTTAAAATGGTAACCACCATCTATTACTTAATGATGTCCTCTTTCTTATGACACCAAGAAATCCATGCTACCATCACGGATGACTGAGCACAAAGTTGTGCAACGGACCATGTCAGAAATGGCTTTGCACCAGATGGATGTTTTGGTGTTAAACCAAGACTGCCCAGTGCAGGGCTTTTGTGGCCCTAAATTACGCAATGTTGGCCCGCATGCCAATTTTATCATACTCCTTTAAAAGTCTCAAAAGCGATCCACTTGCTCAGAAAACCTAAAACCTTGCAAGATGCAACTCACAACAGAGCAGCGTGTTTTCGTTGTGACTGAGTGGATGAGAACTAGAAGCCTTCAGCAAGTCGCTGATGAATTTGCAGAGCGATTTCCAGACCGTGCTGTTCCCGCAAAGTCAACAATTTGGAAGAACATTAGGAAGTACCGTAGGGAGGGTACAAGTTTGAACCTCAACAAGGATCGTTCTGGTCGACGAAGAACGGCCCGATTGAATGAGAACATCAGGGCAGTCCGTGACTTGCTGCAAAGAGACCCTCATGTTTCTGTCAGGAGGAACGGGTTAGCAATCTCACCTTCATCATTCAACAAGATTGTGCGACTGGACATCCAATGGTACCCGTACAGAATGCAAAGGCGTCACGAACTCCTTCATGCGGATCTACCCAGACGACTAAGATTTTGCCAGTGGTTACTTGACCAACAGCCCAGATTCTTGGAGCACCTTGTGATGGGGGATGAAGCAGCGTTTTTTATGAACGGCAGAGTCAATAACCAGAATGTCCGTGAATACGCACCGATACATAACCCGCCTCCCTTCAATTTCGACGTCAACATGAGTAGGGAGAAGATTTCTCTTTGGATAGTCCTCTGTGGAAATGGCACACTCATCGGACCCTGTTTCTTTGATGGCAATCTTAATGGGGAACGGTACCTTGAGATGATTGACAACGAAATCGTTCCACAGTTACAAGAACACTTCGAGCAACAAGAAGGCGGGGTGTTCCGGCGATTATGGTGGGCCCATGATGGAGCTCCACCTCATCGGCGGATTATCGTTAGGAACAGACTAAGGCACCTTTTTAACATGAGAGTAATTGCTTTGAACCATGAGATTGAGTGGCCACCAAGGTCCCCGGACCTCACGCCCTGTGACTTCTTTTTGTGGGAGCATCTTAAGGACACATCAATGACCTACGGGCCAGAATCGTGGCTGCAGTTGAGACCTTAAGAGGACAGAGAGGCGTAATCAGGAATGCGGTCAGAGCAATGAGAACCAGGGCAGAAGTTTGCGTTGAAAGAAATGGGGGGAATGTTGAAGGACACTGGGGTTAGGTTGGGAGAGGGATAAGCCTCCAACTGTTTAATTAATCATTGAAAAAATGATTTTGGTCTTTACGTACTGGTCTTTGTTCTTATTTTTAGACATGCTGAACACTGTGCGAATAGACCTGTGGTGCAAAGCCATTTCTGACATGGTCCGTTGCACAACTTTGTGCTCAGTCATCCGTGATGGTAGCATGGATTTCTTGGTGTCATAAGAAAGAGGACATCATTAAGTAATAGATGGTGGTTACCATTTAAAAAAAAATTGAGCAGTATCTGAGAAATAAACAGATTAATCTCGGTTTCCTTTTTTTTAAGACACCCTGTATATCTTGGTTCAAAGAGATCGAATTAGTATATTCTTAAAGGGTCTTTGAAATAGACCCTTTTAACAGTGTAAAGAATAAAGTATGTCTATTGAGAATATATTTTCCCTTTGTCCATTTTCTCTGCGTCCGTTTGTACAATTAAAAAGAATAAATTCTAAATTTAGGGGGGCGCCGCGCTCCTCCCATTCCTCCTTATTAACATAAAATCTGTGACGTAGACCCGGGAGATTTTAGCACTAGCCTGTGTTTACGTGGCACTCTGTGTCATGCTTTACTACTGAAGTTTCATGAAGTTTTAAATGTCAACAGTCTTTACTTATCCTCTTCACCATGCAAAGCTACGAGTTTTACTTAAGTACATGATTATTACCTAAGTCGTGTGTACACACATTGCTAGCAGTTCATGAATGTTTTATTACCTAGTGACAACAATGATGGCCAACAATAATGGTTAAAAAGGTATGCTAGCAAACGATGAAAACATTTTGTTTGCTTTGCTCTCTTGGATGTGATTGTATATTATGTACAGCACATGTGACGACTCGACGCACTCATGGTTAGACTGGTACCCGTCTAGTGTAAGGCTCCCTGCCCGCCCAGGTGTAAGTCACGAACAGCGCCACCTCGCGTTGTACAAAATTTGAAACACTTTTTTTAAATTTAATTAAAATTTTAAAAATCCATTCAAGACACAAAACAAACTTAACATTGATTTTTATTCATATCAACTGATAAAATAACAATAAGAACTAAATTAAGACAAAAACACAGTTCATAGACCCTTTAAAAAGCAGTTTTGTCAACGTTACCAGAATAATTTATAGCGGAAATTTATAGCGAAAAGTAATCGTGGTGAACAAGGAATCAAAACCAACAAATAGGTCTGTAAATAAAAACGAAACATAATTTGATACTTATTTTATAACGAAAACTGTATAAAATAGGGGCGGATCTAGGGTCTCGCGGCAAAAAGGGGGGGCACACTACCAAATAATAGGGTCCAGAAGAAAATGTACGGGTTACCTGCACGGCATTTAACACAACCCTGGGGTATCATATCCCCTTTGCCTCCCCAGACTGTTTTTTGTTTTGTTTTGTTTTTGTTTTTGTTTTGTTTTTTCGAGCCGGAGCAACCTATTTCCTTAGGTAAGGAAATTCTTCTTCAAGAAAAATGGAAATTAATTGACTGAAACTAACACCTACACATGTGACGCATGCGTACTCAATGTCTTGCTAACGATTTTAAAGACCGTACACGAAGTTACGGTAACCGTATGTGAAGTTACGTTACGCAATGTGTGTACCTTAACCTCTCTATGTAACAGCTACTTACTGCGCATCCATTATCACAAACCGTAGTCCAAGATGGGTGATTGTTCAGAAGCGCCGTAGTATCCACTCCGTTACCTTTACAGTCGTCACTAGAGGTACTGCTGTCACACAGCCAGCAGGTGTCAAAACTTGACACAGCGAAAGCTGGAAAACAACAAAAAATCAGATAGGCTTATTGTGTAATTTATGGGCGAAAATCCTTAGGGATGGCAAATCACCCCCACTTTTTGTCCAGATGGGTTTGTCTCCCCGGGTCCCTCCTCCACTTTTTGGGGTCCAGTCAACAACAAAAAATGTTGAGCTTACTCTTCCGTATCACTTGATCATAAAACGTTACAAAGCAATTATTTAGGGCTAGGCCTATCGTTACTTCAAAATGTTCAAAAATATTTTCCACGTTCCATATATGTGGGAGTAATATCAAAAATATTGTCCGCTGTTTTCTTTAAAAAAATTTTTTTTTTTTTTAAAAACAAAAAAAACACACACTTTTGTTAGAATTTGATGTTAAAATTTGATTTGAGGGGATATAAAACAGGCTGACGCGTGAGGTGGTTATTTGAATAGGACATTTGTAAACATCCATCTATGACAGGTTTATGACACTGCAAACCCTAATGCTTTTGTTAATTCCAAAATAAAATACCACTAGAGCTTAAGTGTTTGTTGGAACAAACACACGGTGTTCGAGTCCACTTCCGGTTCAATCAAATTATCAACGATGATGTCAATATCATATTTTGCAAAGGTGTATCATCTTTTATTATAACAATATCAATTTCATATTCAAAAATATATAAATTTTGCATTAGAATGTGTTGACTTTGGACTTCCTGTTTAGACCGGAAGTAAAGGTCAGAACAGGTGATTTGAAGGTCATATATATGACACAATGAAACTTCCTCATGCTCATGAAAAAATAACGTTAGTACTTGCTTTGGTTGAATTTCTGACATTGGAAAATAATCCTTTTTAAAAATGCCACTAGGGGGCGCTCTGAACTGTTATCAAACATATTTTTTGAGAATATAAGATGTCACTATCACTTCATTCGCATAAGTCATATTCAAATTTCCTATGATTTTTGAGATTATTATTTTTCTAAACCTGCCACAAGATGGCACTGACAGGTGATGACGTCATCCTTCACATTTTTAAAAAGGTCATATGTCAATAGTAATTTCGTCCACTGAAGGCATATACCATATCCGGTTTTGACCGGAAAGAGAGGTCTGATTGGGGTCATGTCTGTGTACGAAATGTCACATAATTCAATATCTGTAAGATGATGCAAAGATTGTGAAAATATCTTTTTTGGTTCATGAGATATGATTTTTGGAAATATTAAAATTTGATTTTAGTGTATTTCGCTATCTGATGACGTCACCATGACGTCACAACTTTACCTGAAACTATATGTCATAAATTTTTTGACAACTACATGTTATGGTATAAGTATCTGTCAAGTTTGAAGGCTCTGTGAACTTTGGAACTGTATTTTTTTGTTCGATAAGTCTCATCGAGGAGGAAGAAAAAAATAGCAGAGATTGTCAAAATTGCAATTACACAATTTAAAATAAGTAATGCCAGTAATTAATTTGAATACAATATCAGAGATCTGTAAAAGCCTATATGAATGTCACAGCAATGGTTTCGTCTGCTAGTTTAAAAGAGGGCGCTATGCACATTTAGCGGTTGGACATAATATTATGTCCAACCGCTAAATGTGCATAGCGCCCTCTTTAGTTTGTATTATTGGCGAAGGAAACAGCATCGCCTAATTTGTTTATTACCTTTAAAATTGTATTCTCATATATTAAGTTTTGGTCACGTGATTAAGATGAAACTTTCCAGTTGTCTTCATATTGACATAGATTGTTTATATTCGAAATTTGACAAAATTCTGATCTATAATTTTTGAGATAGAGAAATAATTTTTTTTCGACCTGTTTAAATTTTCCGTAGTGACGTAGTAATGACGTCATTGATCATAGTTTTGATATGTATATATTTCAAAGAACATTTCATACACAGGAACCATGTCAAAATTCCCACTCACATTGCCTCCAAATCTCAATACGAGGCCTGATTTTTCATGAAATAAATATCTTGGAATAATTTGAAGTATTCATATGTCCATCATCATCCATTTGTTCTCCAACTTACTGAGCAGGTAAGATTACATTATAGCTTTAAAACCCTATTTTTATTTTTCCCCCAGCTTTGTCAAATTAGACATCAAATTGAAGCTATGAGATATAACCTTTTAAAATCGTTACTTCGTGTGCCACTAATTTGACCATCAAAGCATTTATGGTAACTCATTTCACAAGAATTACAAGCTATTAATATAAGGAATTCAATTGTGTTTTTTTGTTTTCTAATAGGTCATTTAGTTCCTGAGATATTGGCTGTTGTGAGATTTAAGCAATACGTTAGAAATTAACAAGTGTGACTTGGAAGACTACGTTTTTATTTTAAATTTGATGTTTTGTGGTCAGAATATAAAAATAAAAATAAATAAAAGACAAGAGTTACCTCAGGAGGTATGAGTTTTCATAATATATAATAAAAATAACATATAATGTGCTATACTGAATACATTAACTTCTGCTTCAGTCATCCAATATAATTTTAAATTCTTCCAACCGTAAGTTCCGGTTCAATCATGTGAAGTCATACACAAAAATTTTCCTCATAATATGGGTGTCAATTGTGCCAAATTTGGTAAAATTCTAATTTTTCTGAAAATAGCAAAAATATACATTTACAGAATAGTGATTCAGAATATTTCTTCACTTAAACATTTCTGGTTTCGAAAGAAAGGAGAGGTCAGATTAGGGTCATGTCTGCGAACGAAATGTGGCATAGTTCAAGGTGATAATGATAATGAAACATATTATTTGGTTATTACATGAATTAAAATGAAACAAAATTCACTGACCATTTAGAAATTTGCTAACTGGCTAACCAAAACCAATATTTAAAAGTAAACACCCAACAATTTTGGAAAAAAATTACCAACCATTTTGTTTGTCTAGACTCTTTTTTGCCACATTGTTTATTAAACAATCATTGTGGGAAATTTATTGATGCTTTTCGTTTAAAAATTGTACACATTATTCCATTTGCAAAAGTAAATTTAATTAAGTTGATAAAATAATAAAAAGAAAAGAAATAAAATACATAAGTTAAAATACATACGTCAAATTTAATTGATTTTGTATTTAAATTAACTCAGTTCCTGAAAACCTTTTGTCAAGGGAGCATTGGCAAACTGTCACCCTGAAATTGATTGCCCATAAACTAAAAAAAAAATAAATAAAATAATGTATCATCACAGCTTGATCATACACATTTTTCCCCCCGAGGTGAGGTGTGTGCAGGTCTTGTACAATACAATGACAAATTCGATCAAGTGTTATAATATTTAAATGTTTGGTTCAGTTTTTTAAAACAATACTTAAAAATAAAAAGAAACAAACAATACTGAAATGATTTTCTGATTGTTACATGTATATGTATTTATTTGTCATTAACTGTTGAAAATACATTTTCATAAATAGTCATTTTAAAGTTATTGTTTAAAGGTGGCAATATCTTCACGATCAACAGGGCATGGAATCAGAGTTCAAGTTCTAGTTTAACTCGGTGACTGAAAAAAATACTCACATGATAAGGTCATATTAGTGTTGCTGCTGCATAAATGAGCCAGTAATTTTCAGTCACTATGTTCGTCTTAAACTAGGACACCAATTCCATGCCCTGTTTGTAGAAAGTCTGCTCTGATCGTGACGATACTGTCTGTTTAACCAATTGTGTTTATGGGATTGATGGTCAGTACTATCCCAATGCGAGCATACAAATAAATAGGAACTTTAATTGGGTGATCTGGCAAAAGGTATTCTCAGGCTGACACACCCATGCAATGAAGATTGTGGGGTATGTTTACTATGTTTATATGGCCCAACTGCCAGGGATTCACTGTCGGCAATATACATTTTACTAGATCACCAACAGATATTGCTTAATAACTACATTTGTGAGGATGTTTGGGTCCAGTCAAAAATATAATAAGAATTCCTCAGTACTATTTTTGTTCTAACATGTTAAAGAAATTCCTAGAAAGACCTAGATATGTCTTGAGGTCCTAAAAAAACAATTCTCTTGAGGGTAAAGACTGCCACAGATAGGATAAGTCCATATAAAATAATTTGAATCATACATTAACTCCTTTGATGAATGGATAAACTTGGATCACAAAGTTACACAGACTCTGACACACCTTGTAGCAGTAGCACAAATGGATACCATTGATCTGAAATATAAATGAATCATATAAAAACAATATTAAATGTTTTCAAAGAGGGACGAAGAATAATGGGTCATGCTAACAAAACACACATAACTTAGAATGCCCTCATATGTTATTATCAGGATGATGGATTGATGTAACTTCAGAAAAATTATGCAACTTTAGAAAAATGATCCCTTCAGAACAATGCCTTTAAGTTAGGTTTTACAATGGAATAGAAAGTTACATGTGACGTCTTCCTTCCTCCATGATGTGACTGTTTCATTATCTCAATAAATGTGCTGATATTTGTTTCTGGTCTACTTTAGTGAGAAAATTAAGTGCCAGTATAAAGTAAACTGCAATGCAGCCATCACCACACAAGACATAAGCACTACTACTATTATGAGGAACTACAGACACTATAGTGTAGCTAAATTAACTTGTACTTCTACCAACTCGTACTCCACCGGATGTCAACCTGTACACATGCCAGTAAATATTCAGTAATAAATATTTTTACGGGTCGAGTTGACCAAAATGAGTATGAGTTGGTAAAAGTAGGAGTTGGCACGCATACGAGTTGACCTGTTTTCACTGGGAAAGAATACAACATTGTGGATAAAGTTTAAAAAGAATTGCTTTTTGACAATAAAAATCACAATCTTCAATGTAGGTTGGTGGGGTCATGTGAGTGGATCATAGGGCAGTCAGGAGGAATGCAATCATCCACACACACACACACACACACACACCCTCACGCACATTGATTTGTGGGGTATTCCTTTGTTCGTTCTATTATCCCTTTTCCTTATAATTCTCCTGTGGGGTACAAGATTTTCTATAGTTACCTTGTGGGGTCCAATTGTTCTATTGTGTTTTGGACCCCACAACGAATGGTGTGTACGTTCACACACACACGCACTCCACACACACACACACACACACACACACACACACACACACACACACACACACACACACACACACACACACACATTTACAATAATTGTACCACAGATTTATTGGTTACCTTGGGGCTTGTGTTTTAGATGCTTTCTAGGCTGTTGAACTGATTCTCAATGATGCCAGCCATTGCATCTAATTCCAATTACTCGGCATACTGGAGAGCTAAAATACAAAATATAAATAAATGTTCAAATGATTCTGTGAAAAAATTAATTCTGAATGGGGAAAGGCCAACATGTATTACTCCAGTAAGAGAATGCCCTCTATAATTGGTGTACACATGTTGTCCACCAACACACCTGCATGTTTATTTTCCAATTAAAACTCATATTAACTCATCCCTCTGCAGCTTTTTCTTCATTTATTAGTTTTCTTTTTTTTATGCAGGCTCTTCATCTTTTTTTTATGTTATAAGACCTGACCTTTCTTTAAAGCATAGAGGGACAGACTTTTTATGCTTAATAATAACAAAACAACAAATGTAACCTAGCTCAGAAAAACAGGTGCCCCTATGACAATTTTGTGGCTACAACTAGCAGGCTAATCAAGTAAAAGCATCTCTTTAGGTTGAGTTAGGGATATATTTCGCTGACACGAAGAACATGCAGAATTGCAGAAGAGACAACAACACACGAACATGTATATATTTACATGGATTTGCATACATGTACATGTATATGTACTGTACTAATGTGTAGGCGAGTTACGATGCTCTTTTGACTTTGACTGCATGGCAGTTTTTAAACTTTTTTCTGGACAATAATCTATCCATGCTCAGTCATTATCCTTAGTTAAAATGCAAACTTAAAATCATGTAGGTACACTGCAAAAACAGCGAAAGAGTAGACTCAGTATAGTTTTTACGAAATAGATGCAGTACAACAGTTTCGTCCGTCACGAACCTCCATTGGATTGTGCATGCAATAATTATGTTTACGATAGGCCTACTTTACAAACGCACATTCTAGGCCAATAAACCTCTAAATAATGTCTACTTACCTCTTAATAATGCAATTATATTTTCCTCTTTCTCGGTAACCCATTTAATTTTCTTGTATTTTGCTTTGGAGTTAATAAGAACGGCAAAATTCCTCAGTATTTTTTCATGTAAACGAGAATTAAATGGCCGCCGCTGAAAATGTTTTGCTTGTGATAAAATGTCACGTGATCACTGATACGCAATGTGATTGGAGATTGCCTCGACAGATTGCCTCAAAGTAGAAAGCCAGCTAGTATAGTCTACTCATTGCCACTGGATTGCATGAAATGCCACAGGGCAATCTCCGAGCAATCTCATTGCCAGCAACTTTTATTGCCTGAAAATTGCCCGAAAATTGCCCCGTGTGACAAGGCCTTTACGTTGTAGGCCAATATTAAACTCCGTATATTGCTGTGTGTACGTATTCTGTGCACACGCGATATGTCTATTCGTACATACAGGGAATAGTAATTCAGCATATTGTTTCATTAACCTTCCGGTTTCGACCGGAAGGAAAGGTCAGATTGGGGTCACGTCTGAAAACGAAATGTGACATAGTTCAAGATCTTTAAGATAATAAAAAGATTGTGAAAATATCTTCTATGGTTCATGAGATATGATTTTTAGAAATTTTGAAATCTTCAATTTCCGGTTTCGACCGGAAGGAGAGGTCAGATTGGGGTCACGTCTAAAAACGAAAAATCACATAATTCAACATCTTTCAGATGATGCAAAGATTGTGAAAATATCTTTTGTGGTTCATGAGATATGAATTTTTGAAATATTAAACTTTGATTTAGCGTAATTCGACACCTGATGACGTAATCATGACGTCATAGCAAACGGTTTCGTCTGCTTGATATGTTCTGTTCATGTGTTAAGTTTGAAGGCTGTAAATGCTCAGCAAGGATGCCTTTGTTGCCGGACAAGCGCCACTGAGAAGTAAAAAAACAGTACAAAAACAATAGGTGTTCGCGCTGCGCTCTCGAACACCTAATTAGTCGGTAAATGGAGATGTCTGACTCAAACAAGCAACTGAATACACAGCGGCGTAGCCAGGACTATTTCAGTGGGGTGGACACAGGGGCATTGCTTTTCAGTGGGGTGGGGGAGGGGGGCAGGGATATGGATTTTCCTTTTTTTTCTTTTTCTTTTGGGAACTATCGGGATTTTTCCTGGGGAACCACTGGAAATTTGTAGGCCCCCAGTTGGCAATACACTCATTCAGATTTGAATGAAAAACTCGGACCCGCCCAGATCTTAAACAAAGACTTTATGAGAAATATGTTGTGCGTTCTACGATGCCTTTTAAATGTTAATCCTCAACTGATATTCAACCGCACAATGGCAATTGGCTTATAATTTGGCAATTCAAAAGGTCTATGCCGTACATACTTTCGCCAGTTCTTTAAGACCACTTTCGGACCTTTTTAACATGTTTTTTCCAAAAGTAATCTTAATGAAACCTTCTTTAATTTATAATAATTACGTATTGGAAAATAGGAAGACAAAATCGCCACCGTAATTGTTTCATTGTTTTCCCCCAACGAAACCAAGTTTAATGGATAGTATTTTGAATAAACACCCCAAAAAAGTTCACTTTGCCAGACAATGTTTTTTGAGCTCGCGATCACTCGTTGGGCGTAGTCGATTTTTATAAATACCTTGGTTGTTTTACAAGACTTTGAAATGATCTCACTACAATGCAATGCCGCACCACCACATGTAGGTCTACACTGTACAACGCCGTTCATCAGGCCAGACAGATGCCTTTCTGCATGGTTATGGTCATATCATGTATCAATGACAGATCTAGCAATCGACAAACTGCGGAACTCCCCCAGTTGAATGGCACGTAGCCAAAACTGTAGTCCGTGCAGATTAGGCTGTGTTTGATAGCGGTTCGTGCGCGATAGCGGTTCGTGCGCGATGGCGGTTCGCGCGCGATGGCGGTTCGTGTGTGATGGCGGTTCGTGTGTGATGGCGGTTCGTGTGTGATGGCGGTTCATGTAGAGATAGCGCCCTCATGCGGCGTGCGGTGATGGATCGTGAATCAAAAACATACAAACAGTCTTGAACCAAGACTATGATTGGACATCATATGAAATAACTCACAAAATAACAATGAATATTCCAATGGCTCAGATTCTGTATAATGAATTGATTTCCAGTGTATGTGCAAGGCCAAAAAAAGGTCTCTGGTTTCTGGTCATGGATTTTTTGCCAACAGGAAAATACATTTCACGTAATACAAAGTATGGTGACTAAGAGAGGTCTCACAACATGGGCAAACGTCCATACCCCTATGTGAAAAATTCGTTTAAAGTACAGCACGGCAGAAATCCAATCGATCCAGCAATTTTGGCTGCAACTGGACATCGTTTCATAGCAACAACAAACAAAACTAGAGCTTAAGTGTTTGTTAGAACAAACACACGGTGTTCGAGTCCACTTCCGGTTCAATCAAATTTTCAACGATGATGTAAATATTATATTGTGCAAGGGTTTGTCATCTTTTATAATAACTATCAATTTCATATTCAAAAGACATATCAATTTTGCATTAGAATGTGTTGAATTTGAACTTACTGTTTGGACAGGAAGTAAAGGTCAGATTAGGTGGTTTGAAGGTCATATATGACCTCCCCAATTTT